>JASDQU010100718.1:36230-55948 GCA_032191745.1 Picea mariana | reverse complement strand
TTTCCCCCTCAAATTTTTCCCTCCAAAATTCCCCCCCAATTTTTTCCCTTTATTATTTTCCCTTAAAAATTAAAAACAACTTTTACTCTTTTATTTCGTTATTTACTTGTTAATTGCAATATTTTTCATGTTTGTTTATTTATCCCACATTCATTAAACATAGCAATAATCCATTTAATTTTAGGTATATATGTAGACAATCTTCTTCATTTTTATTTGTCCCACATTCGTTATACTAATAGTAATTTATATCATTTGTGTTATCTATACACAATCTTGTATTGTCTTTTTACATTGCGTGAAATATTGGGCAGTATTCATTAAATAATTTGGAGCAAGCTACAAGGGAGAAACATCGAGAAGACACTCGAGGAGAATCTAGCATTTCAGAGGTTAGTTATTTTTTAAATTCTCACCATTTACCAAAAAAACATTTAGAAGATCATCTTTGAATCACATAAGAATTTTTCATGCGAAAATTATAAAAAACATAAATTTTCTAGATTTTTCTATTTTTTTCTAAAAAAATCACAACTTTTTTAAAAAATTGAGACTTTTTTCAAAGAATTTTTAACAAAATTCTTAAGATTTTTCAAAAAAGAAGAAGAAAATAAAAGACAAATTTAGGTATAGTTTTTTAGAAAAAATTACTTTTTTTATTGTTTTTTACTAAAATTATTTTAGTTTTGGCCCATGGTGGTTACTGGGCAGAATGCCCCTCCCATGCAAAAT
Organism: Picea mariana; assembly: GCA_032191745.1. Taxonomy (NCBI): domain Eukaryota; kingdom Viridiplantae; phylum Streptophyta; class Pinopsida; order Pinales; family Pinaceae; genus Picea; species Picea mariana. The sequence continues at coordinate 55,216 of JASDQU010100718.1, read as the reverse complement.
CGTGATTTGGCCTATGGGGGTTCTCGGGAGGATGCACGACATCGCCCTAGCCCCTCAACGACCAAGTTACGACCCACGAGGCTGTGACTTGGTCAAGGGGTTGGGGCGATGTTGGGAATCGCCTTAGCCCCCATAAGCCAAGGCTTGGTCCCAACATCGCCCTGATAACTCCATGGGTCAATTTTTATTTTTTTTAACTTAGTTCTTATATTCAATGTTTTTTTTTTTTAATTTATTATAATTTAAAAGGCCTAATTTTTTTTTTCTATAGGAAAAATGGCGGGAAACAGATTATCTATGAATATATTCGGATCACGACCTGCAATAATGGCATCCAAAATTACAACTGGAACCTCCCTGAATGCTAGGAAGCAAATTGATAGCACAACACCTAAGCTGTCAAGGGCAATGAAGAATGTTAGAGAATGGAAATTTGTGGAAGGAGAAACCAAACTGGAATATTCTTGATTTGTTAAAGACATGCAAGGAAACAATGGAGAACATATATATTTGTATTGTGTCGATTTAGAACATGTGCAAGGAAATTATCAGGCACTTGGCTTGTTACGAGATATATGTTTGGTGCCAGCCACAAATATTGTTTATGCACTCATCAAACAAGGTAGGACTTATATCAAGATTATATATTGTTTGAAATTGAGAAATTATAATAAGGGTGAATGTTTTACAGAATTATGTGCATCCACCGTTGATGACATTGAGAAAGGCAATGTAAGTTTTTTTATTTTTATTTTTGTATCCTTTATTATTTTTAGTATCATGTTAATTTTTTAATTTTATTTAACATGAAAATGTTATATTTTATTTTTACAGGATTTTTCTAAATGAATTTCACATATGTTAGTGGTGATTTACTCTATAGAGAATAATATCATGGATGGCATCAACAATTTTCATATTGAAAAGACACAAAAAGAAAGGAAAAAGAAACAAAAAGTAACAGAGGTTGAAGCTGCAAGAGTAGATAGAGAAGAACATGAAAGAAGAAAGAAAAGTCCTCATTCTAGAAATCCTAAAAGGGTTAAATTTGAAAATGAGGAAACTCCAAATGAAGATTTTGTTGAGATTATTCCCAATGAGTTTATCACTCCTTCTCACAAAAAGAATAAACAAGGTAAACACAAAAGAGCGATGGTCGATGATGGGTCCATACCTATTGATTATGAAGAAATCGTTGATTTAGATGAAACCCATTTAAATCATAAGAGGAATAAATCAAATGTTGTTGATGATGTTCAAGAAGGCACCATTACCTTTGAGTATTATAGTGAAAGTCCTAAAGGTAGCAGAGAAATAATAACACCAAGTGCTGATCTAGAGAATGGTATTATGAAAACAACACAAATTGTCATTCGAAATAGATTGAGGACGACAAATTTAGTTGATGATGGCCATACATTTCAGTTGAATGTGAAGCAACTTTATAAACCCAAATAAGAACAATAAAAATATCAAATTAGAAAATGGCATCACTTGCATATCCACAATTTGAAAGCATTGATTAGGTACAATCCATATGCACATGTGGTTGACTACCTAGTTCTTGTTGACTCAATGGAAATTCCTCGGAGGGAAGAATTTGATAAATCAAAATGTTTTGACTACAAATATTATGTGATTGGAGGAAATTATTCTGCAAAGGCTAGAAGAAAATTGATGCAAGAATATCCCAATAAGCCTCTTTTTGAGACAATCAAATGCATAATTTATGTTGGTTTAACATATTCAGAAGAAAATTTATTGGCATGGGATCATAACATAGACAATGAGTATAGAATGTCCATGAATTTCATTCAAAGGGTGATATTTATTCATAGTGATATTTCTTAAATATGTCGTGGGGAGAGATCAAATGTTGATGCCAAGTTTCGGAAGCAATGTTGTATGGAAATAGGATTCCCACTTGATGATGAAAATGCAAAAAAAAAAAATTGCAAAGTGATGTATTTAGAGTTGTGGATAGTTATTTTCAATTAAGATTTAGAACTTGACAGGTATGGGATTTGATAGATGAAATCTTCACCCTATGGAAAAATATTAGTATAAAAAATTAGAGAGTTAAGAAGGCTAAACCATTGATATGTGGCACAAGTAAGACAAATCCTGAAATCAAAAATATTCAAGATGATATGACTATAACACCATGGAGAATAATACAAGGAGTAAAGGATGAGAAACTTATCATAGCTATACTATCACGTGTAAGGTCGGGTGAATTGACAATGGAAGAAATGTGTGATGAATTTAAAAAGTAAGTTTGTTGAGTTATTTTTATTTATGTTAAGACAAGAAAAGTATTTTGTTCAGTTTAACATATCAATGTTCTAAGTATTTTATTATATATATCATTATAACATTATTATTATTTTTTATTTAGTCACAAGGTGTATATGAGAATACAAGAAGAAATGGTTAAGATGTTGAATGAAGAAAGTTGGGATGATGTTAAACTCAACTATCCAGATTCAATATCTACAACAGTATTGAAACCATTTTTTGTTGCATTTAAAAATGCATGTTGATTTATTACATTCATATTATTCATTTGTAAGTTAATTTATTTATATTTTAATAGTTATAGATATATAACTATATGTTTGTTTGTTTCATTAAAGATTCTAAAGAAGAATGCAGATGGAGTACTTGAAACCTTCAAAACATTTATTGAAAAAACCAAGTTTGAAAGAGAAAGAAGGAGACGTGTTCAAACTGTTGAACTTGATGACACCCTTGATCACTACATTTGGAATGGGCTCAACACTGTTCAATATAAAGTGATATTAAGTGATTGTGAACAACTTCCAAATATTGTTCCTAAAAAAGAATACTCCCTAGTTATTGTGGATATCCCTCATGGTTATAATATCCAAAACATTGGATATGATATTGAACCTTATACTTACCAAGCTTTCAATAAAGTGGTTATGGGATTTACGGAAGTCACAAAACCACCATTTTGGAGACTTCTAGTGTTTCATTCAAACACACAACAAGGATTAGTACAATCAAGCTTCAAGGGAAAAGAAAAGACAAGGACACAGTTTATCTAGTAAGATATTGAAAGTGTATGTTTAGAAATTAAGATTAGAAAACATTTTTATTAATTCACAAGTTAATTGAATTTGCACTTATTTATGTTATAAGCACACGCCTAATATTTAGAGCTCCAATAGAGAACCATTTAAACATGATTTCGAGAGTATACATCTTGCAACCTGGACAAAATATGATTCTTATAATTCTATTCTTGTCAATGTAAAGGATGGAGAGACTCCTAGTAGTTTATTGGTATACAATGTTGTGGTTAGAAAACTAACATATGAAGAAAAGGATTTGAAATGAGAGATGATGAACATTTATCAAAAATCACAAGCATTAATTAATTATCTTATAGATACATTTTCAAATGAAGGATATTGGGTTTTGGATTTGTTCTCAGGTTCAGGTAAGAATTATGATCCAATATTTATGAAATCATACTTCAATTTTATATTATTTTTAATTTATGTCTTTTTACAGTATTTAACTTCATTATTTATTTTGTATTTGGTGATTAGGGACAACATTAGAATGTTGCTTACATAAAGGAATAAATTGCATAGCCATTGAAAGTGACCCGATGCAATGCAATTTTATTCAACAAAGAATTAATGTTATTCCAACTCTTCCATATGAAATGCAAGAAGTTGGCTTGAGGAAATGAGATTTTAGTGAATCAAAGGTGGAAACAATGTCAAAGAAACCTCAAGTACCATTAGGAGGAATGATTGGAATTTATCACTTTGGAGAACTTGCGGATATCAAAGAGTCAATGGAGGAACAAAATGACACAATGGAAGCACAAAATGATGTTGAAGAAGTTGATAATGTGTCTGTTGAGAATGATGAATTTGGGATATATGATATTGTTGATTAGTTTTAGGATTCCCTTGAAGACGATGCTCAATTTTGTAAATTTTTGATGAGCTATAACTATAATGTTTTTACTTTCAGATTATAAAATAAGAATGAAGGTGTATCTATTGTTGTTTTATGATGAATCTTTTTATTTTTATTTTTTCTTGTTATTTGTATGTGAATCACTATACTATGGAAAATTTTATTAAATGTTGTCATTTTTTTACTTCAAATGTTAAAAATATAAAGAAAAAAATGTTAATTTTTTATAATTTTTTCATTTTTTTTGTTCAATTATATCTATAAAAATGCTTTATTTGACATGTTATTTTAAATGAATAGGTTAGGTTTTTTTTCTTATATATGGATATAAAATGTATATATTTTTTGCTAAATATTCAAAAATAGTGTTATTTAACTACAATGTTTTTCTATGTATTGAAGTAAATGAAAATAATGTGTTAAAAATTATGTTTTCCTCTATATTTAAAAAGTATGGAACAATAAATTAATTAAGGAGACAAAATTATATGAAAAATCGTAACTTCAAAAAACTAAATGGTAAAAAATATTTTTAAGATTGAAAGAAGCATGGAAAAATGACTAAAAACATTGTTGAATAAAAAAAAATTAGAAAAAAAATAAAATAGATGAAAAATAAGCATTTAAAAAAATAATGTGGAAACATTGTGGATCGAAAAATTTAAAATATCGAATAACCATCTAAAAAGGGAGGGGGGTGCTACCGATAGCACCATTTTTAAAAATGGGGTAAAAAATGTGACCCCCCAAAAAACAAGAACTCTGCAGAGTTCTCATTAAGTTGGTAGCTATGTTATATGCAATAGAATCTACTTCAAAGCAAATTCTTATGCCTCCCCTTTGGTCATTTTATGGCGGTTTTGGCATGTGTCTGGGGCGACTTCTCGTGGAGGGAATGATGTTGAAATCTATAATGTTGTACTGCTTAATATGACTTTGGATCGTGTGATCCCCCCATTCTTGTTGCAGTGGAATCCAACTCGACTTCCTCCAAAACAACTTTCTAGTTGGTTGGGAAGACGAGATTTATAGGTTATGTAATCGACTGACCTGTCCCTAAAAAATTCTTATCTACTGAATTATTTTATACTTATACACAACTTTATACATGGAAATATACCTTTAACAAAAATCAAAATAGTCACTGATCGATTTATCCTAGTGTGTTCTCAGGCTGCACCAGTTCCACCCATTTCTTTTCTTGTCCAAGTATTTCTTCTTACATTGTTCCTGGCCACTAATGTAGATTTATGTTTGGAGGCAATTTTGTTTCTCCTCTATCTAAGTGATAATCCTTTGTTCCTTCTACTACTATTTTTGGTGTTATTAATCGGTGGCTTACATTAGGGAAGTTCAACTCCGACATTATTGGGTTAAAGAATTGGAACCTATGTCTCTATGCGACGTAACACCCGACTGTTGTGATACACCTTCAAATGTTGTCTAATGTATTTTTGGAGCCATCTTCTGCAAATGTTGGGAGAACATATGCCATTCGTTGATTAAGTATTGTGCCTCCAACCCCAATGTTTTTAATTGTGTTAAAAAATTGAATTTATTTGTTATGGGGGCATCCAACACTGGGGTCGACTCTCGATCAAACTTTTGCTTTGCTTCATGTATTAGTTTCATGGTGTCTGACTGCATTGTCTATTTCCATTTGCAACTTATTTCCTTCTCGCAATCATTCTCTTTCCTACTGTGATAATTCCAGCTCTAATTCTTTCTCTCTTGTGATATGATTTTCCAGATCCATCTTTAGTTTTGGATCTGTTGTCGAGTCTTTTGTTTTCTTTAAGTCCATGATCACTATCTTTTGGGATCTGAGTTTGTTGTAAGTTGAGGAAAAATAAGAAGGACAATTACTTACTATAGTATTTAACATTATTGCTTGTTCGAACCTCCTTGAATTTTTCATGTTCCTCTTGGAGGATTGTTGTTGTTTGAATGGTCATTATATTTTGGTTGGCCATCATCGCTTGGTTATGTAGTTGCTTTGTTTCCTTGTTTTCTCTATTTAGCTCCCATATTTCGTGTTGACTTCAAGCATTTTCCTTGACCTTTTCTTCCACCAATCCCTTGAATGCTTCCAAAGGGTCCATTTCTTTTGTCGATTGTTCTACACTTATTTTTTCCTTTACCAATGTCATACATCCCTGTAATACCTCTTTCTCCTTGTCTTTTCTCTCTGCAAGTCGGTCTCCGTCCTTCATGGATCTTTTCGACCTGTTTTTCAATTCTTTTGTGAATTCATTGTAGAGGTCGAATATTTGAGCATCGACTGTTATCGATGGGTCGAAGACCATTTCTTTGGTATGTTCGGATGACTTGACTAGTCTAAATGCTATGAATGTAATAACCTTAGAGGTGGTTTCTTTTCTGTGTATTGTATTTTTCTTCTTCTTCTTTTCTTTCTTTTTGGTCTTTTGTTGTTCTTTCTCTTTATGTTTCTCTACATCATTTTCCTGATCTTTTCCAAAGTCATTCCCTTTGTTTTTTCCATCATCTTTTCCAAGGTATTTCTCAATATTTTCTCCTTTTTCTTTCTATGTGTTATTTTATGGGTTTTCTTCTCTATGTTCCCCAGCATTTTCATTCTTATCTTGGCTAACTGTTTCATCTTGATCCTTTTTTTCATTCTTCTCATGGGGTGATGATTAATCTTTATGTGAGATTTCTAGCTGAGGGATTTCTTTTTCAAGTGTTCCCTTTCTAGTATTTATCTCCCCTTTGTCTTCCATGTCACTTTTTTGGGCTGACTCCTCTGGTCTTATCTCTACGTTGTGTCCTTTATTTATTTTATATTGGGTTGACATGAAGTTGTAAGTCAACGTAGACCCTAGGTGGTTGAGTAGCCCAGTAGTATGGTTAGGGAACCCGAGTTTGATTAAGGAATAATGTAATGAAGATCAATGAATTTGCAAGAGAAATTATTCCATATGGATAGTATATGTCATGTTGTTTCCAATTATATGTGGAACATCACATAACTCTTCAAAGTTAGAGAGTTATGACCATGTGAATTTGGAGAACCCTCATGAGTTATCTAGTGTTAAGACCTAAATAGTGGCACATTACCCCTTAATTAGGGAATATTACATTAGTAAAGTTATTTTATTTATGTCGCCTTGGGTCCATTAGTTGTAATTGTACCTCCTAGTGATGCAGGAGCATCGCAACTACCAAAGCCAACGTGGAGCCAGCGCATGTGTTTTTGAACACATGACATATATGCTTGATGACTTTTTGAAATTTCATTAAAGAGGAAGCGCCTTATCCTTCAGGTTAACATTTATGAAGGAGCGCCTGTTGTATTGTATCAGACCTCGAGCCTTATGCTCTTGTCTGAAGTAGATAGACGACATTTACTTTAGTTAATACAAGAAGATAAGATTGTATTTCCAGATTAGACAGTTTAGAGTTCGAGAGGGAAAACGTATATAGACACCCTCATTGTATCATTGTAACATAGGCAGCATTTAGAAGAGAAGAGCAAGTAGAGAAAGTTGTAAGAACACCCATGTATAGATTTGAATTAATAGAAGAGAGTCTTTGATTCAACTCATGTCTGGTGTTGTTTTCTCTATGTATTTTATTTATGTGCTCATGAATGTTTGTTTCTCGATATGCATTTGCTTTGAATATGCTGTGCATGTGATTTCAGGGTTTGAAACTGAAGTCTGAATGAGAGAGAGAATGAGTTTCAATTGTTTCTCTATCTGAGCCAGGAGATTCCTGCAAAGAGTGCAGTCGAATTCATCCGCAAGGAGTGCATTGATGAAGGCTCGATAGTCTAACTTTTGTTCTTAGTTGCCTAGAAGTGGAAGTGGATTGTTACAACCGTGCAAGGAGTGTACAGGTCGAAGGAAGAAGAAGTCTCAGTTGTTAATCTGGAAAAAAAATAATTCAGAGACTGTTGTTGCAGGAAGTGCACAGAGTCTGAAAGATTCAACACTTGGACAGCGTTGAAGGCTGAGCGCAAGCAGGGCGCGTAAGCTCAAGAGGGATAATTCCTTCGTGGTACTGTTGAAAAGAGAGCCCAAGAGGTTTGGGTCGAGGAATATCTGAGAAGGAAGTACAAGCTCAAGAGTTGGAGGCAAGTGCCGAGGAGGACAGTTAGTTTTCTGAAGAAAACCTCGAGGAGGAGGAGTCAACGATCAGGATTCGCAGGGGAGATTAGCGAAGTCCCGACAGTTGTTAATTATCGGGGAATTTGTGCAGGGTTTAAGCCTTATCGCACAGGGGAGGAGTCAGAGCTCATCGGGACTCGACTCATTGGAGAATTGGAGTTTCCAGGAACATAGGATTCTCACAAGGAGAACTCGCGACCGCGATTTCCCGAAGGGATCATAGCCGTAGATCCCGGACTGGAGACGTGTCAGTAATCCAGAGAGTCGGGGGTTCGGCATTTGGGATTTTCCAACACCAAAGAATTGCTACACTTGAAATCACGATCCTGCGGTACCTGATAGCGCAATGAGGAGAGGGTGACGTGGAGGAGTGCGCCCACATGTGCATTGGGGTTCGGCACTTCGAAGATTTTGGTGTCAAGAGAATCACAGAGAAGTCGCGAAACTCTGAACTGCGACGGGTCCCACAGTGATAGCATTTGGTGTTGACAGGTGTCGCCCATATCAGAGATCAGGACTTGGAAGGGTCGGTGACATCGCGCAACAGGAATCACGAATTCCCAAAACGTGAATTTTCGATTTCCATTGGAGCGGGGACCACAGGCGTCAGAGTAAGAGGACAGGTGGCATCAGAAGTCGGGGATCGGAGATCCTAAAGGCATGAGTTCTACGCTATTTGAACTCGTGAATTCTGAAAGTCCGATAGGGAATAAGGACCGTGGTCTTGAGGATAGCGGTCGCATGTGAAAGGATAGCCGGGGAGCTAAGGCGGTAGCGAGAGTGCCATCGCAGATCGGGAATTGGGGATTCGCGAGGTGAGTGAGTTGCGACCTCGTATATACCGATTTTCCCGATGGGATCAAATCCTGATCAGGGGTAAGAAAGTCGTGGACGAGTGATCATCGGGATTCGGGGATTGGTGAAACCCGATTCCATGAGCTCAGGACTCGCGATATCACGAGGTTCGATTTCCCGATTTGAAGAAGGGAGGTCACAAAAAAAAATTCTGTGGGTATTGAGAACTCCCGATAGGGGGTTGAAGAGTAATTTTAACTCTTCGGGCCTAAGGAGAAGAAGGTCTTGGTGAGAGTGGAAGTGTGCTGGGGCGCGTCTGCACCAAGTGGTATCAGATCTAGTTTGTGTCTGTATATTTCAGGCAAGAGGGTAGAAGAAGAGAAGGAGCTTCTGGATACATATCAGAGCAGTAAATTCTTTGCTTCCACAGCAGAGAAAAAAATTCACCATGTTGCCCAGAAGAGAAAGACAATCACCTGAACCCGAGGATAGGGAGGTGAGAAGAAGAGGTAGGCCGGCAGGGAATCCAGAGATGGAGAGGCAGATACGCGATCTTAGAGAGAGATTGGAAGACATGGAAGCAGCGCAGAGACGCACAGCCAATGATGGAGATCTAATTGACTCCGAAGGCGAAGCGGAAGCTGAACAACAAGGATAATTTGCAACCGAAGATGCATCCAATGAGAGATTGATTAAGTCTATCGCTCAGATGAGTTCAAAGACGAAAATGGACATTCCAACTTATGAAGGAAGTCTGGATGTAGAAGAGTTGTTGGATTGGATTAGAGCTCTTGATACCTACTTCGATTATGAGGACATCGAAGAGGACAAAAAGGTAAGGCATGCTATCACGAAATTGAAAGGACACGCAGCATTATGGTGGGATGAGCTTCAGGTAGATAGACGTTCCAAAGGCAAGCAAAAGATCAAAAGCTGGGATCGAATGATTGCGAAGATGAAGGCAAAGTTCATCCCAAGGGACTATCAGATCACACTGTTCAGGAGAATGCAGAACCTAAGACAAAAGTTGATGATGGTAAAGCAGTATACCGAAGAATTTTACAAGCTCAATATCAGAGGAGGTCATCAGGAGAGCGATGATGAAAAAGTTGCCAGGTATATGAACGGATTAAGATACGATATCTAGGATGAGATGAGTATGACAACCATCAGAATGGTTGAGGATGCGTATCATATGGCATTGAAGGCAGAAGAGAAGCTAAGCCGAAAGCCAGCACAGCGAGGCCAAGGCAAGAGCCAGCCAAGAGGAAAATCAGTTGCCCAAGATAGGTTCCAGAAATCTAAGGACGACTGGAAAAAGCCTCAGGGTAAAGTTGAAAGAGGTGGAACCTCACAGTGAGGACCACATGCTGAACAGAGAAGGCAGCAAAATGATCAGCGAGGAGATTATGCTGACACAAACACTTTTCCTCATACTAGAGGTCGAGGTAGAGGCAGAGGAGGAATCATCACATGCTACACATGTGGGAAGAATGGGCACAAAACGGTTGACTGTCTAGATAGGAAGAAAGATGGAGGAGAAGCTCACATCGCCGAAGCACAGAGGCGAGCTGCTGAGACAGAAGACGCAGAAGACGGAAGGTCTTTGATGATGCGTAAGGTTCTCGTTACACCCGAGAAGGAGGTGGAGGACACAGCTCAGAGAAGCAGATTGTTCAAAACTGCATGCAAAACCAAAGATAGGAAATGCAAAGTGATCGTGGACAGTGGAAGCACTGATAATCTCCTTTTGACCGAGATGGTGGAGAAATTAGAGCTGGAAACGACTGATCACCCGAGTCCATATAAAGTTTCATGGCTACAGAAGGGACATCAGGTGAGTGTCACTAAACAGTGCTTAGTGGACATCAAAATCGGAGGATACAATGATCAAATTCTCTATGATGTTATCCCTATGGATGTATGTCATTTATTGCTAGGAATACCATGGCAGTATGACAGAAACGTAATTCATGATGGGAAAATGAATACATATACTTTAGAGAAAAATGGGAGAACACACATGTTACTTCCGATAAAAGATAAGGAGGTGAAGCTGGAGGTGAACAACAGGATACTTCTCATGAGTGGGAAGGAACTTCTAGCAGAAGTAAAGAAGAAGGAGGATCCACAATTCTTTGTGGTCAGAAAACCAAAAGTTGTTTTGACCAGCACAAGAGTGGACGATTTGCCGGAAGAAATTTAGGAACTGTTGGAAGAGTTCGTTGATATAGTGGTAGACGAATTACCTCATTCGTTGCCACCGATGAGGAGCGTGAGCCATCATATAGACCTCATACCAGGAGCTAGTTTGCCAAACAAATCCGCGTACAGGTTAACGCCTCGGGAGAACGAGGAGGTTAGGAAACAGGTCCAGGAGTTATTGGACAAGGGATTGGTCAGGGAAAGTTTGAGTCTGTGTGTCGTTCCAACGGTAGTCAGCCCAAAGAAAGATGGAGGCTGGAGAATGTGTACAGATTCCAAATCCATTAACAAGATAACCATCAGGTATAGGTTTCCATTGCCACGGATGGATGACCTAATGGACTATTTAAGTGGAGCCAAATTTTTTTCAAAGGTTGATTTGAAAAGCGGATACCATCAGATTCGCATGAGGGAAGGCAATGAATGGAAGACAGCCTTCAAGACCAATGAAGGGTTGTATGAATGGCTAGTCATGCCGTTTGGTTTGACGAATGCACCGAGTACATTCATGAGGCTGATGAATGAAGTGCTGAAAGAATTCATTGGTAAGTTTGTCATTGTTTATCTAGATGACATATTGATTTTCAGCAAAACTAAGGCCGAACATCTAAAGCATTTAGCTGCAGTAATGAGAAAGCTACAGCAAGAGAAGCTATTGATCAATGTAAGGAAATCTTCATTTATGAAGACAGAACTCATTTACTTGGGGTTTGTCATATCATCAAATGAATTGAAGATGGATCCAAGTAAAGTGGCTGTAATAAAGAATTGGCCATCACCAAGAAATGTTTTCGAGGTGAGAAGTTTCCATGGACTGGCAAGTTTCTACAGGAAATTCATCCGAAATTTTAGCGGAATCAGCGCAGCAATGATGGACACAGTCGAGAAGAGACATAATTCTTTTCATTGGACTAAAGAGGCAGAAAAGAGCTTCAATATGTTGAAGCGAAAGATCATCGAACAACCGGTTTTGGTGTTGCCAAATTTTCAGAAAGTTTTCCAGGTAAAGTGTGATGCGAGTGGCTTTGCCATAGGAGCGGTCTTGAGCCAGGAGGACAGACCAATTGCATATTTCAGCGAGAAGCTGGATGAGGCCAAAGTGAAGTACTCAACGTATGATAAAGAATTTTATGCCATTATACAGGTGTTAAAGAAGTGGAGGCATTACTTGATCCCAAAAGAATTTGTATTGTATAGTGATAATCATGCATTACAGTTTGTAACTCAGCAGGAGAAGCTGAACCAAAAACATGCAAAATGGGTAGAGTATATGCAGAATTTTACATTTGTAATTAAACACATTTCAGGGACTGCTAACAAAGTGGTTGATGCTTTGAGCAGGAAGTGTTTGTTGCTGCAGGAATTTCGAGTCAAGACATTGGGTTTTGAAAACATTGAAGACATGTATGCAGGTGATGCAGATTTTGCAGAGGCATACGAGGCAGGTGAGAATCCAGTTCTCAGAGACAGAAGCCCGTGGATGGATTACATGATTCAGAATGGACTGTTGTTCAGAGGAAACCAGTTATGCATTCTGAATTGCTCCATGAGGGAGAATCTGCTAAAAGAAAAACACAGTGGCGGATTAGCAGGGCATTTTGGCCACGACAAGACATTTGCAAAGCTGAGCGAAGCATACTTTTGGCTGAAGATGCAAACAGATGTCAGGAAGTTTGTTGATAGGTGCAGAGTTTGCCAACATTCAAAGGGCAGAAAGCAGAACGCAAGTCTTTATCAATCATTGCCCATACCAGAAAGGCCATGGGAGATGATCAGCATGGATTTCGTACTAGGATTGCCGAGGACACAAAGAGCACATGATTCCATCTTTGTGGTAGTTGATAGGTTTTCAAAGATGGCACATTTTATCCTGTGTCAGAAGACCAGCAATGCGACTCACATCGCAAACTTGTTTTTTAAGGAGATCGTTAGACTTCATGGTTTACCCAGAGGCATTGTATCGGACAGGGATACAAAGTTCATTGGACATTTCTGGAGGACACTCTGGAAGAAGATGGGAACTAACTTAATGTTCAGTTCTGCCTATCATCCACAAGCAGATGGGAAGACAGAACTGGTCAACAGAAGTCTAGGATACTTACTCAGAAGCCTAGTGACAGAGCACCACAACAGCTGGGAAAATGTGTTGCCACAGGCAGAGTTCGCATACAACGATTCAGTAAACAGAAGCACAGGCAAAATTCCATTTGAGATTGTATATGGCAGGCAGCCAAGAGGAGTATTTGAGATGAGAGATTCAGAACAGATAATGACAAAGAGTGCAAGCGCTGAAAATTTCGCAGAAGCGATGGAGGAACTTCACAGCAGGGTGAAGCAGCGATTGCTAGAATCGAACCGGGAATATAAGCGCAGAGCGGATCAGAATCGGAGACAACTTCAATTCGAGGTTGGTGATCTAGTTCTGGCACACCTGAGGAAGGAAAGGTTCCCAAGAGGAACATACAACAAGTTGAAAATGAAGAAAATTGGGTCGTGCAGAGTCCTAAAGAAATTGGGAGAAAATGCTTATGAGATTGAACTGTCGGACGAGATTGAAATATCTCCGACATTCAATGTCTCAGACTTATATCCATATAAGGCTGAGGAATCAGGAGCTGGGAGTGATGAACAACCAGAAATTCAGTGGAAAAAGCAGATGCTGATTGCAGAAAGGCCACAGATGGAGCGGATACTTGATAGAAGAGTCACCAAAAGAACCAGACAGAAGCAATACTTCGAGTATCTGGTGAAATGGAAGAATCACCCAATGGAGGATGCCATCTGGGAGACAGAAGCAGTCATTCAAAGGCATCGACAGATCGTGCAAGAGCTCATGGACAGGAGCCCATGAAAGTTTCCAAGCCGAGGAGTATGATGCAGGAGCATCGCGACTACCAAAGCCATCGTGGAGCCAGCGCGTGTGTTTTTGAACACATGACATATATGCTTGATGAATTTTTGAAATTTCATTAAAGATGAAGCACCTTATCCTTCAGGTTAACATTTATGAAGGAGCGCCTGTTGTATTGTATCAGACCTCGAGCCTTACGCTCTTGTCTGAAGTAGATAGACGGCATTTACTTTAGTTAATGCAAGAAGATAGGATTTTATTTCCAGATTAGACAGTTTAGAGTTCGAGAGGGAAAATGGATATAGACACCCTCATTGTATCATTGTAACATAGGCAGCGTTCAGAAGAGAAGAGCAAGCAGAGAAAGTTGTAAGAACACCCATGTACAGATTTGAATTAATAGAAGAGAGTCTTTGATTCAACTCATGTCTGGTGTTGTTTTCTCTATGTATTTTATTTATGTGCTCATGAATGTTTGTTTCTGGATATGCATTTGCTTTGAATATGCTGTGCATGTGATTTCAGGGTTTGAAACTGAAGTTTGAATGAGAGAGGGAATGAGTTTCAATTGTTTCTCTATCTGAGCCAGGAGATTCCTGCAAAGAGTGCAGTCGAATTCATCTGCAAGGAGTGCGTTGATGAAGGCTCGATAGTCTAACTTTTGTTCTTAGTTGCCTAGAAGTGGAAGTGGGTTGTTACAACCGTGCAAGGAGTGTACAGGTTGAAGGAAGAAGAAGTCTCAGTTGTTAATCTGGAAAAAAAGAAATTCAGAGACTGTTGCCGCAGGAAGTGCACAGAGTCTGAAAGATTCAACACTTGGACAGCGTTGAAGGCTGAGCGCAAGCAGGGTGCATAAGCTCAAGAGGGATAGTTCCTTTGTGGTACTGTTGAAAAGAGAGCCCAAGAGGTTTGGGTCGAGGAAGATCTGAGAAGGAAGTACAAGCTCAGGAGTTGGAGGCAAGTGCCGAGGAGGACAGTTAGTTTTCTGAAGAAAACCTCGAGGAGGAGGAGTCGACGGTCAGGATTCGTAGGGGAGATTAGAGAAGTCCCGATAGTCGTTATATCTCGGGGAATTTGCATAGGGTTTAAGCTTTACCGCGCAGGGGAGGAGTCAGAGCTCATCGAGACTCGACTCATCAGAGAATCGGAGTTTCCAGGAACATAGGATTCTCGCAAGGAGAACTCGGGATCTGCGATTTCCCAAAGGGACCATAGCCGTAGATCTCGGACTGGACACGTGTCAGTAATCCGGAGAGTCGCGGGTTCGGCATTCGGGATTTTCCAACGCCAAAGAATTTCTACACTTGAAATCGCGATCCCGCGATACCCGATAGCGCGACGAGGAGAGGGTGACGTGGAGGAGTGCGCCCGCATGTGCATCGGGGTTCGGCACTTTGGAGATTTTGGCGTCGAGAGAATCATGGAGAAGTCACGAAACTCCAAACTGCGATGGGTCCCACAGTGATATCATTTGGTGTTGACAGGTGTCTCCCATATCGGAGATCGGGACTTGGAAGGGTCGGTGTCATCGCGCAACAGGAATCGTGAATTCCTGAAACGCGAATTTCTGATTTCCATTGGAGCGGGGCCACAGGTGTCAGAGTAAGAGGACAGGTGGCATCGGAAGTTGAGGATCGGAGATCCTAAAGGCGTGATTTCTACGCTGTTTGAACTCGTGAATTTCGAAAGTCCGATAGGGAATAAGGACCGTGGTCTTGAGGATAGCGGTCGCATGCGAAAGGATAGTCGGGGAGCTAAGGCAATAGCGAGAGTGCCATCGCAGATCGGGAATCATGGATTCGCGAGGTGAGTGAGTTGCGACCTCGTATATACCAATTTTCCCGACGGGATCAATTCCTGATCAGGGGTAAGAAAGTCATGGACGAGTGATCATTGGGATTCGAGGATTCGTGAGACCCGATTCCATGAGCTCAGGACTCACAATATCGCGAGGTCCGATTTCCCGATTTGAAGAAGGGAGGTCACAAAAAAAAAGTCTGTGGGTATTGAGAACTCCCGACAGGGGGTTGAAGAGTAATTTTAACTCTTCGGGCCTAAGGAAAAGAAGGTCCTGGTGAGAGCGGACGCGTGTTGGGGCACGTCTGTGCCACCTAGTCTCCTATATATACCAAGGAGACATTTTCATTTGGAATCATCTTGTATTTGGAAATTTATGTGGTGTATAAGAAGGTTGCCCCCTTGAAGAGGATTATTATCTGAAATTCTATATTTTTCAAGGCATTGAGTACTTATTCTGAGGTTTTTCTATGCTATCTTGATGTTTGGTTCTTAACATTTGGTATTGGAGCTCAAGGTCTTGGGGTTTCACTGCTACATCTAAGACACCTTGGAATTTTCGCTATAATTATTTTTCTATGAGGTTTCAGAAGGAACCAATTTGAGGATATTTATTCGATGGACCAAGGTATTTTAGTTTCAACTTTCATCTCCCGAGGCCTTACACTTTCATAGATACATCATGTGTAATATAGGGTTTTGGAATCATCCTGAATTTAGTCATCGCGGAATTTACACTATAAAAAAAAAATTGTAACTTTTCAAACTCTGAAATCTGGAGGATATTCAAAAAAATTATTAAGGTATCTGTGATAAAAATTTCAGCTTCTAGGTCATCTTATATTTGTAGATACACCCTGTGGAATATAGGGTATATGACTAGTCCTATTGACTAGTCTCAAGAAGGTGTTCTGGGTAAAACAATCATAAATTATTCCTCGAGTATCCAAATTGAGTGAGACCATTTGCATTGGATAGTGGACAATCTGTAGTATTTCTGGTGCATTTTTTAGAATTGTATATCAATTATTTTGTGTGGGGCACTCTATACAAGTGAGATCTCCTGGAAAGGCCAAAAATCATCAAGTTGTGTGGAAGTTACCATAAATTCCACTTAGCACACCCAATTTTGATCAGACCTGTGGCATTGCAGAGAAGAAATATCAGAGAACTACAAAAAAAAAAATCGTACCTAGAAGGGCCAAAATTTTGGAGATACAACAAAAGAAAGATTGTCTAGCAGAACCACCTCAAAATAAAGGTTTTAAGTGATACTTGGCCAACATGCCACCAAAAAAGGGAACTTCTACACCAAATAAGCCTCCATACAGTCCTACTTGGACTCTTGATGAAGGTGAAGAAATATGTAGGGACATAAATGATTTACAAAAGAAGACAATAACAAAATATGAACTACAAGGGATGATGGATTCAATGGAAGCTAAGTTGGAGGCAATAATGGATACTAAGATGGATGGTTTAAAAAGGGAAATCATGGAAGGATTGAAAATTTTCCTAACAGAGAGGACACCTGAAAGTGAAAATGTATCCCATGAAATTTAGGATGAGGACACAAGGAAGATGAATCAAGAATGGAGAAACTCTAACCTTGGGTTGAATGCCAACCACTTTCCTAAGATTGATATGAGGAAGTTTGATGGCAAGGACCCAATCACATGGATACTTCAGATGGAGAAACTCTTTGATCTACATAATGTGCCACATACACAAAAGGTATGAATCACTTCTGTATATATAGAACCCAATCAATTTTTGTGGTATCAACGGCTTTGTTCTCGAAAATCACTCGTCACTTGGACAATTTTCATGGAAGAAATGATATCACACTATGAGGATACAAGGAGCAATATCTTCTTTAGCCTATTGATAAATCTCAAGAAAAAGGGTTCAGTTACAGAGTACATTGAGAACTTCCAAAGATTGAATATAAAGGTAACATATATTCCAGATGAGCACTTGATTGATGCATTCATAGGAACTTTAAGGGATAACACTCAACATGAGGTTCTCCTTTGGGAACCCAAATCATTGGAGAATTCATTTAGGGTGGAAATAAATGTTGAAAGTAAAAATATGGCTATGGCTACTAGAAGGACTACTCCTAACATCTATCGAGAGAATAATGTTCCTTCTTCTAAAACACCTCAACCTACAAGGTTGACACCTCAACAATTGGAGGAAAGAAAAGCAAAAGGTTTATGCTTTAATTATGACAAAAAGTACAGTAAGGGACATAAGTGTAGTGAGAAGAAATTATTATACATAGATTGTGAAGAGGAAGAAGAACAAGAACCATCTCAAGATGAAAACGTAGAAGCGATTTCTTCTGAAGAGTTGACTCCCACGATATCGTGTAAATCATTGGCTGGAATTAGCACCCCTCAAACCATCGATATCGAGGGATATATCAAAAATAAAAAGGTAATAGTCCTAATTTATTCTAGTAGTACTCATAATTTCATTCACTATAAATTAGCGAAATCTCTCAATTGCTTTGTATATCCATCGCCAGAGTTTCAAGTAATGATTGCAGATGGAGGAACTATCAATTTCTCAGGAAAATGTAATAAGATCAATCTTACTTTGGGGAATATGCAATGAATAGTCCAATGATTTATATACCCATTGGTGGTGTTGATGTCATACTAGGAATCCAATGGTTACAATAATTACGAACAACGGCTTTTAATTTTCAAGAACTTTTCATGAAATTTTTATTGGAAGGAAAAGAAATTGAGTTAAGAGGTATCACAGGGAAAACCAGTAAGGTGATAAGCTCTAATGGCATAACAAAATTATTGAAAAAGGGGCATCAAGGTGTAATTGCACAACTATGATCACTATATGTTCAAACATCTAAGCCATATATTCCCCTAGATCTCCAAGGGATCATTGATAAGCATTCCAAAGTATTTAAAGATATTCCCAAAGGTCTTCTACTCACTCAAAATCATCATCATGATATTCACCTAATTCCTGGGAGTGTTCCTCCTAACATCAAGTCGTACATATACCCTTATGCCTAGAAGAGTGAAATTGAGTGTATGGTTGAAGAAATGTTAGAGGCTGGCATTATTAGACCTAGACAAAGCTCTTACTCTGCACCGGTGGTAATGGTATTCAAGAAAGATGGCTCATGGAATATGTGTCTAGATTATAGAGAGCTCAACAAGATCACTATTAAAGATAATTTTCCCATTATTGTCACTGAAGAATTGTTAGATGAA
>JASDQU010100718.1:5912-16427 GCA_032191745.1 Picea mariana | reverse complement strand
GAAAATGTGTTTCCATGTAATTTGTATATGTTCGGGGAAGTTGCAGAACTCTGCGTGATTAATATAAGGAAGTAAATTTTGGTTGTATGACCCAGTTCACTGGACCGAATTTAACCATCGATAAAAAATAATCCTTAATAAATCGATGACTGGTTTACCCGGTGCCTAGTTGGTCCAACGATCCTAGTTCCAGGTGTAAATAAAATCCTCGATGGCACACTATATAGGTAGCTCGGTTGAAACCGGATCAGAACCAATACAAAAAAACATTTGGCAGAGTCACTCTCGATGTTCTGGTAGCCAGTGGCCCTGGTGCTTTGATGTTGTATATTCCTCGATGGTGCAATTATTATTCAGCCTAGTGGCCCCAATTATCCCTATATCCCACTAGTCCCAGTTGAAACCGAATCAAAATCAATATGCAATAAGATTTGGAAGAAGTTCGATCCGATGGCCTGATGCTCCTTTTATTAGAACCTTACCCCTTAACTTGTGGACGTATGAACTAGATGTACGATGAGGGATGAAAATGGTTTAAGGCATGGAAAAATGAGCCAGATTTTGGGAAAAAATTGACCTAAATTGACGAACTCAATTTAGGTTACAACATTAGGCTCCATTTGGGGATTGTGTCTCCTTGCAAGACATGGAATAAATGTATACTAGGTTCCTTCTGTCCTTGGTAATCTGAAATTGAACTCATGCTTACTCTCTAAAACCTATAAATGCCTAAAACCACCTTGTTCTATGTTTTATGGATCCTTCTTATTCATAACTGAAACAAACTATTTATACATAATGAAAAACAACTGCTCTATTGAATTGCAAACTGAAAACAAATTCTTGAAAACAAGATTATTTATATATGTAATCTTCTACTCTAACCATCTCAGCCAAAATGGTTAGGTGAAGCGAAACTTCCAATGCAACCAACCAAGAAATTGATTGTTTGAATGGGCCTTGCTTTCATCTTTAAATTTAAAGCGAATAAAAGTATGGATAATGGTAGCCTATAATGGGAATATGATCCATACTCACAGTAAATAAAAAATGAAAGACTTGAACTTTTTGAAACCTTGAGACAAGATGCTACTGGATCTTCAAAAGTATGAAAGATCACTTCCTCTTGGTCCAAATGACTAAACTTCTCATTTGAGAACTCTGGTTCTTTAAAGAGATAAGGTTGTTCTAATTGTGCTTTACTTGGAATGAAGGAAGACAAAAAAATATAGAATGTTGACTTTATGTTTACATACCTGAATTGATTCTTGTCAATTATCATCAAACTCTTTATCCTCAAGAATAGAGGGAAACAATTCGTTTGTTTGGATATTTCCATCAAAATAATCATATTCAACATAAGTTGTTTCAGTGCTATATAATCTTATGCATATTTCTCTGGAAATTTTCTCTTCACCATCTTGGTATTCATTATATCTGGGATGATTGACACAAATTTTTGAAACCTCTAATTTAGAAATATATTTTTCATTATGCTCTTGAAAGGATTGTTGCATATTTTCTTTTTCATATAAAATTTCTTGACGAGAATCTTCTTGTAGATTTTTTGATGTATCTATATAATCACTTTCCAGTGATATCTCATCATTTGAATCTGTAAGACTTTATTCATTGTCACTTCTATAATAAGTTTCACATTTAAACTTGTGTTCGTGTGTTCTATCCCATAATCCATATTCAACTATATTCACAAATCCAGTAATGCGTAAATTGACTTTCGACGAAAAATTAATGCTAAAGCTTACAAACGAAGGACGAACAAACTTGCATGAGTGGGTTGAGAGAATTGTCGAAGATTATATAACA
The DNA here is from genome assembly GCA_032191745.1 of Picea mariana. NCBI lineage: Eukaryota > Viridiplantae > Streptophyta > Pinopsida > Pinales > Pinaceae > Picea > Picea mariana. The sequence continues at coordinate 14,600 of JASDQU010100718.1, read as the reverse complement.
GACCAATCCATTGAGGATCGAACTTCCCTCACCACAATAAAATAAAATTTATACACCGACCTGCACGAAGGATTTTTGTGCACCATCCCAAGACTGCTCCATAAATTTATGCTCGATAAAGGATTCAGTAACTTTGTTGAGTACCAACCTCGACTAAGAATACCACTACCGAATAACAACTTGGAAGAAAAATATGAGAAGTGGGAGGAATTCCTAGATGCAAAGTGGAAGGATACAAAAGAAGCATGGAACTACTTTCTGAGCCAATAAATATGGCCATCACCGTCAACTCTGAGTAAGTCAGGGCGACGATAGGGGGTCGGTTGATCTATGAGATGACGTAAGAAAAACAATAACATACCATATTTCATACGACTGGAGCATAAATGTCTTCGAAAGGAAAGAAAATTTATAAGCAAACGATCGACATCCAAAAATTGGAGCGAGATAAGAGGAAAAAGAAAAGAGAGGAGATTTGCAATATGTGGAACAATCAGAAGTCAAATAGAAAAATAGTTAGGGAAGATCAGCTTGATAGAGTGCATGATCAGTCTGACAAGAATCAATTAGATATGGCAATAACCACAATCATGATGACCCCTGACAAAAGTAATGAAGTATAGTTGATAGAGGCTATCATCGGCACCCATCAACTTGAAGACCAACCCAAAAGAATGGATTATGAAGACTCAGTTCCTGCAATATGCACTCTTCCTGTTCAAGTAAACATCCATCAAATCAAATAATTCCTCCAGAAGAGGATTTAGATCGACGAACAATCCGCAAGGATATGGTATAGAATCGACGAGCATGGGAATATATGCGATACGCTCATAGTCAATCCAGAAATAAACCTAAACATATTTGATAACATGTTCATCCACATCAAGGATCTTAGGACATTGACCCCCCTGCTAGATCTCATATCAAAGGAACACAATAATTTATTAGAGTATAGCCATGAACTAACATGCTTGTTGGAACGATGTATCATCGAGTATAAAGATCAAAGTTGTCAAAATGAAGAAATAAATCTCAAAGCAAAGAAGGAAGAATTACTTCTCAAATACTATCCAATAGAAGATCGACCGACAAACGATTCAACACAACAACAACTGACTAAAATTCCAACATCCTAGTCAAAACTCTTGATCAATCAAACATCACAAAAGTCTATTGTTCTTAAAAAGAAAACAACAATGTGACTCAATCATATTCCCATTTATGAGGGAGATGAGGATCCAAAAAGACACTAGTTCGTATGTGAAAAATTTTGGGATGTAACAAACATCACAAATGAGGATAAGCAAATGGAACAATTTGGTGCAACTCTTCAACACCACGCTCTTACATGGTTTATGAATTATACAAAGAATCAAAATCGTTTGAAATCGGAAAGAAATAACAACTTCCTATCATTCTTCAAAGTCTAGATGTTGCACATTTGGTTGCACAAAAACTTAAAGAGATAAAGCAAAGACCAAGAGAGTCGGTGTGTGAATACGTAAAAGATATTTAAAGACCTCCTCAGCCAAATTTCATCGACCATTGATCAAGACTTACTAGTACAATGGTATGTATCTGGATTACTCCAACAAACRCCATTGTGCCTCTACGAGATGAACACATGTGAAGACGCACTGCAGAAATCACAACGCGTYGAATTAGACGATGAAGGCCCATCGATTTCTTTGTCAACAGAGAAAAAGGTTAGAGGACAAACTAGAACAACTACAATAGACTGTCAAAAACTTGACTCTAAGAAGAAATGAAACTCTTACCATCCATACTATGCAAGACTTCCCACATAACTTGAAAAACACCAAATGGTGCCACATGTGTGATACTCATAACCATAGAACATCCAAATGTCGATTAAACACATGGAATAGAACAAATGTGCACATAGTTTATCATACAGAAGAAACCAACCAGAATAATGTCTATGGAAGAAGAAATGAATAATATGGTCGAGGTCAAGGTCATGGTCGAGGCGTCTTTTAGTGTCGCGATCGAGGTAGAGGTCGACCTTACTGTTTTAACTGCTGGAAAGAAGACCACATCAACCCCAATTTCCCAATACAAGATCGAGTCAACTTAAAATTTTGCAACACATGCGATGTCGATGATCACTCACTTGAGGATTTCTTGATAGTACTTGATAAAAATATTTAATAAAAAGATTGTGAACTTACTTCACAGAGTCCCGAAACAATAAGTATTAAACTCAAAGAATCTACACATTGTTACAAGATCAGGAGCAGGATGGGATATTAATAAAACTCCATCACAAATCGACAAACGGGGAACTCCAGTCCATTCCCAAATCCTGAGAAAGAGGAGAAAATAATGAGGGAGGCACTCAAGTTCTTTAAAAATATTAATCAAGAACATCATAACAGAGGAAAACAAAATGAAGATATAATACAAGAATTTCTACAACTCCTAAAAGAAAAAAACTCAGTCGGTCGGATGTTGGACCTGCTTAACATCCTAAGAGAATATAAAGAGGGACAAAGACCATCCAAAGATGTCAGACAACTATCATATAAACATACATATTACAATCCATAGGTCGACTTGGAAATCAATAGGGTAAAGATTGAACATGTAGTCATCAATTTCAGATCACAAGTAAATATCCTTCCTCAGGACACATGTATATAGTTGGGTCGACTTTTGTTATCACCGAAAATGAACTACCTCAAACTTTCCAACCAAATATTAATAGAACCTATTGACATACTCAGAAATGTGGAAACACAAATTATGGGTATACCGACATCATTCGAACTTGAGGTAATCGAATTAGTCGATGGAATGCCCACTTATCTATCACTTTTCGGTCGACCATTGGGACAACAACTAAAAGCCAATATATCCCTTGAAAGGGATAGAATCAAACTAAAAGGGAGTTGTAGAAAAATAATTATCCCCCTGGACCCTATAGAAGGGAAACCTTGGATGGATTCGTGGGACAAAGATAAAGAAGATCAATGTTTGTACCAGATAATCAACAAACAAAGATATTATGTTGAACCAAATGCACAAGGAGAAATTTTAACAGAACGTCCCATGTCAGTCGGACACAACTCCGACTCAGCTCTATATAATTGGTAGATAGAAAATTATGAAGCACATTCAAAAGACTGTTGGTCCATTGCATCCATTCCAATCAAATGTCCAAGAACATGGTTTTCAATCCAAGCATTACCCATAGTATATGAGAAAAGGATCTACAAAAAACCCACTCTAATCCCAACAAACAACAAGACGAAAAATCCATTGCACTATAACGAACAAACCACACCATTGACACATGTCGAAGAAGTTTCTAACTCTGTGGGAGAACAGGGAAGAACCCAAATCCTAGAGGAAACTTTCACAGTCCAAGATGAAAGATGGTGGGAAACACATTCCCCAAGACTACAAACATGGAAAACTGTGTTGACTTATTTTATAGAACACTTTGGAGAGAATAAGATATCTAAAACATCTGACACTCACCTCTTCAAAATCGGATACGATCTCATGGAAAACATTCACCGTTGTGAAAACGAATGGTGCATAATAGGCTATAGGGATGAAAGGGTATGGCCACATATGTTTCCAAATACGTTGGATGAAATACCAAACAAATGGTACAAAATTGAAGAAGCATGTGGTCACACACTCAACTGGTCTGACATCAAATAAAATTTTGTCAAAGATTTTGAATTCACCCCGGAGGAGGAGAACTTAAGAGAAGCAACCCAACGAGTCACTTTCATGGTAAACATAGGATCAACATTGACATGCCACTTTATTTCGATGGAGAATAACAAAAATATAACTTCTTGACGAATTTACATGGAAAACACAAGGTTTCCAGGCCAAATCTTTCGTTGGAGAAGTAATTTCCCAACCATGAAAAATTATGTAAAGTCAATATTAAAAGTAACCAAGGAAGAAAAGGATGATCCGGAACAACCTAAATTTCCATAAAGTTTCACTAAAGTCAAATAAGGGGAATGACACCTTGATGAAGCAAAACCACCGGAATGGATGAATGTTGAGATAAAGACAAAGGAATTTAATATATCAAACGACAATCAACCTAATATGACATGAGTAGGTGATTACTGGTCRGAAAAGTAGACAACTGATATAGTCGACCTACTGAGGGTATATAAAGATGTGTTTTCCTAGGACTATAATGACTTAAAAGGACTTGTACAAGAAATGGAGGAAATGAAAATCGACCTCATCCTTGGGGGAAAACCAATGAAAAAAATGCCTTATAAACTGACACATAAATACAATCCGATCATCTAGAAAGAAATTGATGGAATATTAGAAGCATACATTATATACTCGTTTGAAAAATCAGAATGGGAAAGTCCCATGGTGGTCCAACCAAATAAGAATGACCCTAAAAAGCTAAGAATTTGTGTCGACTTCAGAGGACTCAATAAGATGACACTAACGGATCCATTCCCCGCCCCATTTGTGGATGAAATAATCAATGAATTCGTGGGACATGAATTCTATTCCTTTACAGACGGGTTCTTAGGATACAACCAAGTACCCATAGCCAAAAAATACCAACCAAAGACAACATTTGTATCTGAATTTGGCTCATTTTCTTATAGGGTAATGCCATTTGGGCTAAAGAATGCCCCTGCAGTATTTTCAAGGTAGTGGTGAAGGCATTTCAAGAATACATTTACAGGATGATGGTTTTCTATTTCGATGGCTGAACCATATACAACTTATTTATAAATCACATACAACGGCTCAGGTTAATGCTTGAAAGATACACAAAAATTCAATTGTCTCTAAATATTAAGAAATGTATCTTTGCCACCCCAATTGGCATTCTCTTAGGACATGTCGTATGCGAGGATGGTGTGAAGCTATACATGACAAAAATTAAAATCATCCTCGACTTAAAACCACTTTTCAATCAAAAGAAAATAAAAATATTCTCGGGGCATACTAGGTATTATAGAAAGTTCATACGCCATTATTAAGAAATTACTTTTCCAATGGATGAATTACTTCAAAAAGAAGTCGAATTCATATGGAGCCAAGACTTCCAAGAGACATTTGAATTCTTAAAGAAAAAAGTTGTCGAAGCCCCTATACTTAAATTTCCCGACTGGTCAATAATATTTCATGTACATGTCGATGCATCAAGTATTTTTGTAGGAACGGTCCTTGCACAACCATATGACGATCGACATAAAGATAAAAGACGCTCTTACAAACTAGCTAGTCAAAGAAAGAGTATTGGAAACACAATTGTCGCAACATGAACAAGAATGGAAGACAGAAGGCCAAAAAGCATAGATAGAGACCAATTACATAGTCCTTCACCTCGAGCAAGTCAGATAAAATATTCAATAGAAAGAACAACAAATCGACCTGGAGTTGACCGCAGTACACCAGGAAGAAATAACAAAAAAACTAAATCTTCTAGGAAAAATGAAGATAATGGGTCTGGAAGCACAACATTCAATTAATGCATGGCATGATTTTACTCATCACCTGCAACAAACGACACCTAATATCCTCCAAAGAAGAAAGAATAGTTGAATTGATCAGCAACAAAGGACCAATGCCAGAAGGATAGCTGGACAAGCCTACATAGCTTCTTCAGACATCATCAAATCCATCACCAAATATTTTTTCTATCTCTCTCTCTTTCTTTCATTTTCTCTCTTTTCTACCGAATGTAATAAACAAGCCCCATCCTTCTCGAGACGAGCAAGGAAATGAGGTGGGGAGATATATTGTAAGGGCTAGTCGACTAGACTCGAAAGTTGACTAAGAATTAGTTGGTTGAATTTTGAAGTCGGAATTGCAAGTCGGTTGAGGTATTTGTTAAGTCGACCGACCCAAGCAGTTAAGTATTTACAAATTCCTGGAAACTGAACATGTATGTATAAATAGATGATCATGTATTAAGGAAAGTGTCTCTTTTGTGTTGTATTGACACATATATGATAAAGTATTGTTTCTTGGGCTCTCACTACTTTCTCTATGTCTTTACATATGTGTATGTAACCTATATGCTTTGCTTGATTATGCGATGGACTACTGGTAGCATTCCCTACTTTCTTCTAGATTACAACAATCCTTGAAAAGGAGGTCAGCCGAATACATGGTCTTTCAGTAAGAATGAAAAGCTACATGAAAATCCTTTAATGAATAAATAATAGCAACAGGTAAGGCTTTGTACCATTGTATAACATATCCATACAAAGAGCTCAAAAAAAATTTCATTTGAACATCTTTATGATAGATATTCAGTTGATGGATTCAAGCATGAAAATTCTTTAAATGTTGTGCGATACTTTTCTCATCATTTGTAGTAAATACAAGAAGGAAAACTACCCAGTCTTCTATCTTAGGCATTGGGTTTGGAAAATGAGGTATATTTGAAAAATCAAATGGAGCATACCTTGAAGCTATCTTAGCAGCAAATGAACTCGTCATTTCAAACCCAATGGAGTTGCCAGTGAATCATAATGGATTCACCAGTGAAATCATAGTGGATTCGCCAGGTGAATTACCAAATAGCCTGATGTCTAACTGTTGTCACCTTCAAGAACCAAATCTATTCTTTGTAAAATATTGGGGAAAATATCTCATGCCTTCGCTCCCTGACAACAACACAAACAATATGTTGTAACCTTGAGATGTTCCTGGTTTCCTAGGAACTATGCCAAGGCATCTCAAACCTACTTCAGGCCACAAGATGACTCTTGGACTAGAGGGGGATCCCTCATAAAAAATAAAGTTGACTTCCAACTGTCACTAAGAAACAACTCTTCAACATTAAGCTCTGGATGCCAGATTTAAATGAATAAAGAAAAGAATAAATAAGGTTGAGGATGATAATGAAAATGAACTGGAATTAAAGAGACTATAAACATCTCAGACTTAAGGCCTTTCCATTGGGCACAGAGTCTCATTCAATAGAGCACAATAAATAGTAATGATAGGTGGAAGAAAAGATGAGAACATTTAATCTCAGACCCAACAATGAGTAAGGAAGTCCATGTAAGGTTGAGATGAAGAAATAATGATTTGTTGGTTATTTAAAACAATGAATCCAACAAATTGGTAAGTGCATGATTTGGGCATAAAATATGAATCCAACAACACAACACTTATACAAATAACTTGCTGGTATATAATCATATATATCAAAGTACAAAAGAAGGGTTGAAAAATATTCAAAATCCTTCAATCTAAAACTCCCTATCTTGCACAAATAGTTCACACAACACATAAATGATAAAAACCAAATGTAACACAAATTGGGTTTTATTTCTCTTCAACACATACGAATATGGCCTGCAAATTACATTATTCAATCTCTTCAAATAATTAACAACAATGGTGGTTGTACCAAATTATTGTTTGCAACTTCATTCAAATAATGTGAAAAGAACAATTATGAAAGTATGAGAAGCTTAACACTTTAAATAGAAAGAGAAACATGGATCTACACAAACAAGAGGTGAATCCAATGAATGGTTCCCTCAATGAGAAAACATTTACAGAGAAAATCCCTGTGAGGTTATTACAAAGAAACTCATCCTATGCTGCCTAATTATTGACCCCCCCAGAAATATTTAGATGTTGCCTTTATCTTCATCGACTGTTTCCTTTTAGCCTTGAATGTTGGAACTACTTTTTTGAAAATAGTACTTGTGTATAAACCCTTTGAAGAGATGGGCACCACAATGAATGTGTTGTTTCATTTCTTCTAAAATAATAATTCTATTGCTACATTGATTCTCCAAKAATCTTTAATTTCAACTTGATCTGCTACCTCGATATATCATCATGTTTATGTTAAACTATGCCACTTATGAGCCATTGGAAACATGATTTTAGCAGTTGTATAAACATAAGAATCARCATATTCTRGATGAATCTCAGAGGAATAACAACTGTCAATTTGCAAGGATTTATCCCACATTCATAGGAGAAATCGTTTTCAATGAGTTTATATTGAAAACATGTTTCCATGTAATTTGTATGTGATCAGGGAAGGTGTGGAACTCTGCGTGATTGATATAAGGAAGTAAATTTTGGTTGTAAGGCCTAGTTCACCGAACCAAATTTAACCATCAATCAAAACTAATCCTTCATAAAATGACAACCAGTTCACCCGATGCTCGATTGACCTGGTGATCATGTTTCCTAGTGTAAATAAACCCCCCAATGGCACACTATCTAGGTAGTCCAATTCCCGATTCGCTGGTTTAAACTGGACTAGAACCAATACAAAATAAAATTTGGAATATTCACTCCTAGTGGTTCGGTGGCCAGTGGCCCCAGTGCACCGATGTTGTATATTTCTTGGTGGTGCAATTACTAGTCATCTCAGTGGCCCTCGTTATCCCTTTGTCTCAGTGGCCCTTGTTATCCCTTTGTCCCAGTGGTCTTGATTGAAACTAGACTGGAATCAATATGCAATAATATTTGGATGAAGTTTTATTCGATGGCCCAGTGCTCCTTTTATTAGTGCCTTATCCCTTAACTTGTGGACATATGGAATAAATATATGATGAGGCCTGAAAATGGTTTGAGGCATGGAAAAATGAGCCATATTTTGGGCAAAATCTGACCTAAATTGATGAATTCAATTTAGGTTACAACATTAGGCTCCATCTAGGGATTGTGTCTTCT
>JASDQU010100717.1:442231-458156 GCA_032191745.1 Picea mariana | reverse complement strand
TGGGGATGGGAACTGGCCTCATATTCCACCAGATATTCTTGGGTTAGTTGTTCTTGCGTGGATGGTTCTGACTGGTTATGTTATTTCAGTCATTTTGGATTTTTCTTTGGCTTTACTGGTTGTTTAGGATTTGATGTATGCCTAGATCAAGTTCTTATTGGTGTTTGTCAATGTCTTTTCTCTTCCTCATCTTAGAAAGGGTTTGGGTCAGATATTTGAGGTCCTCGCTAAGGGTGTGTAGTGGAGCTGGCACTTTGAGGTCCTTTTTTTGGGCATGCAGCTTTATGGTCTCTCTTTTTCTGGTGTTAGAGGGGGTATTTGTTACGAGGAAAATATTTCTATGGATAGGGTAAACCACAACAGACGGATATGACCACAGAAATCACCTCTATCCCAAAAACATGATATATAAACCAATGTGAAAGTGAGAAAAGAAAGGGACCTACCTTGTCCAAACGTTTGATGATGTCCACCGTTGAGCACTTTGACCGAAATCTTTATACCTTCAACAAGTTCTCAACAAACAAGTAGAGCAAGCATATAGTGATAATATAAAAGGTTAGCACATTAGATAACATAATCCATTAATATACAAAACAAACATGCCCATGGATAATTAACTCATATATTTTCCAGACATCAATTAGATGGGAAGAGAGTATTTCTATTAATAAATAATCAACAGAAGTGAAAATATTACAGACTTCCATGTCCGCATAGTTTGGAACCAAGAAACCAAGTTCCTTCTAACTGGGCCTCCACCAAAGGAAATCTCATAGAAGGGAGACAATGAGGTTCTCCATCAATAATGGAAGAGCTTGGGGGCCAAACACTATGTTTAGACTTAAAGGACAAAGGGATGCAGACTCAATATGAAGTAATAATTTATCCAGAGTAACTTTTCTCTCAAAGTTGAATTCTTTCTCCTTTTCCATGGCTCGGAATTAGCCTCTTTGTAGCCTTCAAAATGCAACTGAAGGGCCGATTTGGAACATTTCCAGTATATGGAAGGTCAAGGATCAGACATCTCCTGTCGTGACATGGAAACCCGACATTTAATTTTTATTTTCTAGCACAAATCCCAATGTACATAGGTTGTAGTGGAGCAGACTGCTATATGCTTGTTGTATAAGGTGCAAGATGCATACAAGTGGAAAAATTTGTATTTTTGTCTCTAGATTCTAGTAACAGGGAAGACAAGTCTACATGGGAAAATGGAATAAGGCCCTCTCTGCAAGATTTCATAGGGTGACGAAAATCTTGCTCTAACAATATTCGTTTGTACCATGGCTTTCTGGTATTTTCTCGTTGTGGGCGCTTCTTACCACTCTAACCTGGTCCTTCCAGTGTCTATGGTTTCTCTCTGGCATCTGCTTTTCTAGCAGGTTTATCTTGGCATTTTTTTTCTTTCCTGGTTTGTCCTTTGTGGCAGGATTCCCTGTGCTTCATTGGTCTTTTTCTGACTTATATTCGGTTGCTCCCCCAATTACTATTGTATTTTTCTTTGTGGATTATTAGGTAGATTATGGTCCCCTCGGGGTCTTTTTCTTCTCACTTATACCCATTTTTGGGTCGTGCTTAAGGCACTTACAAAATTTGATTTGGTTCTCTTTGGATGAACATAATTACACTTTTTTTTTTCAAGGAAAAAAGAGATAATATTTGTATCAACAAAACTATATTTAGGAGTTTTCCTATTCAACACATATTTTACATAAACAAAATATGGCATATGATAATAATTGAAATTTAATTTGAAAAAATATCATTAATCAAGCATTTACACAAGACTAAGTCAATATTTTCATGAGTTGAATTCAATGTCGGAGTTTTTCCTTTCAACATATATTTGTTTTTTCAAGGCCACATAAACAAATATGGCATATGATAATAAATGAAATCAATTAATTTAATGAACAAAAGTAGAATAATTGTAATTCATTCATTTAATTATTTTTCATATGATTAATGTCTTAGTATAAACAAAATATGATAAATAATAATAAATTTAATTTAATTTGAAGAAACATCATTAGTCATGGCTTTATACAAGTCAATATTTTCATGAGTTGAATTCTATGTTCCATTTTTGCTATTCAACACAATTTTTTTTTCCAGGTGACATAAACAAACTATTTAACACAATTTTTTTTTCCAGGTGACATAAACAAACTATGGCATATAATAATAAATAAAATTCAATCTGAAAAAACATAATTAGTCATGGCTTTACACAAGTCAAAGGTAACCTCACATGCACTTCCCCTCATTCTGAGGATGGTACCCAGGGTAAACNGTTTTTCCAGGTGACATAAACAAACTATGGCATATAATAATAAATAAAATTCAATCTGAAAAAACATAATTAGTCATGGCTTTACACAAGTCAAAGGTAACCTCACATGCACTTCCCCTCATTCTGAGGATGGTACCCAGGGTAAACCCTAGATTCTTCAAGGCACGATATTGGGTCAACAACTCTTGAATATACTATATATATCTCATCAAAAATCTTCTCACTAAGATAAATCATGTCACAAAGTGGGATTTCAACCTAGGTGGGAAGAGTACAAATTTTCCTCACAACCAATTGACTGGTATTCAACATATATAATGCAAAAATGATAAATCATTCACAATGGGGAGTTACCACATATTATACAAACATAGTAAATATACACAACTTAGGTAGTTTGTAACATATCCAACCACCTTGATCAGCATATTGAGGATATGGATTATTATTTTGTGATTTTATTTGACTCAACCTCTTTTGGATACCTTGAATCATTCCCATCAAATTCCAAACTCATTATGTCATTAAAAACCACAAACAACCCCATTTTTTCGCTTGCATCATATCTGTCTTCAACACACACACACACACACACACACACACACACACACACACACACACACACACACATCGAGACATTAAACCTATTCAAATATTGGACCATCAATCTCATTCGAATCCTAAGCCATCGAACCCATTTGAAGGATCAACCATCAATTTATTTCAAATGTCCTACCTGATTTTCAAAGGAAAATATGCCAAGCTTTCTTCAAAATTGGAAATTAGCCATATTTCAAACTCATGCCCAATTTGAAGGGAAAGGCCATCGAACCTTCTTAAAAATTGGTCATTTTATACATTTATAAGTTGTTCCCAATTCAAAGGAGAAAGGCCATTGGGCCTTCTTCAAAATTGGTCATCAACCACATTTAAAAGTTGTGCTCGATTCAAAGGGAAAGGTCATCAGGTGTTTGTCAAAATTGGCCATCGACCATATTTTAATTTTGTTCTTTATTCAAACAAAAAATTCCATTGATCCTTCTCCAAAGATGGTCCATCAAGCCTATTTTGAATATACACCTGATCTTTGAAAGATATGTCACTAAGATTATTTTGGAGAAGTGTCCCAACCTTGAAAGATGAAGGCCATCAACCTCTTTGAAAACTTATCCCAAACTTCATCGAGCCACTTTCAAACATAATCCCTGATATTCAAAGAAAAGACTTCGGCATAATTCAAATAGTTTACTCTAATTCGAAGGAAAGGCCTTCAACACTCTTTTAAGTACTAACCAAAAAAGAAAGAAAATAGGGTCATTGACCGACTTTGAAAGATGCACTTTGAAGAAAATATAAACAAGATATAAGGATATTGGGTCTTTTTGAATTTTTTTCTCAAATTCAAAAACAACAAGGAGGGTATCGATCCTTCCTCCAAGACCTAGATTCCAATGCAAAAGGCCTTCTATCCCTATTTCAAAGTTATACTTGAATTCGAAATCAACAAAGATTCCAAACTTAAATAACAAGGCTTGTGGGCCTAAAACAGAATTTGACCTTAGAAGGTTTGAAGGCCTATTCAAAGGATCATGCTCTATGTTGGCATTTTCTCTACAACCATGCAAACTTATACAAATAATTTGAACTACTTGAGTCTTCAATAACTTGAATTTGAAGTACTCAACATAAGTTTGAAGCCAATTCTCTAAGTCTATTCAAACCCACTTAAGCGAGCAACTAAGCAATGTAAAAAACCAAGCATGCAAAACTTCTATAACCATGAACCCCATTTCTAAATTCATACATAAGAAGAAAAGAAAGATTAACTTTAGAATCATAAACATAAATTCAAGAAGAGATGGAACACTTCTCTTTTAAACAAAATAGTCCAAGAAACCGGTTGCTTGTGATCATTTTTCCACCCAATTGTAGGCATCCACTTTGCAAGCCAAACTATGAGGCCACCAAGGAGAAAGAAATTGATCAAGGACTCTTGGGATCTAAAGTTTAGCCTAATTATTTACCATAAAAAATTCTAGGAAACCATCTAGATAGCACAACCTTAGCACTCTCTTCCATTGCCCCACACAACACAAGGTAGACATTTCCCTTCTCTTCTCAACATTCCCTCATGAATATTTATCTCTCCAATACTCCTCATTATCTGCAAAAAGAGTCCAATTTGATGTCTACCTTCAGGAATAACCTAACAAAGTTATACCTCATCTCTTAGGAACTCAATGACTAGTAATCTAAGGGGGGAGGGATGGTTTCCTAGATAACCTAGCCTATACACTTCTCTGCAACCTTCCATCTCTCTTCTCAAGTCCACCATCTTCATTTCCACATCTCTATTTGATCTTATACAGGTTCGAATCTCAGTCTCTCACCTGATAACATAACTCCAAAACTTTAGAGGTGCATCAACATGAGAAAATAGATTGAATGATGAGAGCAATAGTCAAAATGGGTTTTAATGAGAATTCCCTAGATCGTAAGAATGAGTGACTTAGAATGAGAATGGTGATAGTGTTTGAGTCAATTTGAATTATCATGGAAGAGAATGGAAGGGAACATAAGAGGTTCAAATTCCTATGAGGATGAAGTCTCTTGTACCCGTCACGATGTTTATACTCAACCCCCATGCCCTCATAACTATGGAAGGTGGATTTCCCCACCAACCACCACCTACATTTAATGACCAATGGTTGAGGTTTTTAATAAATCACATGCTAATAAAGAAAAAAAGTAGGAGTTAGGAAACTTAAGCGACATTGGGATTCATTTATCACCCCCACTAGACCTCCATTTCCTCCTTCACTCTAATGGACTCTGAAAACCAACCTTGGACCTTTATGTTAATTTTTGAAATAATATTTACATATCTTGAGTATATTATGGAAGGCCTACCACACAATATATCAAAAGCGTTCTTATCACAATTGCATACCTAGACATGCATTTGTCAATCCATGGCCTTTAGCTTCTCACTCGAAATTCATACAAGATATTTATATGATATACATGAGGCATCATTTTACCTAAGTTCACATGGTTTGACTCCCATCATTATTTACAATTTGTACATAATTTGATCCAAAATATCCAAAGGATCAACACTGGTATGTTGCAAAGTTAACATATGTGAGTAAATCAACCACAATTCCATGCCTCTTGTTTCATATTTAATTTTTTTAGGAGGTGTTTTAGAGTGTTTTTTCTCATTTTTTAAAAACATGCCACTAGTATCACCACTTTTTCTTTTCAAGTTTGTTTAAAATTAGTGTCACTGTAGTAATTTGTTTCTACAAGTTTTTTTAAAATGGTTTTTATGTAATTTTTTTAAATACGGTGCACTTGTATCGCCAATTTTTTTACCTAAGGGTTACTTTTAAATTATTTTCCAATGTTGATGTAGTAACACCATTTTGTTTTTGTTTTTCTTTTCTTTTTTTAATTTCATTTTTTTCTTTTTGAGGTGATATACTTGCTCCACTGATTTTTTGTTTTATAAGGGATGAACAACTGGTCAATCCCTCCTTAATTTCCTTAATTTTACAAAATTTAATATAAATTTTACCTTAATGTTACAAACTTAAAGGAAAATTTTCATAAATTTTAAACAATTTGTAAAATTAAGAAGACAAATTCCTTTCATTTAGCAAAATTGCATTGAAATTATGTGAAATTTAGAAAAAAATTGTGAAATTTTGTACAATTTTGAAAATTATCATTGATGTAGGGTGGGGTGAGAATTCACCCCCCCCTCCCTCCATGTGCAAAATTGTCCAAGTAGTATTTTTTTTTTCAAATAACAATTGAAAAAATGACTTTTGTGCATATTTGAAAGGGGAGCAAAGTAGTCGCAATAGAGGAAATTTTAACTAAAAAGTGCCCTCCTAAGAAAAAATCAAGAAATTAATAAAATAATGCCACACAGATAATTTTTTAATATTCTTTTTTAACATTACACTTTTAGTGAACCTTCCTGTGGTTATTTTACTTTTATCGAGGCTAACTTAAATACATATTTTATATTAAAATTAATTTATGATCACCATGTGTTTTCCCCTAAATTAGTAAAGAATATTAAATACAAAATACCATCTTAAATGTTATTGGAACAACTTGGATTTCCCCAAAAAACTATTAAATATTATTAAAAAACAATATATAAAATTACACATACTCAAAATTATATAGGATTAAAAGAAAGTTGTAGAATACAAATTATATAATTTAACAAAAAATCATTAAATATGGTTTGTCGACCATTGACCAAGGGGCGAATGTGATTGAATCTGAATAGATTCCTCTAAGTTTTGTTTCCTCAACCATTATTGATGAAAATGGGCGCGAATGCCATTGAATTGGAAACCCTCCTCTCAGGTTTTTAGTTTTTCCTCGAAGATATCATACATTTATTTGTTAAATTCCACCATGGGAAAGGGGCAAATGTGATTGAATTCGAAGGGCCTCCTCTCAATTCTAGATCCTCAACGTTTGTTGACAAAAATGGGTGCGAATGGAATTGAATTGGAAAACCTCCTCTCAGGTTTTCAATTTTTCCTCGAAGATCTCATGCATTTATTTTTCAAATTACACCCTGGCCAAGGGGAAAATGAGATTCAATATGAAGGGTCTCCTCTCAACTCTAGTTCATGGGCCATTGTTTACAAAAAATGGCACGAATTCCATTGAATTCCATTCCGATAGGTATGTTGATTTTGTGGTAAATTCTCTCAAAAGATTCATAGGTTCAACTGGATATCTGTAAAATTACATCTAACATGGGGCTTGTTTCTTATGATGTGTATGTTGATTCCTCTTTAGGCTTGCACTGTTTATTTTGTTGCATTGTTTACACCAGGTGTTTTTTCTTTTCATGAAAGCATTCTATTCCATCTTGGACGGGGATTTTGTCCAATCCTTGGACTTAGTCTAGAGTATTTCCATATAATTAGGGAAGAAAAAGAGAAAACAAGGCCCAACAAATATTTTCCATCTACTTTAGCATCCAAGCCTACCTCTTTGATGCCATGATTTCACTTGTTGTGACCAACTTGTTAATTTGTAATTCTAGTTGATTGTTTGGATTTTTTTGATGACTCTAGTATGGGCCTATTTATGATCCTACTTTACCTCAACCTCGAGTCTATGGGTTTCTTTCATTTGTATGTGTAAAACTGTGATTGTCCTAGACTTAGAGAAATTTGACCTTCATTTACGAGATTTTACCTATTCCATGATTTATGCTTGTCCTAGACTTAGAGCAATTTGATATTGTTTTCACTACTCACTTAGTACTGATCAATTTCTTTGGAAACTTGTTTGTCTTCGGTTATATATTCCGATGCAATCTTCTGAAGCCTTGCTTTTATTTATATATGGTTAGTGTAAATTTTTTGCTAGGTTGGTTTTGGCAATTATTTTGTAATAAATATTGTTATGTGGGATTGATTTTTCTAAGGCATATATAATTATGTAGTAATTGATTTATCATCTGACTGTTCATTGCCTTTGGTTATTATTTCAAGTTGCATTTTGTTGGCAATAATCTCATGCTATTATTGAAAAAGTTGTTGTTGGGTTTTAAATTTGGTTATATTTTAGCTTTGCCAATGCACCTAATGGTTTTTTTTTAAGGAAAATTGCCTAACAATCTTTACAGATGCTAGGTTAGCAAAATTGTGCAATTTTCATTAAGTTCTGATTGGTTCAATGGTGAGGTTGTAGAAAGTTGTATTCTTGGATGTAGAAGTTTAGTTGGTTATTTTAGTGCATTGGGCGTATATAAATTATGGTTTTAACCTTGGTAGTGAGAAAATTACCCTTGCCTCAAACTTGATTTACTCTTTTTCCTTTCCCTTAACTAATCAAATGCATCAAGGCTTGTTTTGTCTTAATTTTTGGTTGGTAACCCAACCTTATTGATTATTATACACGCATGAGTTTATTTAAGCATAGCTCTTGTTGAGTAAGTGTCATTGATATGATCTTTAGTTGTGATTGTATGGTGTATGAAATTTCTGGGAAGAGGTCATTCTTATGGAAAACTTAGAGGAGGCCAAAATATAAACGCTTGGATAGGTGGTCGAAGAAAGAAGACTAGATTTTTTTTACATTTTGATTCTTATTTTGAAGAGTTTGGGAAACTTGCATAAGCATGTTATTTATGTATGGGATATCGACATTCTACCCAGACTCCCATTGTTTCCCTTTCCTTTTTCTTTGTGACCTCATCCTGGCATATGACAGGTAAATAATGATACCCATGCTATTACACCAGATCTGGAACCCTTTTGGGAGTTTGAGAAAGCTGCATAAATTTATGGTCGTGAGAAAATTGTTGAGCATATACCTATTGGTTTGAGGGATGCACTCATAGTCTTCGTACTTAATTGCCTCTACTTCACATAGGTGTTCCCTTGATGTAGTTATTTCTATAGTTTCTCTAGTACTTGATAACATTAAAAAAAATATTGATGATTCATCTCTACTTCCTTAAGGCTCTCCAAAAGTCATTGTTGGAAAGCCCCCTACTAGTATTACTATTGTTACTACCATGGATACAACTAGAAAGAGACACATTGATATTTCTAAGCATTCTCGCCCTTGTTTCCAATCTGGCTCAGCCTTTTCAAGGCATGAGAATATGTATCTTTAAAGGCTCCATGTGAATGAATTTTGGAAGATATGCCCAATATTAGAGTACATGTAGAATTCTACAAGTAGTTTGATAACCTACATAGGTGGGTGAGAAAATATTTGGATGGCACATTGGAGGAGGTGGAGAAAAGAGATCAAGTGGCTAAATAGGTGAATAAAGTGTTGAAATCATATCTAAATGCACTTATTGGGGGTAACCAATAGGACCTCTATATCCATCAATGCAGACACTTGCACCAAAATGCCACATAGCTTAAACATTACCAACAAAAACAATACATGATGGGCCAAATATTATGCTTCAATTTCATCAGATATACAAAAAGGATACACTTCAAGTTCATCAGAGATACAAAAAGGATACACTTCAAGTTCATCAGCTAAATATAAAAATAAACAGGCCTAAGTTGAAGGAGATTTTTAAGATTGTTTGTTGTTGTAAGATTGGTTTTGTATATTGTACTGCCTAGTTTTTAATTTATGTTGTATTTAGATGAAAACATAGAATATTAGTTGGACGTAAAATATTCTACAAGATGCCTGAAATCTTTGAGCTATGCCTCAATATCTAAAAAATTTGGCTTTTCCTTAGAAGGTCTCCCAAACTATTCTGAAGTGAAACTCTGATTTTCTCATTTTGGTATTTTCTAATACATTTTTATTTTCATAATCTAGGTTGTTTGCAGGACTCTCCAACACATACATATGTTGTAAGAAACTATCACCATGTTACCCACATAAATTTAAGTAAGGATATGGCACTGATCCAAAAACAAAATCAGAAATTGGTCCCTAACATTAATTACAATGCATTAAGGGAAGCTGGAGATAAAAAAATTTGGATCTTTGGGTAAAAGGATAACTCTATCTAGTTGACCATGTGTACAACTCTCATCCTAATTGAAAAAAAATAACATGACTATGCCGGTATGTATGCCATGGAAAAAGTGGTCTTCTAGGATACTGTAAAAACTTGGAAGGTAACTACATTTTCCTTGAACAGAAAATTCAATATCTGAATATCCAATTACAACAACTCCATCACTCAAATATGATTCAGTATCATGAAAACATGATATTGAACCAAACAATGGAAATTTTGAGTCAAATACATGTGGACATGTGGACAAACTGTTTGAATTCAAATCCATCTCATCAAAAGAAATTGAGAAGTTGAAAACCGATATCTGTCGTCTCCAAAATAGACTCTCTATGATAAAGAAAACTGCAATGGGGTTGAGGTTTAGATCAAAAGAGATGAAACCAATATCATGTTTAGAAAAGAGGGGAGGTGCCTTTAGAAAAAGAGTGTTTGGGTTGAAGAACATATTAGATCCAACTTGCACTGATTATGTGGATTTCTGCAAAATTGTGTTAAAGAAAAGTGACATTAAAGTAATGCTCAAAGACCCAAAATTTAACGATTTGAGGAAAGAAGTAGTTAACCAATTAAATGCAAACTTAAAAATTATTGTAAAGGATGTTCAAGGAGTTTATGATGATAGAGGGATTAGAAGGGAAGCATATGAGGATATTTTTAAAGTTTTAATAGATGGAATGTTGAATGGTCAAATTAAGAAGATTTTGGTTCCTCGGCCTTTTCATGTAAAGAAAGAGAGTGCACTAAGAAACACAAAAAATGTTGATTCATTGGGAGATACATAACAATTAGAAGCAGTGCATGAAGTTTCAAGTAAGAGTAAAAAGAAAGTATGAAGTGAAATTATTCCATTAGTTAAAAAAATAACTTGTAGTATGATTTAGAATGGGTATTACAACTGATGGTGAGGTACTAAGACATGTCTATTAAGGAGACATGTGGGAAGTTGATTGTTGTCAACAATGAAAAATATGAAAGAGTTTCAATCACATTAATGAATCATGCATTATATCCACACCTTGATAAGATATGTGATAAATATTTTCAAGTTCAATCTGAAGATCAGTTTTTTTGGTTTGGATTTTTTTTGTCAACAAGGAGTCCCATGAGTCCTTGAATTTTTTTTTTAGCAAAACATCTTTACCATTAATTATGTCTTCACATGCTGCAGGGGAAAAATTATATGTGGAAGGATATGGTTCATATTTTATGGAATGGTATCTTGCAGCTAATTCAAAAACTCTCAAGTGTATGTACAACATTTCTCATGGTGAAAATGAAACACACAGTTGCTTATATTGCATGAAAAAAAACAAAAAGATTGAAGTTGGAATAGTGGTATCTTGAGTTGTCCTCAAGACCTTCCTATTGACTGAGATCAACTTGATCCAAATGTAGATGCAGTGCTTCCTATACCTTTGATTAGGATGCACATGTGCACTTTGCATGCATGTGTGAGAATTGTTGATAAGATGGTGTATTTATCTATTTTGTTTTCTTGGAACAAAATCCTGAAAGAAGAAAGTAAAAAGTTGAATGAGGAAATTGAACAAGTTCTTTCAAAATCAAGTTTGCATGGTGGAAATGTTAAAATTGAAAAATATATTAAGAGGTCATGTACTAGAGGTAATCTACCATCAAATCCATCAATGTCAGGTGTCAAGGCACGTCATTTTATTTAAAAGAAATGTGGACATTGATGTTTGGGATTTAATGAAGACTTGATTGATGCATAAGATTATCGCACTAGTGGAGGTCATCAATCAACTAGAAATAAGAAACATGCTTGGAGGTCACTTTCATATTTATTTTTGTTGATGGATAAGGAAACATTTATTGAAGGTGATGCAACAAACTTTCAGAAAGTTGTTATAGACTTCATAACAACAATAAAAGAATCCTAGGGAGAGAACCATATGACACATTATATGGTATGCATATTAATTTTCATCCCACTAGTGTTTTCCTTTGTACTTCTCTTTATTTTACATACTATTATTCTAAATTAACATCATTTGGTATATTTGTTTGGTAATCTAAGACAGATTGAACTATGTATGTTTGCAACATCAATTGTTTTTGTGCACATGGACCATGGTTTCTAGAAAAATATGGAATCTTGGCCATTTGGGGTACATAGGGTATGGGGAAATTGCATAAGCTAGCTCATACCATTTACCATAGATACACATAGAATGTAGGGGGATCCAATCATTCAGATGTTCTTGCGCAAATGGGTCAAGTATTTTATAGGAGTAAAATGGTTGGATTTAAGAGGAAAAACCAACTTCCAGAAACAATTGAGCTTCGTAGAGTGATAAGACAAGAAGACATAAGTAGAAAATGTAGGAGATATGATGTTTTTGAAGGTGGAGTTGGGACAAGTGCAAGGTATGAAATATGTATGTTAACTTTTCTACCTTCTCCATTTAATTTATTTATTATTTTTAAAGGCTCGTTATCGTTATTTTTTGTATATGTGATTGACCTTCTGCAAGCCATTCAAGTTTCCTATAAGTGTATTCACTTCCAAATAATTATGTAAGTTGTAAAGTTTATCCACTTCATGAATATTATATTTTTTGTGTCAAATAATTACCTAGGGCTAGCTAGAAAAATATGCTTTTTGGTATCAAAACTAACCCATCTCTGCAATCATGTGGTGTAAGTCTAGAATTATGGAGGATCACACATAGTGGTATTTATCATCATAGATCCAACAGTTTACATTACAGCAGATCAACGGCTCTTAGTTAGCATGATCCCACACATAGAAGTAATTAGAATACCCCAAATCGAGGGAAAGGGAATGTCGAAGTGAATAAGAGTGGTTGTGTTGTTCAAAGATTAGGGGTTTTTTCGGAAGGAAAATTAGATTGATAATCCAAATTGCATGAGATGGTCATCACCTCAACAATGTGTAGTCATTTATGAGATGTGACCTAGTCCATTATTTGTGGACTATGAAGATCATCATTACTTTCCCCTAGTTTTGGATGTTTACACAATATTGTACTCAGTAGTCCCATCAACCTTTTTGTGATGACTTTTTTGACACAATAATAAAATTTTCTTATCTTGTCTTCTATTATCTCTTAGATAGTATTATGTTTTTTAGACTTTCACCTGGTTATGGATGTGATTTTTCTACTATAATATATGCACCAATATTTCATCATGGGTCATCTATACTTACATTTGTTGTTGTCAAAGTTGTCAAGATATCCTACCATCACCTCCACTAAGTTATAGTAACTTATCCTATCTAATCCTAAAATAGAATGTCTTAGCCTAACCTATGTTACCTAGACTAGATTTCACCAACCTAACCTAACAGTCTTCCCTAGCCTGTTAAAAATAACAAGGAAACAAAGTGGATATTGAAGAGGAAAATGAATACACGGAAGACAAAAAGGATTAAAGATGCACTTGATGAAACCTTGTAGTTTTGGCAGTGAAGCCACAACTCTTTGGCAACATATTAGTAGCATGTTTGGTTAATACAATACTAAGATCACTCCAATCATCAAATATCCCTATATTTTGGCATCCTTGGGTACCACAAAGCGATATTTGGAAGCAGGGTATGGCGATGATCCAACGATTTAAATTGCAACAAATAAACAATTGTAAGTTAACAAGGGTTGTCAACATAACTGTTACTTAATTTTGGTCTGTGTGACTGTGTAGTGGAAACCACTACATTGACGTGGTGACTTCTCATTTAGCATGCATTGTTGGGGTGGTAAAGTATTATGAATTATGTAATTATCCACGCAAATAAAACTAAAACCAATCAAATTAAAAGGTGGTTTAGTATGGTTAGTGAGTTATGGAATCATGAATGATGGGCCTAAGAATTGAACTATCAAATGAGGTGTTTTCAATTGGACTGATTAAGTGCATTTGTGTGACTGCAGAGAGATATTTGGAAGAAGGGTATGGCGATGATCTCACAGTTTAAATTGCAACAAATCAACAGTTATTAGTTAACACAAGTCATGAACATAACTATCACTTAATTTTGATCCACTAATCCGTGTCGGGGAAACCACTACATTAACATGGCAACTTCTCATTTAGCACACATCATTGAGGTGGTAAAATATTACCACTTATGTAATGATCCACGCTACTAAAAGTAAAACCACTCAACTTGAAAGGTGGTTTGGTATGGTTAGTGTGATATGACATCAGGAAATAAGGGCCCCAGAAATGAACTATGAGATTTGGTGTTGCCAAGTGGATTGATTAAGTGCACTATGATTTCATGAAATATTTCCCTAAAAAATGAAATATCAAATGAGGTGTTGCCAAGTGGACTCGTTAGTGCACTATACATCATTAGAGATAGGCCTGAAAATGAAATATATGAGGTGTTGCCAAGTGGAACTATTAAGTGCACTATACTGTATGATGCTTGTATTTATCATTCTTTGTTTGTCAACTATGGTTACTTTTGTGTAATTTGAAATTCCTCCATGGAATATTATAGTGACAATTTTGGATTGTTGAAAATAATTATTATTCTTTGGTCATGATCCATACATGGGTGATATATTTCTAATGAAATTATGATAAAGTGAGTCCTCCATATACTTTTCAATTTGTTGGACATGTTCATAATATTGTATCTCGTAAATTGTGTTGTGTAATAAGTATTGCATTTAATAAGAATTTATGAATAATTTTTAACAAGTGTTGTCACTCGATACATATTACAATAGAACTATCATATGCATTATCATTAAATGTGAATTGTGTCATATAATAAGTGTTGCATTTAATAAGAATTTTTTTAATAATTTTTATAGAAGTGTTGTATTGATACATAGATATGTATGTGATAGATTTCGCGCACACTCTGATGTATAAAAAAATATAACGACATTCTATAAAATTGGGTAAACTGTAAATTCTAAAGGTACTCGAAAAATTTACTCGTAATAAAAAACTCACTTGATAAGGAGGATGAACTTGAAATTTCAGATCTGCTCAGTATAACGTCGAGTTTTGGAAGGCATAATCAACAAAAGCAATTTAACTTTTGGGTTGTTGGGAAAGCAATATCTATCGGTATTTTGACTCTGTCGACTAGAAGTCTGTGTGGTAACGTCACCGAGTAAATTCTTCATAGTTTTAAAGATTATTGAGTCTTTTACTATTCTATCTGCCTCTGTGAATAAGATTGGATGCTCAAAAGCAGCCTAAAAAACCAGAATGTCCAACCAAACCCACTTTTGAAGACCAACATTTAGATGATAGAGATAGGGAAATTTATGAAACTAAGTTGACCCGAACTACTCCCTATATGCTAAGACATGTTGCCTATGGTAGGTTTAGGGATTCTCATTATCGAATTCGAACCTGGGAGTCATACATCGAAAAATATATTGTATCTAAGACCTATCATTTTCCTGAGCTAGTATCCCTTTGCGCCCAATGTCATAATCCTCAGTGATGCTTTGTGTTATCCATAGATGGGTCTGTGACCATCTTTAAAATAAACCCTACAACCATTTCCCAAATGTTGGCCTTACCTGAAAACCTTTATTTACAAATATTAAAATAGGAATCCTTAATAGGAATAAATATGTCTCTGGATCAAAACCAGAAAGTGAGACTTTTACAAAGATATATGGGAAAGGGAGATTTTGTGCCAGAATCCCCATTTCCATATAAAGTTGATATCATTCCTAACATTGCCAGGGAAGTTGTTTCTATGATGTTCTTAATCCTAGGATATGACCATGATAAGACGATTGATGAAACAATTATAGGGTTTATGGCAGCAAGCCCCCCCCCCCCACACATGATACTGCTTTGGGGAAATGTTGGAGTTTTCCCTTTCAACATATATTTGTTTTTTCAAGGCCACATAAACAAAATATGGCATATGATAATAAATAAAATCATATAATTTAATGAACGAAAGTAAAATAATTGTAATTAATTCATTTAATTATTTTTCATATGATTAATGTCTTAGTATAAACAAAATATGGCATATAATAATAAATGAAATTTAATTTGAAGAAACATCAATAGTCATGGCTTTATACAGGTCAAAATTTTCATGA
>JASDQU010100717.1:403047-418298 GCA_032191745.1 Picea mariana | reverse complement strand
GAGGGAAATCCTGTATATATTGTTTTAATAATAGTGTCTTAGGGTTGGAGATGATATTTTATATAGAATATGATAAATCTAAATTTTGGGGAAGAAGGGGATCCATTCATAAATATAAATTTAATTTTGGGAAAGAAGGGGATCTGTTCATAAATCTAAATTTTAAGAAAGAAGGAATATATTCATAAAAAATATGATAAATGAAATATCTATATTGAATTCATGATGGAGGATACTACATATCGACTCGAGAACACTGCATATTGACTTCACAAAAAAATGTTTTACTAGATTATCTACTTAGATCCAAAGCCATGATGTAAAAATTGGTTGGTATGTTTGATCTTATCTATTGGGTGAAAATTGGTTGGGTTTTTTTATTTGACCCATGAGGTGAAAATTTGTTTGGTTGTTCAGTCCAATTCATGACATGTATAGGTTTTACCATAGATTATAAGGTGTATTAGATGCACAAAATATAATATATTACATTTTCAATTTGCTCAGTGATTATTTATCTAAGAATTGATTTTGGGGAATTTAATGATGTATGAGCATCAACTACATATTAAACATATCTTTTAATGGGGGTGACATGTCTTCAAATATCTCATATCTTGTTAATTCATAAGTTATTGGTATATTGTCTTGCGAGTTGTTGGATATACTCTTGGGTTATAGTAGTATCCAGTTAGTTTGATCTCGGGCCTAGATTAGATCACTCTAACGAGTTATTTATTTCCCATATTTCAAAAAAAAATGGACATTTGTGAGACTAGGCAGTGATTATGAATCCATTAATGAAAGTGTGCCATGCGATTGTGTATCCCCTAGTGGGAATTTCCAAGGTATGGAGCACATATTCAAAAAAAATTAATGCATTTCCTTATTTTTAATATGGACTTATATAACATATTATTCCACATGCATTTTGAATGTGCAGTAGCATGTGGCATGGTACAATGAGGTTTATGAGATTAAAAAAAATGGAGTGTAAGTTTCAATAAATTAGAATCCTTGGAGGGGGAACTCCACTAATGGATGGTTATAAGGTGTAGTGGAAGACATAACTTAAAGATCAATTATGTGGTTATGTGGTTGAATGGGGAAAACTTAGCAATCTGTGGCATATCATTTACGTACATAGGATATTAAAGAATAATTTTAATTTTACTAGATATAAAATAATTTCTTAAAATCTTTTTGATGAACTCCCTTTCCACTACATATGTCCAATTTAAAAACCCCCTAATTTAAATAGATATCCAAGACAACCATTTTTTGTAAAATTTGTAATACCCTTTATAGTTTTACCCATAATATTGTAACGATCCCATCATTACAACTACAAGCGAAGAAGAAAGTGCAATTTTTTTTTTAAACGGGACGACAACTACGATTATAGATAAACAACACATCTGACGACGAGCACCACGCCCACAGAACATGCAACAGACAACTACGACTCCACACACTAGCACAAGAGAAACTAGGTGAAACATGCATAAAACAACATAGAGAAATGACTACCCGCCTGACACAAACATGACCATGCCTACAAGCTAAGGGACAACACCCCCATCCCAACACAACAACCTTGACAACCAGTTAACTAGAAAATCGATGGCGTGCAACAAACGCATGAAGGCGTTCAACCCAAGCACCAATAGAAAACTTACAACAATCAATAGCATCGACACGGAAAGCACAGATCCCAACCAAGTTATCCTTCACCTCTATCCCTTAGGGTGCACAATGATCCCCTCATCAAGAATCATGTCATCCCTAGGTGATAGGCATGACTATAACCCTGGCGCTACATAACCTATCTGGACCAAGGACTCTATATGAATCCAACTCACTAGGAGCCGAGTTACTGACAAGAGGACTACACTCATACCCCAAGCAACAGATCGACAAGACGCAATATGACATCATTCGAAGAAAAAGCGCAAGCTAATACACAACTTCACCAACAACCAAACCATTAATCAAGTCTAAATTAGTCAACAAATTACAATCTAATTCAATATTAATTACAAATCTAATTTAACAAGTCTAAATTACAATTAGTCAATAATTTACAAATCTCATTTAACATTAAATACAAATCTGATTTAGAAAGTCTAAATTACAATTTAGTCATAATTACAAATATAATTTAACATTTAAATACAAATCTAATTTAGCAAGTCTAAATTAATCGATAATTACAATTCTAATTTAGCAATTACCAATATATAACAATATCAATGTATAATGCTATAATTATAAGACTATTAACAACATTAATTTCCAACACGTTGTCAGCATTTTTCACTATATTAAAGTATAACAGGCTGTCTAATAAACATTAAAAATTGCTGAGTAATAACAATGCAATTAAAATGGGCTATTATCAATGTTGTTGATTAATTGTTCATTTGCAGGTACATAAAATTTCGGTATTGCAGTCCATTAATATCGTTGTATGCAAATACTATAAGGCTGTGTAAACACTACTGCCATCTGTTAAGCATGATACAACTTGCATAAAGGTGATATCCCTGAATGAATTAATTAATAAAATTTCCAGGGAACTAACCATAACTAGCTGGTAAATAAACTTGTTTGTCCACAAAAGGTAGCGATCCAATGTTGTCAACAAATCATTTAGTTCTGAATTACCATCTAATTCTCTAATTATTAAAATTAGATATTCTTGCCAACTAATAAAGCTACCCAAATCGTTGAGCATGGAGTACTATGAAATAACAATAATGCTCCACTAAAGAATAAATATTGTTGTGCAATTTTTAAGAGGTAGCAAGGACACTATAATCGCTGAGCGTATCTTAAGGAAACTCAATCCATATTAAAGAATATATCATTGTCCATTGATAATTAACCATTCGTTGCATACATTAACCGTTGCAGTCCGATCAGATCGGTATAGTCATAATAAAGATGGTTGTCTTTAGATTAGAGATCGCTTCTTATACAGATAGGATAAGGTTGTCTAATATATAAAAACAATTGCAGTGTAGATATTACAAACTCTTGTCAAAAAATTCATTGTGTATACATTCAGTTGGAAGGAGAAATTAGACACTACAAAACTATAGTAAAAGGTCAACCTTAGCAATTGCTCATCAAGTAATCGCTCCCAAAAATATGGGTAAATCGTTTACAATAAAATTTATGTTAGCAATAAAGTTTAAGGTAAAAAAAAATTCGAAGTGAGTATACTGACATTTCGCTTAGTTTTAACCTCAACCGCGGGGTTTCATCAAAATTTGGGACTGCTATCCTAAAAGTTTCGCTGCCCGTTCAAATCTGGAAGCACTACTTAACAAGGAATCTATGTCTAACCGGTTGGTTATAAATCACCTCCGACGCAGTGTATAGATTAATAATAAAATCTACATCAGGGTCAACAAATGGGATAGTCACTATCTAAAACAAAGGTATAAGTTGTTTGAAATGGTGATAAAATCGTTGTCAAACAACAAATGAATGAAATAGTAATTTAATGAATTCGTGGGTAAAATCGTGGTTAAGTGAAAACGTAGGTATAAAATACCAATTCAGAATGTCATCATTGTAACATATATTGCAGAGAATAAACGCATGCCAGATGCATGAAAATGAAAGGCAAAACTTTCCCTTAAAACATATTAAAATGCATAGGAAAATCGTTGGCCAGATGGGTCAGAACGTAAGGTAAATTCACCTTAAAACATAATGGAATTGCAGAGGAAAACATATTATATCCAACTTGCACTGATTATGTGGATTTGTGCAAAACTGTGTTAAATAAAAGTGACATTAAAGCAATGCTCAAAAACCCATAATTTGATGATTTGAGGAAAGAAGTAGTTAACCAATTAATTGCAAACTTAAAAATTATTGTAAAGTATGTTCAAGGAGTTTATGATGATAGAGGGATTAGGAGGGAAGCATATGCAGATATTTTTAAAGTTCTAACATATGGAATGTTGAATGGTGGAATTAAGAAGATTTTGGTTCCTCGCCCTTTTCATGTAAATAAAGAGAGTGCACTAAGAAACACAAAAAATGTTGATTCATTGGGAGATGCATAACAATTAGAAGCAGTGCATGAAGTTTCAAGTAAGAGTAAAAAGAAAGTATGAAGTGAAATTATTCCATTAGTTAAAAAAATAACTTGTAGTATGATTTACAATGGGTATTACAATTGATGGTGAGGTACTAAGACATGTCTATTAAGGAGATATGTGGGAAGTTGATTGTTGTCAACAGTGAAAAATATGAAAGAGTTTCAATCACATTAATGAATCGTGCATTATATCCACACCTTGATAAGATAAGTGATAAATATTTTCAAGTTCAATTTGAAGATCACTTTTTTTGGTTGGGATTTTTTACGTCAACGAGTCCCATGAGTCCTTGAATTTTTTTTTTAGCAAAACATCTTTACCATTAATTATGTCTTCACATGCTGCAGGGGGAAAGTTATATGTGGAAGGATATGGTTCATATTTTATGGAATGGTATCTTGCAGCTAATTCAAAAACTCTCAAGTGTATGTACAACATTTCTCATGGTGAAAATGCAACACACAATTGCTTATATTGCATGAAAAAAACCAAAAAGATCGAAGTTGGAATAGTGGTATCTTTAGTTGTCCTCAAGACCTTCCTATTGACTGAGATCAACTTGATCCAAATGTAGACGCAGTGCTTCCTATACATTTGATTAGGGTGCACATGTGCACTTTTCATGCATGTGTGAGAATTGTTGATAAGATGGTGTATTTATCTATTTTTTTTTCTTGGAACAAAATCCCAAAAGAAGAAAGTAAGAAGTCAAATGAGGAAATTGAACAAGTTCTTTCAAAATCAAGTTTTCATGGTGGAAATGTTGAAATTGAAAAATATATTAAGAGGTCATGTACTAGAGGTAATCTACCATCAAAGCCATCAATGTGAGGTGTCAAGGCATGTCATTTTATTTAAAATAAATGTGGACATGGATATTTGGGATTTTATGAAGACTTGATTGATGCAGAAGATTATTGCACTAGTGGAGGTCATCAATCAGCTAGAAAGAAGAAACATGCTTGGAGGTCACTTTAATATTTATTTTTGTTGATGGATAAAGAAACATTTATTGAAGGTGATGCAACAAACTTTCAGAAAGTTGTTATAGACTTCATAACAACAATAAAAGAAGCCTAGGGAGAGAACCATATGACACATAATATGGTATGCATATTAATTTTAATCCCACTAGTGTTTTCCTTTGTACTTCTCTTTACTTTACATACCATTATTCTAAATTAACATCATTTGGTACATTTGTTTGGTAATCTAAGATAGATTGAACTATGTATGTTTGCAACATCAATTATTTCCGTGCACATGGACCATCGTTTGTAGAAAAATATGGAAGCTTGGCCATTTGGGGTACATAGGGTATGGAGAAATTGCATAAGCTATCTCATACCATTTACCATAGATACACATAGAAAGTAGGGGGCTCCAATCATTCAGATGTTCTTGTGCAAATGGGTCAAGAATTTATTAGGAGTAAAATGGTTGGATTTAAGAGGAAAAAACAACTTCCAGAAACAATTGAGCTTCGTAGAGTGATAAGACAAATAGAGATAAGTAGAAAATGTAGGAGATATGATGTTTTTGAAGGTGGAGTTGGGACAAGTGCAAGGTATGAAATATGTATGTTAACTTTTCTACCTTCTCCATTTAATTTATTTATTATTTTTAAAGGCTCGTTATCGTTATTTTTTGTATATGTGATTGACCTTCTGCAAGCCATTCAAGTTTCCTATAAGTGTATTCACTTCCAAATAATTATGTAAGTTGTAAAGTTTATCCACTTCATGAATATTATATTTTTTGTGTCAAATAATTACCTAGGGCTAGCTAGAAAATTATGATTTTTGGTATCAAAACTAACCCATCTCTACAATCATGTGGTGTAGGTCTAGAATTATGGAGGATCACACATAGTGGTATTTATCAGCATAGATCCAACGGTTTACATTGCAACAGATCAACGGTTCTTAGTTATCATGATCCCACACATAGAGGTAATTAGAATACCCCAAATCGAGGAAAAGGGAATGTCAAAGTGAATAAGAGTGGTTGTGTTGTTCAAAGATTAGGGTTTTTTTCGAAAGGAAAATTAGATTGATAATCCAAATTGCATGAGATGGTCATCACCTCAACAATGTGTAGTCATTTATGAGATGTGACCTAGTCCATTATTTGTGGACTATGAAGGTCATCATTACTTTCCCCTAGTTTTGGATGTTTACACAATATTGTACTCAGTAGTCCCATCGACCTTTTTGTGATGACTCTTTTTGCACAATAATAAAATTTTCTTATCTTATCTTCTATTATCTCTTAGATAGTATTATATTTTTTAGACTTTCACCTAGTTATGGATGTGATTGTTCTACTATAATATATGCACCAATATTTCATCATGGGTCATCTATACTTACATTTGTTGATGTCAAAGTTGTCAAGATATCCTACCATCGCCTCCACTAAGTTATAGTAAATTATCTTATCTAATCCTAAAATAGAATGTCTTATCCTAACCTACCTTACCTAGACTAGATTTCACCAACCTAGCCTAACATTCTTCCCTAGCCTGTTAAAAATAACAAGGAAACAAAGTGGATATTGAAGAGGAAAATGAATACATGGAAGACGAAAAGGATTAAAGATGCACTTGATGAAACCTTGTAGTTTTGGAAGTGAAGCCACAACTCTTTGGAAACATATTAGTAGAATTTTTGGTTAATACAATACTAAGATCACTCCAATCATCAAATATCCCTGGATTTTGGCATCCTTGTCTGACCACAAAGCGATATTTGGAAGCAGGGTATGGCGATGATCTGACGGTTTAAATTGTAGCAGATAAACAGTTGTAAGTTAACAAGGGTTGTCAACATAACTATTACTTATTTTTGGTCAGTGTGTCTGTGTAGTGGAAACCACTACTGTAACATCTCGCTCTGGCGCACTAAGCGAACTTATTCTTTGAGGACACTTGCTCGCATGTGATCCGGATTATTATGCTATTAAAACCCTTGATTTGATTATGAGGCGTTATGGGTTGATGCCATGTCGTTTTACTGCATTGACATAGACAGGTGTTATTGACTCGGTTTACTGAGTGTGTAGGATTTTGGACCTCAAGGATGCAGAGGGATTGATGGAACCCCTTGGACTCTGGATCGAGTCAGGGAGTGTGCCATTGGGGTTTGACTGTTTTACTGTGATATTAGTGCATCTGACTGGATGATATGATATGGATATATTTTGACATGATTTGTTGATGATGCAGGTTGACAATAGCTTGTTGACCAGACTCACATATGGAGTAAAGGGGTCACTCATGACTACCAGAGATGTTGAGGGAGAGGTGTGGACAACAACCCTGCCACAACCTACTAGCACTCCTGTCGTGGCTCGAATTGTAGATTAACGATCACCTATTTTGAGAGAACCCACGATGCCATGAGGGCAGACTTTGATAGTCGCTCATGATGATTCTAAGGGGCATGCAATAAGGTGGGGGACTTATTCCTTAGAAGCCCTTAGTCTCCCACAAGTTCACCTAGCAGAGTGTTGACTCCAGGGGTTATTGATGTCTACCAAGTCAGTCAAGAGGTGAGTGGCACCCTTGGAGCATGTGGTGCATCCTGAAGGGCACGTCGTGCAAGAAAAATGGAGAATGGCGAGTGGCACCCTTGGAGCATGTAGTGCGTTCTGAAGGGTACATCGCGCAAGGGAAGAAATGAGGCGAGTGGCACCCTTGGAGCACCTAGTGCGTCCTGAAGGGCACATCGTGTTGTTGATGATAGAGGAATGAACCTAGATGGCCTTAGGATGAATAATGTGTTAAGTATTCTTAAAACAAATTCCCTAATTAAATGTCGCCTAATACGAAAATTTAAGGTTTAAGTCTAAACTATGCAAGTGGTAAAATTTTATCTCTCTATAAAATAATAATAATAATAATAACCATATGAATAATAATTATGATCTTCCTTAAATCTTGTAACATGAAGGGAGTAAGAAATAAATTGGTCAAAAATTATGTTGGATTAAAATTTAAATTGTTTTATTACCTTAATAAATTAAATAAGAAAAGGGAAAAAGGGGAACTTAAGGGAAAAAGCGGAAGTCAACTTAATAAAGAATCTACCATTTAAAAGCTTTCTAATTTTAAACTGAATTGGTAATTTCATAATAAGGAAAGCCTTTAAAACCTGTAAGGAAATTTGGGGATACCTAGGAGTGATTCTAGGAGTAACTCTAGGTGGGTGGGGGAAAATAAGATAATTAATTAATTAAAGAAATTAATTATTGGAGGAATGTAGGGGATGGGTGACACTTGTACAGAGAATTGTTTTTAGGAATTTATTTTTAAAACTTTAATTAAATGAGATTTTAGGAAAGAAAGGAAGTTCAAAACTCTATATAATGAAGGAATGAGAAGGATGAAGGGGCATCATCTGTTTGCGTAACATTAAATTGCATAAATATCAACTTGATTGACTTAACTTGTGGGAGTTGGGATACCCATCTCGGTGAGGAGTGGTAACTCGGACTTGTGAGGTGAGCTGGGAGCTAGATGAAACCTCTGGATAGTGTGTGTGGCGCCTTTGCGGCTCAGGGGGCTAAGGGGAAAGAAGAGTACCCCTAGCATTAGCTGGGAGGTACCGGTGAAGTCTCGACGGTCGGTGAGTGGGATTTACACGGAGCACGCAGACGTCACTCAGAGAGGGAGATCAGGAAACGATACTCTCTTTTCATTTGTATAATAAATGCTGTAGATTTTATGGTTGGATCTGCATGTTGATTATGTAAGTAGATTGGATGTTTAGATTGATAACCAAACTTTTCTAAGCCTGGTGAGACGATTATTGACTCTCATGGCCTTCTTTTACCTGCATGTCGTGACCGCCCTGTGTGTTGATTGTGACCTTGAGGTTGTTTAGCCTTCGTCCCTAGCTCACCAGTCCTCGCTTGAGTAGTCGGCCAGGAGCCTGATATATGGTCGTCACCTTAGCGTTAAAATACCTATGGATCTCAACGTCCTGCTTTTTTGTGCGAGGATGGTGAGCGAAGGAAGTTCCCGTCAGCCGTCTACCCCTTCTAAATGTTCCTGGTTGACTGGTGGTATTGCGCCTTTGCGAATGAACACTTCTGCAATTATTTATCTCTTCCTTTCGTGATCCGCTTTGCCCACCGCGTTGATGAAATGAACTCTGTATTTTTTTTTTCTTCCCTTCCTGGTAACGATTTACACCTGTGTTTAATGTTTCTCTCTATGAATCTACCTTATGTTTTTACATCCATGTTTTACCTACACTCCCGCTGGATTTTACAGTAATACTTGCATCCTTTTTCTCTACGTTGACCACCTCGGACTGCATTTCATTACCTTTATGTTGCTCTGTGTTGGACATTGGATTATTCTCTTCTGCGTGGCAAGACGGTGAATCCATTGATAGTGACAGTGATTCTAAGCTCTGCGTTGGATAGAAAAATCGCAAATTTTACTCTGCGTTCTGGTATAGTAATGTAAATTCCTGACAAATTTTATAGCTGGTATGAGACAGAGATATGTTTCCCAAGTTCCAATGAAATCAGATTTGTATATAGTGACAACAATTTTATAGATGGAGAAATTATTTTAGTGTGAAACCGAATTTATATCCAAACCCGATAACAATGTCATTGTATCACTATATTTAACTTTGTGAATTCATGTGTTAATGTGTAGTAGACATTTATATTTAAACCCGATAACGATATCATGGTATCATTGTATTTAACTTCATGAATTCATGTGTTAATAGATAGAATGGATGTTTTTTGTTAACTGAGAAAATGCCCCATCTCTAACTTGGTGTCGGTTCAGCTGCCTGATCTCTGCACGTCTTCCTCACCTGTGCGCCCTTCCCAATCTTGCCTCTACGTGTTGACAACCTGCGTGTCCTTCACTCCATTTTTTTCTCTGTGTTTCAAGTTAGCCCGCGGTTGAATAGCAGTGGTCATTGGGCTTGTTCCTTGACTTTTAACCTCTATGAAATTTTACCTCTTTTCTTTGTGATTTGGTTATGAGAAATGCCCTATGTAATGACATAACCCGTGTGAGAATTTACCCTAATGTCTCTGTGAAATCCCATCGTTTGAAGGAGTGGCTAATCCTTTACTTTTTTCTGCTACATCAGGATGTAGTAGATGTTGAACATGACTCCCTTCCTGCAAAATCGAAAGTCTTGAAAATCTAGGAATTTCTTCAATCCCTCGCAGATTGCAAGGGGAGTGCGATATGTCGCTTCCCTAGATGGTAACTAGAGCTTACTGGAGCCGACAATCACGTTTTGTTTTGGAAGTTAACTTGGCGTTACCCTGGTAGGTGAATATTAAATGTTTCATGCCTTTCACCCCTTCTTCACTTTGTCTTTTTTCCAC
The DNA here is from genome assembly GCA_032191745.1 of Picea mariana. Classification (NCBI taxonomy): domain Eukaryota; kingdom Viridiplantae; phylum Streptophyta; class Pinopsida; order Pinales; family Pinaceae; genus Picea; species Picea mariana. The sequence goes on along the minus strand of JASDQU010100717.1, from coordinate 407,811 downwards.
TTATAGATAATCCAGGATGACCCCTTTCGTGTGGAACCTCCGTGGTTACCACTACGGGTGTTATAAGGTGATTTAATTTTATGCACGCCGAGGCATAACGGATTGAACAGTCTACGCATGGGTGCATCCTCCTAGTCTGGGGGCTTGAATCTCAGGGCGCCGAGTTTATTTGTGCTTGGACGAAGTTTGGCATACACCCTTATCAGTTTATTTTTTTTCTCTTAACCTTTAAATTTGAGACAGTAGTTGACCTATTTCTTTTAACCGTCGTGAATGGTCTTTACCTTAATCTATCTTTAAAAATAAGTAAGATCGCTAGAACCCCCTTTTTATTTTCATAATGAGGTATGACTCAAGTCCGTGTATATTCTTGGTTATGGACCTTAAACCCTACTTATTAAAGTGAATTCTTGAGTTGGGGTGGACATGCAATTCAGATTTGTTTAAGGATCAATTGGGATTTGAACCCTATTAACTAGTAGTAGTATTCGTTGTTAAATTTGATTTGGGGTTATTGCTCATTGATTATAGTGGCTTCTTAATTTGATAATTTTGACTTTCTAAAGTAGATCTATATCTCATGTTAATATAGGTGGTAAATCAATGATGTCGTGATTTAGACAGGTTAAAGTAGATCCGTTTTAATGCTAATTTAGTATTGACCAGTGTAGCCATGATTAATGGTTAGGTTGTTGATGAAGTCGTTTTAGCTTGCGCTTCCATTGAGGGTGTTGTTGTTTATTATAAGTAATGTTCTACTTGGTGTTGTAAACTTTTAATGGGATCGGTTTCTCACTGTAAGGGTTCTAGTTACTTGTGTAATCCAGTTTAAGGGTGCTTTACCAGTTGTACATTGTAGGAGTCGTACCGGATGGGGATGTTATATGTGGTATCCGAGCGGGTTCAACCCTGCAACTATGGATCACCATGCTTTCCACTGTAGAAAACCCTTGAGTCTTAACCTAACACTAGATAAAACTTTAACTCACCCTCGCAATAAGCATGGTTAGATGACACCGTAGAGATTTACGACGAGGTATCATGGATGGAAACATGACGCCCTCGGAGTCTGACCCCCAAGGGGGAGAAAGAATTCCTTGGGATGGATTCACTTGTAGCAAGGGATGATGGTGGTCTGACAAGGTCCTTGTAGGTAATGTCAAAGGCCTCAAATCACCATCAGTACTGAGATGAGTCTGGGGAACCTGTACCCATGAGGGTCCACAATGCGCCCTAACTAGTACCTTTATCCTCCACCGAGAACTCAAGAGAGTTGAGTTCTCGAGTCCACAAGTGTCGCAAACGGCTGTGCCATCAAGGCACGAAAGTATAGAAGGGCGATGTGCTTCACACCTCGGGCATATGACCTCCAGCATGAAGGTCCACATGGTGGTCTTTCAACTGAAGGGGAGCATTCTTCTATGATGGAAGACCCTCCTACCACTTTTGAACCTAACCGTAGATGACATGTCATGGGAATGGTTCGAGGAATGATTCCAAGAGCATATATTTCTGAGGCATTCGTTGAGCATCAGCTCAACGAGTTCGACACCTTGCGACAAGTCAGTCGCATGGTGCCAAAGTGTGAGGCCCGTTTTGGAGTGTTTATGTATGCTCCGCATCTTTTCCTAGAAACTTAAGGTCAAGGAGTTTCGAGTTGGCCTTATTGTTAGAATTCAGCTTCTACTTTGGGTACCAATATTACTAGACCAAAGTAAGTGTATTGGACATGTGGGGAGCCACATTACTAGCGCGACTACCCGGTGGAGAGGACTAGAGTGTCTGGATCATTCGAACCCACTACCATGGGATTTTTGGGCAAGGCCCATGAGATTCATGCAGTGGTGAATAACCTCCAGGTACCGTCGCTAACCAGACCCTTAGTATTTAATAGATTCTGGTGCTACCGAGAGTTTCATTTATGGTGCATTGCTAAAAAGGATTGAAGTAAAGGCTTTCGAAAAGGATGAGTGCAACTTGTAGAAATGGCCTCGGGGGCCAACGGAAGGTTGGGGGAAGGGTTACGGTCTGAACCCTTAACCTGGGAGATTTGTTGCCAGGGCCAACCTATGCATTACGATCTCTGGATCCCTTGACATTGTGATTGGTATGGACTGGTTGGAATCACATGGGGCGATACCCAACTGTAAGATGAAATGATTGAGCTTGTTTGATGATGAGGGACAAAGACATGTGATTGTAGGTCAGAACTAGGGAGTCTCCCTGAGGTTCATCTCTTCCTTGCAACTTTAGAAGAGCATGCACAAGGGGTGAAATCTTTATGCGATCCTTGCGTTAAATGAGAAGGGAGTAACAGAAGGTCTAGAACACCTTCCAGTGGTGAGAGAGTTTGCGGACATATTTTTGGAGGAGTTACCTGGGATGCCACTGGAGAGGGATTGGATTTTACTATAGATTTAAAACCAGGAACTAAACCAATAGTGAGAATGCCTTATCGGATGTTGACTCCGGAGTTACAAGACTTGAAAATGCAATTGAAGGAGTTGTTGGACCTGGTACTGATACGTCCTAGTGTGTCACCATGGGGTGCAACTATTATTTTCATACGAAAGAAGGATGGGTCATGGAGGCTCCGCATTGACTACCGTCAATTGAACAAGGCAACGATCAAAAATCAATATTCGTTGCCAAGGATTGATGATTTGTTCGATCAATTGAAGGGCACGATGGTGTTCTCTAAGATCGATTTGCGACTAGGGTATCACCAGTTACGGATCAAGGAGGATGACGTCCCTAAGACCGCCTTTAAGATGAGGTTTGGGCATTACGAGTTTATTGTTTTACCGTTTGGACTAACAAACGCCCCAGGGGTATTTATGAGATTGATGAATGGTGTGTTCCGCGAGTACTTGGACAAGTTCATCCAAGTGTTTGTTGACGATATTTGGATCTACTCTCGAACGATGGAAGAGCATGACGAGCACTTTTGCTTGGTATTATAGTCTCTGCGAGAGAACAAATTGTATGGGAAGTTATCCAAATGCTCATTTTATCAATCGAAGATTCACTACTTAGGTCATGTAATCTCCAGCGAAGGCATCGCCATGGATCCAGCAAAGGTCGAGGCTATCATGGAATGGCCTGCGCCGACAAATGTCCCAAAAGTCCGTGGCTTCGTGGGTTTAGCAGGATACTATCGACAGTTCGTCAAGGGGTTTTCGAAGATAGAAAATCCGATCATGGAATTGTAGAAGAAAAACAAGAAGTTTGTTTGGACCGAGAAATGCGTGGAAGCATTTTGGAGGCTCAAGGCGTTGTTGAAAACAACACCGATACTAAAGGTCCCTGACATGGACGTGAAATTCTTGGTATGCACTGATGCATCCAAGGAAGGCTTATTCGGAGTCTTAATGCAAGACGAAAGAGTGATCTCTTACATATCACAGAAACTGAGAAGGCATGAGGAGAACTACGCAACACACGATTTGGAGTTGTTAGCCTTCATTTATGCCTTGAAGGTTTGGAGACACTACCTTGTTGGACGAAAATTTGAACTAAAGACTGACCATTATGGACTACAAGACATATTTACGCAAGGTGGCCTGAACGCGCGACAACAGCGCTGGTCGAAATTGCTTAGTGAGTACGACTTCGAGATTACTTACATAAAAGGAACAGTGAACAGAGTGGTGGATGCATTAAGTTGGAGACCACGCATATTTTCGATGTTGCCTCTTCAGACGAATCTACGTGAAAAGATTCTAACCTTATAGCGTGATGATGACTGTTACAAAGAGGTCGAGGGTTTTATCGGACAAAACACAATGATGGTACAATGATTTGAAGGATTTTCATTTGATAACGATGTTTTATTGAGGTTTAAAAACCGGATCTATGTACTACCGAACGACGAGTTGAGGATGTTGATTATGAGTGAGGCTCATAGAGCAGTTTACATGGCTCACCCGGGAGTCACGAAGATGAGGGTAGACCTTAAACCCTTATTCTTCTGGAAGGGAATGAAGGCAAACATAGTCAACTATATGGCCAGATGTATAGAATGACAACAAGTAAAGGTTGGACATAGACACCCAGCAGGATTACTACAACCACACGCTATTCCAGAATCGAAATGGGAGGTTATTTTGATATGATTTTATTGTTGGATTGCCATTGATGGCAAGGAGACATGATTCGATGTTCATAGTAGTAGACACTCTAACTAAGAGTGCTCACTTTATTCATGTGCGTACAATGTATCAGGCACCTGACATAGCTAGAGTTTTCATCATTGAGATTGTGAGGCTACATGGTGTGCCTAAGAGGATTATATCCGATCGAGGATCAGTGTTTACTGGACGATTTTGGACAAGTTTCCAAGAGGTCTTGGGAACCCAACTTAACTTTAGTATTGCGTACCACCCAAAGACTGACGTTTAGACCAAACAAACGAACCGAACCTAGGAGGACATGTTGCGCATGTACATGATGGACCAACAAAAGAGATGGGAAGAATTATTTCCACTAGTGGAGTCCTCTTACAACTACAGTTACCATAACATCATTAAGATGGCACCTTTCGAGTTTCTTTACGGGCAACCGTGTCAGATGCATTTAATTTGGGATTGGCTTGAGGATAGGGTCCTGGTGGGACCAGAAGCGATCCAAGAAATGGAAGAGAAAACGCAAACAATAAGACAAAGGATTTAGAAGCGCAGTATCGACAGAAGAGTTACGATGATGTGCGTCATGTCGACCATAGTTACGTTGTGGAGATCAAGTCTTTTTGCGGCTGAAACCGCA
>JASDQU010100717.1:385824-402758 GCA_032191745.1 Picea mariana | reverse complement strand
AGTGGGACAACTATTGTCTTCACTCAGTGACCTGGGAGGATGCACATGATATGCGCCAGCAGTTTCCATTTTGTTGATAGATAGACTTATCATACTGTGATACACTTATTCGGCATTTTTACTATGAAACTTCGGGATGAAGTTTAGACCAAGAGGTGGTGTATGTAACATCCCGCTCTGGCACACTAAGTGAACTTATTCTTTGAGGACCCTTGATTTTATTATGAGGCGTTATGGGTTGATGACATGTCGTTTTACTGCATTGACATAGGCAGGTGCTATTAACTCGGTTTGCTGAGTGTGTAGGATTTTGGACCTCGAGGATGCAGAGGCATCGATGGAACCCCTTGGACTCTGGATCGTGTCAGGGAGTGTGCCATTGAGGTTTGATTGTTTTACTGTGATATTAGTGCATCTGACTGGATGATATGATATGGATATATTCTGACATGATTTGTTGATGATGCAAGCTGATGATAGCTTGCCAACTAGACACACATATGGAATAAAGGAGTCACGCACGACTACCAGAGATGTTGAGGGAGAGGTGTGGACAACATCCCTGCCACAACCTACTAGCACTCCCACCATGGCTCAAACTGTAGGTTAACAATTACCTAGTTCGAGAGAACCCACAATGTCATGAGAGCAGACCGCGACAGTCACTCACGATGATTCTAAGGGGTGCGCAATAAGGTGGGTGCCTTATTCCTTAGAAGCCATTAGTCTCCCACAAGTTCACCTGGCGGAGTGTTGACTCCAGGGGTTATTGAAGTCTACCAAGTCAGTCAAGAGGTGAGTGGCACCCTTGGAGCACGTGGTTCGTCCTAAAGGGAACGTCGCACAAGAAAAATGGAGAATGGTGAGTGGCACCCTTGGAGCACATAGTGCGTCCTGAAGGACACATCGCGCAAGGGAACAGATGAGGTGAGTGGCAGCCTTGGAGCACCTAGTGCGTCATGAAGGGCACGTCGCATTGTTGATGATAGAGGAATAAACCTAGATGGCCTTAGGATGAATAACGTGTTAAGTATTCTTAAAACAAATTCCCTAATTAAATGTCGCCCAATGCGAAAATTTAAGGTTTAAGTCTAAACTATGCTAGTGGTAAAATTTTATCTCTCTATAATAATAATAATAATAATAACCACATGAATAATAATTATGATCTTTCTTAAATCTTATAACATGAAGGGAGTAAGAAATAAATTGTTCAAAAATTATGTTGGATTAAAATTTAAATTGTTTTATTACCTTAATAAATTAAATATACTAATTAAATAAGAAAAGGAAAAAAGGGGTAATTTTCACACCTGCCTTTCTGATTTCTAAGTAAAAAGGGGAAAGAGGGAAAATCAAAAAAATTAGGAAACTAGGGAAAGGAGGTAACATAAAAAGGGAAAAAGCGGAAAGTCAACTTAGTAAAGAATCTACCATTTAAGAGCTTTCTAATTTTAAACTGAATTAGTAATTTCATAATAGGGAAAGCCTTTAAAACCTGGGAGGGAATTTGGGGACATGTAGGAGTGATTCTAGGAGTAACTCTAGGTGGGTGGGGGAAATAAGATAATTAATTAATTAAAGAAATTAATTATTGGAGGAATGTAGGGGATGGGTGACACTTGTATGGAGAAATTTTTTTAGGATTTTTTTTTTTAAACTTTAATTAAATGAGATTTCAGGAAAGAAAGGAAGTTCGAAACTCTATATAATGAAGGAATGAGAATGGTGAAGGGGAATCATCTGTTTGCATAACATTACGCTGCAGAAATATCGACTTGACTGACTTAACTTGTGGGATTTGAAATACCCAGCTCGGTGAGGAGTGGTAGCTCAGCCTTGCGAGGTGAGCTGGGAGCTAGACGAAACCTCTGGATAGTGTGTGTGGCCCCTTTGCGGCTCGGGGGGCTAAGGGGGAAGAAGAGTACCCCTAGCATTGATTGGGAGGTACCGGTGAAGTCTCGACAGTCGGCGAGTGGGAGTTGCACGGAGCGCTCAGACGTCACTCAGAGCGAGCGATCAAGCAACGATACTCTCTTTTCATTTGTATAATATATGTTGTAGGTTTTATGGTTGGATATGCATGTTTATTATGTAAGTAGATTGGATGTTTAGATTGATGACTGAACTTTTATGAGCCTAGCTAGATGATTGTTGACTCTCATGGCCTTCATTTACCCGCATGTCATGACCGCCCTGTGTGTTGATTGTGACCTTGAGGTTGTTTAGCCTTCATCCCTAGCTCACCAGTCCTCGCCTGAGCAGTTGGCCAGGAGCCTGATCTACGATCATCGCCTTAGCATTAAAATACCTATGGATCTCAATGCCCTGCTTTTTTGTGCGAGGATGGTGAGCGAAGGAAGTTCCCGTCAGCCATCTACCCCTTCTGATTGTTCTTGGTTGACTGTTGGTATTGCGCCTTTGCAAATGAACACTTATGTGATTGTTTATCTCTTCCTTTCGTGATTTGCTTTTCCCTCTGTGTTGATGAAACGAACTCTGCATATTTTTGTATTCCCTTCCTGATAATGATTTACACCTGCTTTTAATGTTTCTCTCTGTGAATCTACCTTATGTTTTTACACCTGCATTTTACCTACACTCCCGTCGTATTTTACAGTGATACTTGCATCCTTTTTCTCTGCATTGACCACCTTGGACTGCATTTCATTACCCTTATGTTTCTCTGTGTTGGATATTGCATTATTCTCTTCTATGCGGCAAGACGGCGAATCCATTGATAGTGACAACGATTCTAAGCTCTGCGTTGGATAGAAAAATCGTAAATTTTACTCTGCGTTCTGGTATAGTAATGTAAATTCCTAACAAATTTTATAAGCTGGCATGAGACAGAGATATGTTTCCCGAGTTCCAGTGATAGCGGATTTGTATATAGTGACAACAATTTTATAGATGGAGAAATTATTTTAGTGTGTAACCGAATTTATATCCAAACCCGATAACAATGTCATTGTATCACTGTATTTAACTTTGCGAATTCATGTGTTAATGTGTAGCAGAAATTTATATTTAAACTAGATAACAATATCATGGTATAATTGTATTTAACTTCGTGAATTCATGTGTTAATATATAGAATGGACGTTTTTTGTTAACTGAGAAAATGCCCCATCTCTAACTCGGTGTCGGGTCAGCCGCCTGATCTCTGTGCGTCTTCCTCACATGTGCGCCCTTCCCAATCTCTCCTGTGCATGTTGACAATCTGGGCATCCTTCACTCCATTTCTTTCTCTGTGTTTCAAGTTAGCCCACGGTTGAATAACAATGGTCATTGGGCTTGTTCCTTGGCTTTTAACCTCTGCAAAATTTTACCTCTTTTCTCTATGATTTGGTTATGAGAAACACCCTACGTAATGAGGTAACCCATGCGAGAATTTACCCTAATGTCTCTGATAAATCCTATCGTTCAAAGGAGTGGATAATCCTTTACTTTTTTCTTCTACATTAGGATGTAGCAGACGTTGCACATGACTCCCTTCCTACAAAATCGAAAGTCTCGAAAATCTGGGAATTTCTTCAAACCCTCGCAGATTCCAAGGGGCATCTGATCTATCGCTTCCCTAGCTGGTAACTGGAGCATACTAGAGCTGATAGGCATGATGTTTTTTGGAAATTAACTTGGTGTTACCCTGGTAGGTGAATATCAAATGTTTCTTGCCTTTCACCCCTCTTCGCTCTGTCTTTTGTCTACTTATAGATAATCCAGGATGACCCCTTCTTGCTACACATTCGCATGGAACCTCGATGGTTACCACTACACGGGTTCTAAGGTGATTTAATTTTATGCACGTCGAGGCATAACGGATTGAACAGTCTGCGCATGGGTGCATCCTCCTAGTCCAGAGGCTTGGATCTCGGCGCACCGGGTTTATTTGTGCTTGGACGAAGTTTGGCGTACACCCTTATCGGTTTATTTTTTTTCTCTTAACCTTTAAATTTGAGACAGTAGTTGACTTATTTTTTTTAGCCATCGTGAATGGTCTTTACCTTAATCTATCTTTAAAAATAAGTAAGATCGCTAGAACCCCCTTTCTATTTTCATAATGTGGTATGACTCAAGTCCGTGTATATTCTTGGTTATGGACCTTAAACCCTGCTTATTAAAGTGAATTCTTGAGTCGGGGTGGACATGCGATTCAGATTTGTTTAAGGATCAACTGGGATTTGAAACCTATTAACTAGTAGTAGTATTCGTTGTTAAATTTGATTTGGGGTTATTTCTCATTGATTATAGTGGTTGTTTAATTTGATAATTTTGACTCGCTAAAGTAGATCTATATCTCATGTTAATATAGGTGGTAAATCACTGACGTCATGATTTAGATGGGTTAAAGTAGATCTGTTTTAATGCTAATTTAGTATTGACCAGTGTAGCCATGATTAATTGTTTGGTTGTTGACGAAGTCGTTTTAGCTTGCGCTTCCATTGAGGGTGTTGTTTTTTATTATAAGTAATGTTGTACTTGGTGTTGTAAACTTTTAATGGGATCGGTTTCTCACTGTAAGGGTTCTAGTTACTTGTGTAATCCAATTTAAGGGTGCTTTACTGGTTGTACATCATAAGAGTCATACCGGATGGGGATGTTACAACTACATTGACGTGGTGGCTTCTCATTTAGCGTGCATTGTTTAGGTGGTAAAGTATTATTACTTATGTAATGATCCACACAAATAAAACTAAAACCAATCAAATTAAAAGGTGGTTTAGTATGGTTAGTGCGTTATGGAATCATGAATGATGGGCCTCGGAAATGAACTATCAAATGAGGTGTTTCCAATTAGACTGATTAAATGAATTTGTGTGACCACAAAGAGATATTTGGAAGCAGGGTATGGCGATGATCTCACAGTTTAAATTGCAGCAAATCAACGTTTATTAGCTAACACGAGTCATGAACATAACTATCACTTAATTTTGATCCATTGATCTGCGTCGGGGAAACCACTACATTAACATGGCAGCTTCTCATTTAGCACACATCATTGAGGTGGTAAAATATTACCACTTATGTAATGATCCACGCTACTAAAAGTAAAACCACTCAACTTCAAAGGTGGTTTGGTATGGTTAGTGTGCTATGACGTCAGGAAAGAAGGGCCCCATAAATGAACTATCAAATTTGGTGTTGCCAAGTGGATTGATTAAGTGCGCTATGATTTCATGAAATATTTCCCTAAAAAATGAAATATCAAATGAGGTGTTGCCAAGTGGACTGGTTAGTGCACTATACGTCATGAGATACAGGCCTAAAAATGAAATATATGAGGTGTTGCCAAGTGGAACTATTAAGTGCACTATACTATATGATGCTTGTATTTATCATTCTTTGTTTGTCAACTATGGTTACTTTTGTGTAATTTTAAAGTCCTCCATGGAATATTATAGTGACAATTTTAGATTGTTGAAAATAATTATTATTCTTTGGTCATGATCCATACATGGGTGATATATTTCTAATGAAATTATGATAAAGTGAGTCTTCCATATACTTTTCAATTTGTTGGACATGTTCATAATATTGTATCTCGTAAATTGTGTTGTGTAATAAGTATTGCATTTAATAAGAATTTGTGAATAATTTTTAACAAGTGTTGTCACTCGATACATATTACAATATAAGTATCATATGCATTATCATTAAATGTGGATTGTGTCATATAATAAGTGTTGCATTTAATAAGAATTTTTTTAATAATTTTTATAGAAGTGTTGTATTTATACATAGATATATATGTGATAGATTTTTCAGACACTCTGATGTATAACAAAATATAATGGCATTCTATAAAATTGGGTAAACTGTAAATTCTAAAGGTACTCGAAAAATTTACCCGTCATAAAAAAACTCACTTGATAAGAAGGATGAACTTGAAATTTCAGATCTGCTCAGTATAATGTCGAGTTTTGGAAGGCATAATCAATAAAAGTGATTTAACTTTTGGGTTGTTGGGAAAGCAATATCTATCATCATTTTGACTTTGTAGACTAGAAGTCTGTGTGGTAACGTCACCGAGTAAATTCTTCATTGTTTTAAAGATTATTGAGTCTTTTACTGTTCTATCTGCCTCTGTGAATAAGAATGGATGCTCAAAAGAAGCCTGCAAAACCAGAATGTCCAACCAAACCCACTTTTGAAGACCAACATTTAGATGATAGAGATGGGGAAATTTATGAAACTAAGTTGACCCGAACTACTCCCTATAAGCTAAGACATGCTGCCTATGGTAGGTTTAGGGATTCTCGTTATCGAATTTGAACCTGGGAGTCATACATCGAAAAATATATTGTACCTAAGACCTATCATTTTCCTGAGCTAGTATCCCTTTGCGCCCAATGTTATAATCCTCAGTGATGCGTTGTGTTATCCATAGATGGGTCTGTGACCATCTTTAAAATAAACCCTACAACCATTTCCCAAATGTTGGCCTTACCTGAAAACCTTGATTTACAAATATTAAAATAGGAATCCTTAAAAGGAATATATAGGTCTCTGGATCAAAACCAGAAAGTGAGACTTTTACAGAGATATATGGGAAAGGGAGATTTTGTGCCAGAATCCCCATTTCCATATAAATTCGATATCATTCCTAACATTGCCAGGGAAGTTGTTTCTATGATGTTCTTAATCCTAGGATATGACCATGATAAGACCATTGATGAAACAATTATAGGGTTTATGGCAACAATCCCCCCCCCCACATGATACTCCTTTGGGGAAATGTTGGAGTTTTTCATTTCAACATATATTTGTTTTTACAAGGCCACATAAACAAAATATGGCATATGATAATAAACAAAATCATATAATTTAATGAATGAAAGTAAAATAATTGTAATTAATTCATTTAATTATTTTTCATATGATTAATGTCTTAGTATAAACAAAATATGGCATATAATAATAAATGAAATTTAATTTGAAGAAACATCAATAGTCATGGCTTTATACAGGTCAATATTTTCATGAGTTGAATTCTATGTTCGAGTTTTGCTATTCAACAATTTTTTTCAGGTGACATAAACAAACTATGTCATATGATAATAAATAAAATTCAATATGAAGAAACATAATTAGTCATGGCTTTACACAACTCAATATTTTCACTAGAAGAATATGATGATAAATGAAATTCAATGTGAAGAAACATCATTAGTCATGGCTATAAACAAGTTGATATTTTTATGAGAAAAATTATATGATGGATTTTTGCTACTCGATAAGTATATTTTCTCCAAGTGACACATTTTAAAGGAAACCTCCCATGGACTTCCCCTCATTTTGAGGATGGTACCCAGGTTAAACCCTAGATTCTTCATGATGAAAGGCTAGGTCAAAATATTTTGAATAGATCATATATAGCTCATCAAAATAATCTCACTAAGATAAAACATATCACAAAGTGGAATTTGAAATGGGTGAGAAGTGTACAAATTTTCTTCGCAACCAATTGACTTTTATTCAACACATATTATGCAAAAATGATAAATCAATCTCAATGGGGAGTTACCACATATTATACAAACATAGTAAATAAACACAAATTAGGGAGTTTGTCACATATCCAACCCCCTTGATCACCACATTGAGGAGATGGAGTAGTTTTTTTGTGATTTTACTTGGCTCAACCTTTTTTGGATACCTTGAATCATTCCCGTCAAATTCCAAACTCATTATGTTATTCAAATAAGACACACAACCACCTTTTTTTCTTGCATTTGTTCCTTCTTCAACACACACACACACACACACACACACACACACATTTCGATCCATTGGCCCATTGAGCCCATTTGAATCATAAGACAACAATCCCATGTGAAGGATGAACTATCAATCAGTTTCGAATGTCCTACCCTATTTTCAAAGGAAAATACATCAGGCTTTCTTTGAAATTGGCAATCAACCACATTTCAAAGTTGTTCTCAATTCAAAGGGAAAGGCCTTCAAGTGTTCATCAAAATTGGCCATTGACCATATTTAGATGTTGTGGTTGATTCAAAAAAAAAATTCCATCGATCCTTCTCCGAAGATGGTCCATCGGTTGTATTTTGAATATACACCCAATCTTTGAAAGATATGTCACCAAGCTTATTTTGAAGAAGTGGCCCAACCTTGAAAGATGAAGACCATCAACCTCTTCAAAGACTTATCCCAAACTTAATCAAGCCACTTTCAAACATAATACCCAATCTTCAAAGAAAATCCTTCACCATAATTTGAAGATTTTCCCTGAATTAGAAGGAAAGGTCTTCAGTGTTCTTTGAAGTACTAACCAAAAAGAAAGGAATTAGGGTTGTCAACCCACTTTGAAAGATACACTTCGAAGAAAATACAAGCAAGATATAAGGTCATTAGGTCTTTTTGAAGTTTTGTCCAACTTCAAAAACAACAAGGAAAGGAGGGTGTCGAGCCTTCCTCCAAGACTCAGATTCCAATGCAAAAGGCCTTCAGGCCCTATTTCAAATTTATACTTGACTTCAAAATCAATAAAGAGTCCAAACTCAAATAAACAAGCATGTGGGGTTCAAATAGAATTTGACCTTAGAAGGTTTGAAGGTCTATTCAAAGGATCATGCTTTGTGTTGGAATTTTCCCTACAACCATGCCAACATATACAAGTTTTTTGAACTATTCAAGTCCTCAATAGCTCAAATTTGAAGTACTCAACATAGGTTGGAAGCCAATACTCTAGGGATATTCAAACTCACTTACATGAGAAACTAAGAAATGTAGAAAACCAAGCATGCAAAACTTCCTATAACCATGAATTCCATTTCCAATTTCATACATAAGAAGAAAAAAGATTTAACTTTGGAATCATAAACATGAATTCAAGAAGAGATGGAACACTTATCGTTTAAAGAAAATGGTCCAAGAAATTGGTTTCTTGTGATCATTTTTCCACCCAAGCGTAAGCATTCACTATACATGCCACCCCTAAGCCAAACTATGAGGGCATAAAGGAATAAGAAATTGGTCAAGGAATCTTCAGTCACTCACCCCGCCCATTTTCTCTCAAGCTTGGCCTAAATATTTACCACAAAACACTCCAGGAAACCATCTAGCTAGCACAGCCTTGGCACTCTCTTTCACTACCCCACACAACACAAGGAAGACATTTCCCCTCTCTTCTTAGAAGTCCCTCATGAATATTCATCCCTCTAGTGTTATTCATTGTGTGCAGAAAGAGTTCAATTCGATGTCTACCTTCAAGAATAACCTGATAGAGTTATACCTCATTTCTTAAGAACTCAGTGAATGGTAATCTAATGGGAAAGAGATGGTTTCCTAAATAATCTAGCCTCTATGCTACTTTGCAACTTTCCATCCTTCTTCTCAAGTCCACCATCTTCATTTCCACAACTCTATTTTGTCTTTTACAGGTTCGAATCTTAGTCCCTCACTCGAGAACACAACTCCAAAACTTCATGGATGCATCAACATGAGGAAATGGTTTGAATGATGAGAGCAATGGTCAAAATGGGTTTGAATGAGAATTCCCTAGATCGTAAGAATGAGTGAATTAGCATGAGAATGGAAATTGCGCTTGAGCCAATTTGAATTAGCATGGAAGAGGGTGCAGGAGAATGGAGGAGGTTCAAATTCATATGAGGATGGAGTCTCTTACACTCCTCATGATGTTTGTACTCAGATCCCATGCCCTCATAAATATGTAAGGTGGATTTCCCCATCAACCACTACCTACATTTAATGATCGATGGTTGAGGTTTTTAATAAATCACATGCTAATAAGGAAAAAAGTAGGAGTTAGGAAACTTAAGCAACTTTAGGATTCATTTATCACCCTCACTAGACCTCCCTTTCTTCCTTTGCTCTAATGGACTCTAACAACCAACCTCAGACCTTTATGTTAATTTTTGAAATAATATTTACATATCTTGAGTATATTATGGAAGTTCTACCACATGGTATATCAAAACCATACTTATCACAATTAGATACCTACACATTCATACAAACTCAAAATCATACTTATCACAATTACATACTTCTCACTCAGAATTCATACAATATATTTACATCATAGACATGAGACATTATTTTACCTAAGTTCACATGGCTTGACTCCCATCATTATAAACACTTATTTACAATGTGTACATAATTTGATCCAAAACATCCAAAGGATCAACATTGGGATGTTATAAAGTTACCATATGTGAGTAAATCGACCACAATGTCATGCCTCTCATTTTATATTTACATTTTTCAGTAGGTGTTTTAGAGTGTTTTTTATCATTTTTTGAAAGCAGTGCTACTAGTATCACAACTTTTTCTTTTCATTTTTTTTTTTTAAATTAGTGTCATTGTAGTAATTTCTTTCTACAAGGTTTCTTTAAATGTTTTTTATTTAATTTTTTGAAATATGGTGCACTTGCATTACCAATTTTTTTAAGGGTTATTTTTTAATTATTTTCCAATGTTGATGTAGTGACACCATTTTGATTTTCATTTTTTTATTAAATCTAAACTTTTTTCTTTCTGAGGTGATATACTAGCTCCAATGATATTTGTTTTTAAAGAAAGGGATGAGCAACTATTCAATCTCTTCTTAATTTCCTTAATTTTACAAAATTTAATTTAAAGCTTGTCTTAATGTTACAAAATTAAAAGAGAATTTTCATAAATTTTAAATAATTTGTAAAATTAAGAAGATAATTTCTCTTAATTTAGTAAAATTGGACTTAAATTATGTTAAAATTTAACCAAAAATTGTGAAAATTTGTATAATTTTGAAAATTTTGTTTAATGGAGAATGGGGCTGAGAATCCACCTCCCCACTCCCACCCCTCCCCCATGTGAAAAATTGTCCAAGTAGTTTGGTTTGCCCAACTAAGAATTGAAAGAATGACTTTTGTTCATATTTGAAGGGGGAACAAAGAATTGGCTTAAGAAATGAAAAGTGACAAACAATTCTAATTATTTGCCTTCCCTCTGGGTGGGTGGAGTTTTATTTGGTCCCAGAAAATCAATCAAATTTATCTATTTTTGGATTCTAAAATAAGATATCAATAATCAAGTAGAAACATATGCCCTTCTTCAAAGTCTTCATCAAGCTCATGCCCAAAACATTCACAAGCATGTCACCTTGGAGATTCCAAGATTACTATCAAGCACCTATAGGTAGGATCACTTTCTAGGGCCATGCAACTCTGCTCCATATTTCAAAGGATCCACAGAATGGTCCACATGTCGAATTTTACCACATCTTCTAACAAAATAATTCTTGGGTCGATAAGCAAGCTAACCTTGTAACAACGGAGAAGATGGGGTCCTTTCCATGAATGGACAGCAAGGTTTCCAACCAATACCGTGATGACCAACCTCCTATTAGTTTTTGTTTTAGTTTGGTCTCTCCACGTCATTGAAAGCTCCACCTCTGGCCACATTAAGAGTCTCGGTCCTCCACCATATCTCCTAATTCTCCCATCTGGAATTTATGGTGGCTCTTTGTCAGGGTGATCCCCGTCAAGAGTTCACAGCTTTAGGTGGGTCCTCTGCTTGGCCTGGTTCTTGCACCCTCCTGGTATGTTTCCTATTTGTGGCTCCTAGTTTCATGGCGCAGAAGAGACATGTTGTCTCCAAGGATAAAATTTCTTAGCTCATGCAGGATATCAAGGAGCTTAGGATCTTAATGAAGACCTTGCAAGTCCACCTAAGAAATATGTTTGTCCAGGTGATCTCCATCCTTAAGATTCTCATCCAGCACCATTAGTCACTGTAGAAGTTACGGGATGAATGTGGAGCATTGTGTAACTAGTTGGAAGACCTCCTGGATCTTCCTCGTGAATTCATGCCTCTCCATCGGTCCCTTCCTGCTCAAATGGGGCTTCTTCTCCTGTAAGTAATTTCAAACTCCTTCATTTAAACTCTCCAGCATCAACACCAGACATGGATCCAAATATCAATATCTTCATAATAATTGTATATGTCATTAAATAGTATGTTTTCACCCCATTGTTGGTTGGGTTGGTTATGTGAACCTTATTCATCTTCGCACTTTTACTCTTAACCATGGCAGTCTTTGAATGTTTCAAGAACATTTGACTTTTACATGATAAAATACCCCCAAAACTTCCTTGAAAAGTTATCAATAAATGTCATGAGAGAGACAACTGTGGAGTTTTCATGGAGATAGAAGTTACTACTTACAAATTCTAATTGCATGCTTTCTCTTCATTATTTTTCAAATGTATCCCTATATTGCAATGATGCCAAACATTAAATTAAAAAATCATACCTCAATCAAATCATAGTATGTGCCCCTTCTTTCTCGTAAATATTCTATTCTATTGAGACATCAATCAAATCATATTAGGTCCCCTTCTTTTTCATAACTATTCTATTGATACATCAATCAAATCATATTACTATTACCATTATTTTATAAAATCATATTACTCATTAACATTATTTTATAGATGTTTTTAGAAAAACCCAAATTTGTTGGTGCAATCCACTCTTGGTTGTGTAGGTGCCTTCAACCCTCTTTTATAAATAAATTAATTATGTGATATTTTTTATAAAATTTCACTAATGAGCATCCACCATTTATCAAGAGGTGAGACATTATTTACACTATCAATCAACCACCTAAGCTGAAAAATTCCCCCTGGGGAAGTGCCTTAGTCATTCTTGAGGAATCAAACCCTAGTGGGGGTTGTAACATTTCCTAGTTTTCATTGAACCAACTCAGCTCTCATGGATTTTTTTATTGATCTATGCTTGATTAATATAATTTTTCCTTAGTTCTACCATTTTGGGTTGTATTTGTGTCATTATTTTAAATTTCATCCACATTTGCAATGAGAGTGACTTTATTTCCTACTTTAGAAACTTTGCATCTTTGCTTAATGAAGAATGCAAGACAATTAAATCCAAAATTTCAATTATTCATCACATTAATGTCATGTTCTTCATGCATCTGAGCTCCAATATTTTGAGCCTTGAGCCTTAGAATGACATGGGCGCCAATAATATTTTTTTTATGTCCCACATTGCATTGGTCGTGACATGATGGAAGGGTCTACATGCAAAATCATCCCCATCCTCAAATACTACACAAATCAAACAAAGTGAGGGACCTTTATTATTCCATTTTATTATACATCAATTGTTAAAATGGCCTTATGTAATAACCTCCATGTTGATACATTATTTTCAAATAACACATATACCCACTAAATATCTTGGTTGTCTGAATGGAATGCTCATACAAATTTATAGAGGTTAATCAATGTTGGTGAGTGTCGTGGCTCTAGCAATGTGGGAATATGGCCAAGTATGGCTCTTTGCAGTGGCAAATTTCTAGTGCCTGGGATTGTGTTTGTTGGGTTATAGTCTTTGTGGGTGTTTCTATGTCCTCTAGTAGGTCTTCTTTGCTTCTTTGTGTGCCTTTCGGAGGCTCTCTTCCTCCCCCTCTAGCCCAAGCATCCTCTGACATGCTAGTGTTAAGATTGTTTGATCTCGATTGGTGGCAATTTGGGTTGGCTTTGAAGCTATTCAACTTGGATAAATTCAAGTGGAAACCATCTATGGTACACGAAATATCCCCTTCTCATATATTGGTAATTCTCCCTCTCTCTCTCTCTCCAATAATAGAACTAAGGCAAGGAAAATACTGAAAATATAGCTTTTTCTCTTTGAAAATAATGTTGGTGGATTGGTGGTTTATGAATTCTGTGATTTTTAGGAGGGCCCAAAGTTTGTTTATCTATATCCTTACACAAATGTTTTATTTTTCCCTATAGTTGGGCTCAGTTTGGTTGGCCTTGGGCCTCAAGGAATGCTTTGTCTCGCTCACAAAGTGTGATCACATATAGTTGTCAAGGGTCGTAGGCCGCAGCCACGAGCACAAAGCACAACACTTAGAGCGGTCTAATATGGACTAAAATCAAATGAGCAAGTAAGTTCATTTTTCAGCAGAGGAGATTCCATTTCAAGTTCAGATTTGCGGCCCTCAGGCGATCAAGATCATAAAGTTGCATGAATTTTACCATCAGACAGAGGTCCAAAGTCGCGAGGTCAATCCTAGTCGTTGGTGCAGGGAAGGGTACGTGGTGAGAGATCAACATTTTTCTGACTCGCAGAGTGGAAAATTCAAAGGGCAGAGTCATGAGGACTCGCGAAGTTCAAACTTGTGAGTTGATATGAGCCATTGGATTGATGAAAGTCGTTGACCGTCGATATGAGGCAAGCCCAAAATCAGAAATCAAGAGAAGGGAGGTGAGTATTCCTTCAACTTCTCGAGATGTGAAATCCTGATACACAAAGATGAGATCTGGACCATTGGATCACAAGGAATCGTGGACCATCAATCTAAGGCAAGCACAAAATCGTAAATCGAGAGAAGGGAGGTGAGTATTCCTTCAACTTCCCAAGACGCGAAATCCTGATACACACCTTTTAGCTAAGCACTTGGTCATAGCTGGGGTCAAATTGTTGAATATTAAGGAGAGGAGTTGGTGCTCACTAGGCTCCAATTCATGAGATCACAAATTGGGAGAAGGGAAGTGATTATTCTTTCAACTTCCCGAGACACGAAATCCTGATACGTACCTTTTGGATAAGCGCTTGGTCATAGTTGGGGTCACATTATTGAAGGTTAAGGAGAGGAGATGGTGCTCTCTAGGCTCCAGTTCACAATTTCATAAATCGGGAGAATCAGGAGTGGCTCACATCGAAGCACCCGAGGCGCGAACTCGCAAGGCAGATTTTGGGTAAGTGCTTGGTCATAGACAGAGGTCATATCAATGAAGGACGGGTCCACAAAGGATCTTAGCACCCACAACTCCCATATTGATCACAAAGGAAGATTTGTAGATCCTTGAGGCGTCAGGATTGACTTGAAGAAGTCATGGGCACCACTTGGAAACATTCATGGGTGTCAGGCCTCATCCTGATCCCAATGAAGGAAGTTATTGAAGATAGGGGCGACAATTGAGACCTCGTCTCACCCCATAAATGGAAAGTGTTGCAAAGAGCAGCCATGAAGTAAGACTGTCAATCCGAAGCTTCCTAATGGATAGTTTTTCCTAGAAAACACATAACTGAGCTAAGCTCCCGTCTGACACAAGAAGGCCTGCATAGTCTAACAGAGCGGGCATCGACTTGAAAATTTGAATGCAAAGTCCCGATCACGCTCCTGGTCGTTGCAAAAATTCTGATTATATGTATGCATTTTTTATGTTTTGTTAAGGTCGAATGGTTGAGCTAGTCTCCTTGCTATTGCAATATTTTTGTGAAGAACATTGGTTCTCTAGTTATGTATTTGTTTTTGAGACATCTTTGTTAATTTCTTTCAGTTTCTTTGAGATT
Organism: Picea mariana; assembly: GCA_032191745.1. NCBI lineage: Eukaryota > Viridiplantae > Streptophyta > Pinopsida > Pinales > Pinaceae > Picea > Picea mariana. The sequence continues at coordinate 387,398 of JASDQU010100717.1, read as the reverse complement.
TGAATTCAAGAGGATATTGTGTTTAAGTTTTTCCTCCTTAGGCTGTTGGAAGACCTGATGTCCACGACATACCTCTACACTCTCCTCACCAAAGTCTTCCTTCTATTCACGCTTACTCCAACTGACTGACTAAAGTTTATTCGAGACCTCAATTGCTTATGAATGCTAGTCCAGATTTCTGAGTTAGAACGTTACTATCATTGAGTCTTCTTCATTTGACCACCTAAAACTCATTTACATTTACTGTATAAAATGATGGGTACTGGGCTTATTCTCATTACAGTTTGAGGGTGATTCCTAGTGCTAACATAAATGGCATCATTGTTGGGGATGGATTTGAACAGATTGAAGAGCTCCCTGGGAAGAACGACATAGATCCATCTCTTGATGGTAGACAAGAGTGGGACACAGAAATTGACTATAATCATCTACCTGGCAACTCCACAATCAGAGACTCCATTGGGGAAGATCCTATTGACATAAAGATGAAGGGAATGACTAGGTATCATCTTCTGAGCTTTTTGCATGAACTTTTGTTATTCTTTATCAGCTCATTTTTTTTTTCCCTTCACATATAAAAAGAATCATATTTTTCTTTGTTTATTCTTTTGATCACCAACCTTTCTTTATATATCCATCCTTGGAGGAAGAAGCCATACTTTCTTCTTGTGTTTTAGATGTTGATCCTATATCCTCAGCTAAACCTATTCATAAGGATAAACTTCATATTGATATCCCTCCTGGATTCACCCTTGCATCCATGAGGAGGTTGAAACTGATCCACAACCTCCTCAAATCTCATTACATCCTGTTGTTACTGTTGAGCCTTTCCATTAGCGTGTTAAGCCCCATATTCATCCCACTAGTTTTCAAACTAGAATTAGAGACAGTTTGTTTAAACCTTTAAAGCTTCCATATCATCTTCATCCTTATCCTCCTAATTTCTTTAAATATCTTCCTCATTTTTCTGGGGAAGATGATGTTACACCTGAGAGGCATGTGGAGGCCTTTGAGAACTTTGTTGTTCAATTTGAGATTGCTCATAATGATGTTTCCATGAGATTGTTCTCAAATTCATTGTTTGGATATGTTGTTGTGTGGTTTAAATGTTTGGGAGTTGACTCCATTGGTTCCTGGGTTAAATTATGCAATGCATTTTTGAAGTGGTGGGGTGAGAACAAGTCCCTTGATCAGTACTGAGATGATTTTAATGCCTTGAGGAGACGGGAAGAGGAATCCTTGGCTGTATTTAGCAAGAGGTTTTACCGTATGTATCATAATATGCCTGTAGAGATTAGACCCACAGAGAATGTTTCCATGGTTTAATATGCCATGGCTCAGCATTCAGAGCTTTTCCTTCACCTGAGAGAAAGGAAATAAACATCTTTATCTTAGTTATTCATGGATGTTGGGGAAGTGGAGGAGAACCTTCAAGCTTGTGGCAGGATTTTGTAAGGTAGCTAGAGAGGTAGTGGGGAGGGGGGGGCATAGGGCCCATAGTGATAATAGTGGAGGCCATTCAATGTAAGGTGGACTAGGTCCACTATATTATTAAATAAGGCCCACTATGGTAG
>JASDQU010100717.1:338871-372859 GCA_032191745.1 Picea mariana | reverse complement strand
CTTTCTCTCCATTATTTTTCAAATTTATCCCTATATTGCAATGATGCCAAACATTAAATTAAAAAATCATACCTCAATCAAATCATAGTATGTCCCCCTTATTTCTCATAAATATTCTATTGAGACATCAATCAAATCATATTAGGTCCCCTTCTTTCTCATAACTATTCTATTGATACATCAATCAAATCATATTACTATTACCATTATTTTATAAAATCATATTACTCATTAACATTATTTTATAGATGTTCTTAGAAAAACCCAAATTTGTTGGTGTAGTCCACTCTTGGGTGTGTAGGTCCCTTCAACCCTCTTTTAAAAAAAAAAAAATGTGATATTTCCTATAAAATTTCACTAATGAGCATCCACCACTTATTAAGAGGTGAGACATTATTTACACTATTAATCAACCACCTAAGCTGAAAAATTCCCCTTGGGGAAGTGCCTTAGTCATTCTTGAGGAATCAAACCCTAGTGGGGGTTGTAACATTTCCTCGTTTTCATTGAACCAACTCAACTCTCATGGATTTTTTTATTAATTTATGTTTGATTAATATAATTTTTCCTTAGTTCTACGATTTTGGGTTGTATTTGTGTCATTATTTTAAATTTCATCAACATTTGCAATGATAGTGACTTTATTTTCTACTTTACAAACTCTGTATCTTTTCTTAATGAAGAATGCAAGACAATGAACTCCAAAATTTCAATTATTCATCACATTAATGTCTTGTTCTTCATGCAACTGAGCTCCAATATTTTGATTCTTGAGCCTTAGAATTACATGGGTGCCAATAATATTTTTTTTAATGTCCCACATTGCATTGGTTGTGACATGATGGAAGGGTCTACATGCAAAATCATCCCCATCCTCAAATACTACACAAATGAAACAATGTGAGGGACCTTTATTATTCCATTTTATTATACATCAATTGTTAAAATGGCCTTATGTAATAACCTCCATGTTGATACATTATTTTCAAATAACACATATACCCACTAAATATCTTGGTTGTGTGAATGGAATGCTCATACAAATTTATAGAGGTTGATCAATGTTGGTGAGTGTCATGGCTCTAGCAATGTGGGAATATGACCAAGTATGGCTCTTTGTAGTGGCGGATTTCTAGTGCCTGGGATTGTGTTTGTTGAGTTATAGTTTTTGTGGGTATTTCTATGTCCTCTAGTGGGTCTTCTTTGCTTCTTTGTGTGCCTTTAGAAGGCTCTCTTCCTCCCCCTCTAGCCCAAGCATCGTCTGACATGCTAGTGTTAAGTTTGTTTGATCTCGTTTGGTGGCAATTTGGGTTGGCTTTGAATCTATTCAACTTGGATAAATTTCAGTGGAAACCATATATGGTACATGAAATATCCTCTTCTCAGATATTGGTAATTCTCCCTCTCTCTCTCTCCAATAATAGAACTAATGCAAGGAAAATACTGAAAATCTAGCTTTTTCTCTTTGAAAATTATGTTGGTGGATTGGTGGTTTATGAATTCTGTGATTTTTAGGAGGGCCCAAAGTTTGTTTATCCATCTCCTTACAAAAATGTTTTATTTTTCCCTATAGTTGGGCTCAGTTTGGTTGGCCTTGGGCCTCAAGGAATGCTTTGTCTCGCTCACAAAGTGTAATCACATATAATTGTCAAGGGCCACAGGCCGCAACCACAAGCACAAATTGCAACACTTAGAGCGGTCTAATATGGACTGAAATCAAGTGAGAAAGTAAGTTCATTTTTCAGCAGAGGAGATTCCATTTGAAGTTCAGATTTGTGACCCTCAAGCGATTAGGATCATAAAGTTGCACGAATTTTAACATCAAACAGAGGTCCAAAGTCGTGAGGTCAATCCTAGCCATTGGTGCTGGGAAGGGTAGGTGGTGAGAGATCAACATTTTGATGACTCACGGAGTGGAAAATTCAAAGGGTAGAGTCGTGAGGACTCGCGAAGTTCAAACTCGTTAGTTGATCTGAGCCGTCGGATCAATGGAAGTCATGGACCTTCGATCTGAGGCGAGCCCAGAATCAGAAATCAGGAGAAGGGAAGTGAGTATTCCTTCAACTTCCCGAGATGTGAAATCCTGATACGCAAAGATGAGATCTGGACCATTGGATCATGGGGAATCATGGATCGTCGATCTGAGGCAAGTACGAAATCGTAAATCGGGAGAAGGGAGGTGAGTATTCCTTCAACTTCCCGAGACGCGAAATCCCGATATGCACCTTTTGGATAAGTGCTTGGTCATAACTGGGGTTACATTTTTGAATATTAAGGAGAGGATTTGGTGCTCACTAGGCTCCAGTTCGTGAGAGCAGAAATCGGGAGAAGGGAAGTGATTATTCTTTCAACTTCCCGAGACGGAAAATCCCAATACGTACCTTTTGGATAAGCCCTTGGTCATAGTTGGGGTAGCATTATTGAAGGTTAGGGAGAGGAGATGGCGCTTGCTAGGGTCCAGTTCACGATTTCAGAAATCAAGAGAATTGGGAGTGGCTCACATCGAAGCACCCGAGGCACGAACTTGTGAGGAACATTTTGGGTAAGTGCTTGGTCACAGACGGAGGTCATATCAATGAAGGACGGGTACACAAAGGATATTGGCACTCACAACTCCCATATTGATCACAGAGGAATATTTGCAGAGCCTTGAGGCATCAGGATTGACTTGAAGAAGTCGTGGGCACCACTTGGAAACATTCATGGGTGTCAAGCCTCATCCTAATCCTAATGAAGGAATTTATTGAAGAGGGTCGACAATTGAGACCTCGTCTCACCCAATAAATGGAAAGTGTTGCAGAGAGCAGCCATGAAGGAAGACTGTCAATCTGAAGCTTCCTAATGGACGTTTTTTCCTGGAAAACACATAACTGAGCCGGGCTCGTGTCTAACACAAGAATGCCTGCACAGTCTGACAGAACGGGCATCAACTTGAAACTTTGAATGTAGAGGCCCAATCACTCTCCTGGTGGTTGCAAAAATTCTGATTATATGTATGCATTTTTTATGTTTTGTTAAGGTCAAATGGTTGAGCTAATCTCTCTGCTATTGCAATATTTTTGTGAAGAACACTGGTTCTCTAGTTATGTATTTTTTTTTGAGACATCTTCGTTAATTTCTTTCAGTTTCTTTGAGATTTGAATTCAAGAGGATCTTGTGTTTAAGTTTTTCCCCCTTAGGCTACTAGAAGACCTGATGTCCATGGCAAACCTCTACACTCTCCTCACCAAAGTCTTCCCTCTATTCACCCTTACTCCAACTTACTGACTGAAGTTGATTCGAGACCTCAATTTCTTATGCATGCTAGTCCGTATTTCTAATTTAGAACATTATTATCATTGAGTCTTCTTCATTTGACCACCTAAAACTCATTTACATTTACTGTATAAAATGATGGGTACTGGGCTTATTCTCATTAGAGTCTGAGGGTGATTCCTAGTGCTAACATAAATGGTGTCATTGTCGGGGATGGATTTGAACAGATTGAAGAGCTCCATGGGAAGAATGACATAGATCCAGCTCTTGATGGTAGACAAGAGTGGGACATAGAAATTGACTGTAATCATCTACCTGGAAACTCCACAATCAGAGACTCCATTGGGGAAGATCCTATGGATAGAAAGATGAAGTGAATGACTAGGTATCATCTTCTGAGCTTTTTGCATGAACTTTTGTTATTCTTTATCAGCTCATTTTTGTTTTTCCCTTCACATATAAAAAGGATCATATTTTTCTTTGTTTATTCTTTTGATCACTAGCCTTCCTTTATATATCCATCCTTGGAGGAAGAATCCATACTTTCTTCTTTTGTTTTAGATGTTGATCCTATATCCTCAGCTCAACCTATTCATAAGGATAAACTTCATACTGAGATCCCCCTTGGATTCACCCTTGCATCCCTACGGAGGTTGAAAATGATCTGCAACCTCCTCAAATCTCATCACATCCTATTGTTATTGTTGAACCTTTCCATTAGTGTGTTAAGCCTCATATTCATCCCACTAGTTTTCAAACTAGAATTAGAGATGGGTTCTTTAAACCTTTAAAGATTCCATATCATCTTCATCCTTATCCTCCTAATTTCTTTAAATATCTTCCTCATTTTTCTAGGGAAGATGATGTTACACCTAAGAGGCATGTGGAGGCCTTTGATAACTTTGTTGGTCAATTTGAGATTTTGCATAATGATGCTGCCATGAGATTGTTCTCAAATTCGTTGTTTGGAGATGTTTTTGTGTGGTTTGAATGTTTGGGAGTTGACTCCATTGGTTCCTAGGTTAAAATATGCAATGCATTTTTGAAGTGGTGGGGTGAGAACAATTCCCTTGATCAGTACTGGGATGATTTTAATGCCTTGAAGAGAGGGGAAGAGAAAGCCTTGGTCATCTTCAACAAGAGGTTTTATTGTGTGTATCATAATATGCCTGTAGAGATCAGACCCATAGAGAATGTTTCCATGGTTTAATATGCCATGGCTCAACATTCAGAGCTTGTCCATCACCTGAGAGAAACGAAATAAACATATTTATCTCAGTTATTCATGAATGTTGGGGAAGTGGAGGAGAACCTTCGAGCTTGTGGCAGGATTCTATAAGGTAGCTAGAGAGGTAGTAGGGGGGGGGCATAGGGCCCATAGTGATAATAGTGGAGGCCATTCAATGTAAGGTGGACTAGGTCCACTATATTATTAAATAAGGCCCACTATGGTAGTTAGATATAATAAATGGGTAGTTATATATAATAAATGTAAGAGGACTTCTTAGAAGCTTCTACTTCTAGAAGATTTTTCCTCTAGAATGTTCTTAGGTGATGGTATAACTATATAAAATGGTTCAAGCAATGTAATAGGACATGAAGATAAGTATTGTATTTGGAGTGGTAGCTCATTAGGAGGAATACCCCTCAAAGAGGCAAGTGAATAGGAGAGGATCCCTTCCATAATATGATCCATTGTATGGTGTTTCCCTACCTTAAGGGTTTCTATAATAAAGTTGTGGTTTTCTATATTGTTCTCAGAATATTTGTGGTATTTCTGTATGTATGCAAGTATTCAGGTTCTTAACAAGTGGTATCAGAGCACTTTCCTTGGCAAACATTGTGGGCAAATATTTTTTTATTTTTGCACATTTTTTTCGGAGAAGAAAAAAAGAGGGCCGCGACATTCCAGAAATTTTCAATATATTTTTGTGAAAAATTTAAAGAAAAAATTTGTATATTTGAGTTCCTCTCAGAAAAAACCCAAGTTGAAAAAAAAAATCATCTGAAACGAAGTCCGGGAAGTCAAGATACTGAAATTTTAAGATCTACAATTTTTTCAAGGTTTTTTCCGCAGACGGCGGTGCAATTTTTTTAATTTTTGTAGTATCTAGAGGCCTAATTTGTCCCAAAAAAATACATATCTGAGTTCCTCTCGAAATTTCACCCAATTTAAAAAAACAAATCAGCCGAAACGGAGTCCGGGAAGTGAAGTTATGAGGATTTTAAATTCAGCAGTTTTTTAGGGTTTTTCCAGAAAAAACCACGATTTTCTGTTGTAACTTATTGTTCTATTTTTTGGGTTTTTTCATGATTGTTGTGAGACCGAATAGTTCATAGGGTGCTCATATGGTTATTTTCTCTCAAACCCTCAAATAAATTCTACAAATTACTGAAGAATTCAAATCTTAATTATATGACACATTGGATGCTAGATTGCATGACCTTACAGACGGCCTCAATGATAGTTTTCGTAGTATTCAAGATTCATTAGATAACATGTAGGAGAGATTTCTTATGGAGGACCTCAGGGATGAATATAATCAAGAAATATATGCTTGGTATGATTTTGAGGCCGACTGTGATGATTGATATATGTATAGTTGTCATTTCTGGGATGACAACCACTTCCATATTTTATTTGATGACTCTACTCCACATTCTGTAGAGAACATCAATGCCCCACATGAGGAGCTAGTTACTAGTATCCAGCCTTCATATTTTACAATGGTATTGTTCCTTCCAAATTCATCTTTAATCATCTCCCACTATGTGGATGGATATTCTTATTTGGATCCACATGATAGGTGTCAGTATTGGGAGCATAATTTTCAGTTGGTTATTGGGTGTCGATATCTTCCATGTGGGGTTCATATGAGAAATTGGACATGGGACCCTGGTTTACAATGGCAGTTGGACTACTTTAGCACGGTGGCTTCCATTTCTCAATGGGACCTTGGTTCTCTAGTCTACTTCAGCACTATGGTCCACACTTATCCATGGGACCCTGGTATATGGTTGTACATCAAGTGTTGAGGACAACGCTTTCATAAGGGGGATGGAATGTAAGGTAGCTAGAGAGGTAGTGGGGGGGTCCAGAGGGCCCATAGTGATAATATTGGAGGCCATTTAATGTAAGGTGGACTAGGTCCACTATATTATTAAATAAGGCCCACTATGGTAGTTAGATATAATAAATGGGTATTTAGATATAATAAATGTAAGAGGACTTCTTAGAAGGTTCTACTTCTAGAAGATTTCTCCTCTAGAATGTTCTTAGGTGATGGTAGAACTATATAAAGGGGTTCAAGCAATGTAATGGGACATGAAGATAAGTATTGTATTTGGAGCGATAGCTCATTAGGAGGAAGCCTCCTCGAAGAGGAAAGTGAACAGGAGAGGATCCCTTCCATAATATGATCCATTGTATGGTGTTGCCCTACCTTAAGGGTTTCTATAATAAAGTTTTTGTTTTTTAGATTGTTCTCTGAATCTTTATGGCATTTCTATATGCAAGTATTCAGGTTCTTAATAGATTCAAAGTTAGTATCATCTCAACTCTGAGCATAAGGCAGTTTTTTCTTATTGTCCATATGAAGGAAAAGTTGTGGATGATTTTGTCTTCAAAGCATGTATCAATAAACAACCCTATATTGATAGAAATCATGTGTATGAATAGCTAGAAGCAGCAGTTATTATTATTCCTGAAATGAATATTTTTAACAGTTATATTCTTGATGAAATTATTGTTTTAAAGGTTGATCATAGATGTGAAGGGCAACCCATTTTGATAAATATTCTAGTGATGATGAGCAGCAAGCTTATCTTATATTTGATCACGATGAAGAAAATAAGGATGATGCAGAGGTTGGTCTTGTCACAGAAGACATAACCCAAAGTTTTGATCAGGAGCATCCCTTAGTTGAGGCACGTGAAGAGATCGATTATACACAGCCATAAGTAAATCAACAATCATCAATGGACCAGCAACCTCCTATGTCCACCCTTCTTCCACGTGTACCTATAGTTCACAGTAAGAAGCTATTTGACCCGCGAATGCATGTGGTTGGCATTCAATCAAGTGTGCATGTAGAGGACATCAAGCCAGTCGTCAATAGTTTTGAAACAATGAAGGTAACCTTTCATAAGTTAATCATGTGTTGCCTTCAGTTTCATGACCCTATCGATGAATACATAAAGTTGCAATTTTCAAATGCTTTGGAGCATGTAGGCTTGATCTTTTTATCAACATTTGAAGGTAATATGGGTGACCATAAGAATGAAATTAGCCAGCTATCACACTTTTCTTGTTTCTTATGGATCATTTGCAGTGAAGTGAAGGATTCAGTTATCAAACAATTTGAATGGATATGGTGGAAGTTTTCCTTCACCTAGCCCATTGTAAAGTCAATTAGTTTAGTTTTTGTACATAAATAAGCTCCCTCGGGATCATGTGTGTTTGTTTTTTATTTTAAAATAGAATGGTTTAAGTTCTCAGTCAGTTTCCTTCAGCAGGATTTTTTCTGAGCATGACTCCATAGCCCAACAACTAAGGCAGTGGAACTACTTGTTCTTGGTAGCTCGCAGGGAGCATGCCATCCCCTATGGAGCCAAATGTCATCACATATCATTGTCAAGGGTCGCAGTCCGCAGCCACGATAAAAAAGCGCAACACTTAGAGCAGTCTAATATGGACTCAAATCAAGCGAGCGAGTAAGTTCAGTTTTCAACGGAGGAGATTCCATTCGAAGTTCAGATCTGCAGCCCTCAGGCAATTGGGATCATAAAGTTTCACGAAGTTTAACATCAAACAGAGGTCCGAAGTCGCAAGGTCAATCCTAGACATTGGTACTTGGAAGGGTACGTGGTGAGAGATCATAATTTTGTTGACTCACAGAGTGGAAAATTCAAAAGGAAGAGTCATGAGGAATCGCGAAGTTCGAACTCGCGAGTTGATCTGATTCATTGGATCGAGGAAAGTCATGGATTGTCGATATGAGACAAGCACATAATCGAAAATCGAGAGAAGGGAGGTGATTATTCCTTCAACTTCCCGAGACATGAAATCTCGACACGGAAAGAGGAGATATGGACCATTGGATCACAAGGAATCATGGATCGTCGATCTGAGGCAAGCATGAAATCAGAAATCAAGAGAAGGGAGGTGAGTATTCCTTCAACTTCTTGAGATTCAAAATCCCGATACACACCTTTTGGATAAGCGCTTGGTCATAGTCGGGGTCACATTGTTGAAGATTAAGGAGAGCAGCTGGATCTCACTAGGCTCCAGTTCGCAAGATCAGAAATCGAGAGAAGGGAAGTGAGTATTCTTTCAACTTCCCGAGACGCGAAATCTCGATACGCACTTTTTGGATAAGCGCTTGGTCATAGTTGGGGTCACATTGTTGAAGGTTAAGGAGAGGATTTTCCACTTGCTAGGCTCTAATTCGCGATTTTGGAAATCGGGAGAATCGGGAGTGGCTCACATCAAAGCACCCGAGGCACGAAGTCGCGAGGAACCTTTTGGGTAAGCGTTGGTCATAGCCAGAGGTCATATCAATGAAGGACAGGTCCAAAAAGGAGCTTAGCACCCACAACGTTCGTATTGATCATGGAGGAAGATTTGCAGAACCTCGAGGCATCAAGATTGACTTGAAGAAGTTGTGAGCACCGCTTGGAAGCATTCATGGGTGTCAGGCCTCATCCTTATCCCAGTGAAGGAATTTATTGAAGATAGGGGTGATAGTTGAGACCTCGTCTCACCCCATAAATGGAAAGTGTTGCATAGAGAAGCCATGAAGGCAGACTGTCAATCTAAAGCTTCCTGATGGACGGTTTTTCCTGCAAAACACATAATTGAGTCGGGCGCACGTCTGACACAAGAAGGCCTGAACAGTCTGACAGAGAGGGCATCGACTTGAAACTTTGAATGCAGGGGCTCGATCACACTCTTGGTGGTTGCAATAATTCTAAGTATATGTATGCAGTTTTGATATTTTTTTAAGGTCGAATGGTTGAGCTAGGCTCCCTACTATTGTAATAGTTTTGTGAAGAACATTGGTTCTCTAGTTATGCATTTGTTTTTGAGACATCTTGGTTAATCTAAGTCATCTTTATTGCTCCATCTTATTTTCCTCTGATACTGAGAGAGTTCATGATTGACTGATTCACATGGATTGTTATGACTGTATTATGATAAATGTTATATTATAGTGTTGTTATAATTTCTTTCAGTTTCTTTGATATTTGAATTCAAGAGGATATTGCATTTAAGCTTTTCCTCCTTAGGCTGTTGGAAGACCTGATGTCCACGACAGACCTCTACACTCTCCTCACCAAAGTCTTCCCTCTATTCACCCTTACTCCAACTTACTGACCGAAGTTGATTCCAGACCTCAATTGCTTATGCATGCTAGTTACATTTTTGAGTTAGAACGTTATTATCATTGAGTCTTCTCCATTTGACCACCTAAAACTCATTTACATTTACTGTATAAATTGATGGGTATTGGGCTTATTCTCATTACAGTCTGAGGGTGATTCCTAGTGCTAACAAAAAGGATGGTTTATTCTTGCTTATTATAGGTCCCTAGTCAGTCCTTTATAAATTTGGTCATCTAGATAAAGCAAACATAATAATTATGGACAACGATAATGTAATAGAAATCCATCGGGTTTTAAGATCTCATGAGGAGATCGATTAGGCCAATTGCAATGCTTTGATGGTAGTGTTCTCAAAAAGATCTGAATTGGAATAAGCATGCATCACTCATAATGAAAATGTAATGATCACTTTGTCTCTTTAGAAATAGAGAATGGATTCAATGGAAATAGAGTGTAATGGACTAAGAAGCGTAATAATCATTTAATGAATGAAACTTCTTTCCATGGCTTCTGAAATTCAAGGAATAGAAAATTTAAACCAATTAGATATGCCAAAGGAAGATGAAATAATACATCAATTATGTGATCCAATGTAAATGGAAGGCCCAAGTTTTCCCCAATCTGATGAGAGCCAAGAAGAGGAAGAAAGTGTTAATTTATGTCTGACAGTAATGTGTATTTTTAGGTAGTATGTATTTTGGGAAAATATGTCAAACACATAGCATGTCGGCTGACTTGGAATCTTTTCTTAGTAGTAACTCTCAAGCTTTTTGATGTATTTTCAAAACTTTATTTTATTTTGTGGAAAGACAAAGGAATCTACTTTTATAACCCATTTAAGTTTTTAATAAAATTATCAAGTGATAACTATAACCCTCACATTAAAGTTTTTAATATAATTTTTCATGATATGCATGTCTATAACATAATTTGAATATTTTGAATATTATCATTTTATTATTATTTTCCATAACATTTCATGATATTATTTTAAATGTAAAATGTATTTTGCATTATAGATTAGTAATAAGTATGAGTTTTTCTACGGAGTGCTTAGTCTCTATCTTAGTGAAAGAAGAAAGGAATAACAACCTTAGTTCAATCACAATTATTTAACTTTAAAAAGAAAATGCGTTCATAATCTTTTGGCAGGATTCTTTGGGACATGGAGGGCCTTATAACAATGGGGAGTAACGGGTGAAAGATGCTGTGAATAAAAGACGATGGAAAAAAAAAAATGCATGATGACTGGAAGAAGGAAGGAATGCAGGATTGCACAAAGAAGACGAGGATTGTTGGAAAAATGAAGAAATGCATGATTGAACAAAAAAAATAAAGAGAAATAATCGAGAGTGAAAGATGCCGGGAAATAGAAAATGCGTCCCTTCCATTAAGAAAAAGGATGAAGGACCAGAAAAATAGGATGACAAGAGCAAACTGGAAATTATATTGCGTGGCAACGCTTAAATTTATTGCCTTATATTGCTGACGCAACGCTAAAATTTATTTATATATAAAAATTATAATTTTATCAAAACAAGTTTGTGTTCTTGTCCATAATTGAGTACTTATATCAATGTGGAGTGAATTGAACTCTATAATAATAAACCGATTATAATAAAAATATTATTAATATTAATCAAGTTTGTATTTTTTAAATAAAAATGAGATTTCGTCATTATTGAGTACTTATATTAATGTGTGGTGCATTAAATTCTATAATAATAAATTGATTATAATATAAATATTATTAATATTAATGTTAAAGAGGTAAAATAATATTATATATTTAATAAAATATTTTTTTTAATTTGATTAAAATTAATTAATTTAATAGATGAAAATGAAATAATTGAGATTTGTTTTTTTAATTATTTTTATAGGAATAATATGGTAATATAAACAAATTATGAGATATACTAATAAATCAAATTTAATTTGAAGAATTATTATTAGTCATGGTTTTATATAAGTTAATATTTTTATGAGCAAAATTTTATGTAAGAGTTTTGTTATTCAACACTCAATTTTTTCCAAGTGACTTAAAAATCAATCTAATTTACATGCCATGGATTAATAAATTGCAGCATATATAATAAAATGGAACCAGGAGACAATGTAAATGGCTCAGAAGAAAACCAAGGAGAGCAAAACCCCAACCCACCACAATGACCCAATGTAAACAATCAAACTGATGAGGGGTTGATCATATTAGGAAGCCTTGAGGAACAATTAAGGGACACTAGAGAGCCTAGTAGAGTCTCCCTGACCACTTCTTTGGACATCATTGTAAAGTCCATTGCAAGTGCCCAAGGGAAATTGACCTCTATTTCTGATTATAGGGAAAGAATGTATGAGTATTATAGCACTGGTTTAGACAGAAACCAAGTTAGAGACTTGAAAATTTCAAAACAACGAATATTGACTATTTTTAGGGATCCTAGAAATGGACAATAACTACCACTGACCAAGAAACGCCTCTCCATTGAATAGTGCATCCATCCCCAGATTAGTCAAAACTGGATGGATAGGTGGTATATGGTATTTGATAAACCTCCCTACAATAACAAAGAGGTGCCCTTATATTTTCTGAGAAAATTATGGGCTGAATTTATTTTGGGTAAGCATGTCAACTACTTTGACATGGGTGACTTCCAAAGGGTGGGTCGAGGGTTCGCAAATGATTAGGAGCATGCCAAGCAAGAGCTTGAAACAAGTACAACTAGCCATTTCATCATTGACTCATAGCCTAGTGCAACACAGTAACTTTGTTGCACTATCTTGGCAGGAGGTGCTTTCCAGTGACATTGATAGAGGGGTTGGAGCTTCAACATGCACAACAGAGTACATTGAGGAGAGAGCACATGGACATAGTAGTTGTCCATGTAAACCTCACAGATGCTCGAGATGCGGGCAGACACGTTATGGGCCTATAGAGCCCAGTGGACATCATAGCTTCATGGAGGAGGTTAGTATCTTAACCCTCTCTATCTTCTTCATCATTACATATTTATTTTGTATTATGTGTATTTTTATAGATTTTTGATTGTATGTTGTTTTGCAGTTGTTACGTCGGAGCAATACACCCTCTACACTGATGGATGCATTAGTGCCTAGCCCCGCCATTGATGCAGCAATAGAGGCAACCCACTGATTAGGCGCACCCCACACACAAGTATGTGTCACATTTGATAAATTCACCATAGTCATTTCTTTATTTTATTGCATCCTCAAATTTTTAATGTTCTTGTGTTTCTACAAGATTTGGGACTAGGTGATGCTAGGGAATGTCCATCTTGGATGGACAAGTCACCTACATCACAGGTACCATGTGTAGAGTTAAATATCATACAATTCTCAATTTTTTTGTGTTTATTCTTTTGAATTTTAATATTTGGTACTAATAGTTCAATATTATTAATATGTATGCAGGCTGCAGAAATATTTGCTAGATATAGTAGTACCACACTCCCTAGGCACATGGGCCTTTTTTATGGGTTACCTTTATCCAGGCCTAGGGAGTTGCAATCACTTGTACAACCTGCGGGGTTATATCATAGCCCACCCTAGCATATATTTTATTGCACGCATCCTCATTGGATTCACAGGCAGGCCACTCATCCACACCACATCTTCCATTGCATCCATCTACAGTGGATGCACATGTATGCCACTCACTCCCACCACCATTTCCATCCGCTCCATCCACCGAAGCTTCCATGATAGAGGTTTCCTCGGAGCAGGTTGTACAACCTAGTGCTCCATTTTCTAACAAATCTCCATCAAGGCCTGAGATATTCATGGTGAGATAATGTGTTCATGATAATT
This sequence comes from Picea mariana, assembly GCA_032191745.1. Lineage (NCBI taxonomy): Eukaryota > Viridiplantae > Streptophyta > Pinopsida > Pinales > Pinaceae > Picea > Picea mariana. The sequence goes on along the minus strand of JASDQU010100717.1, from coordinate 359,392 downwards.
TTTATGTATCATGAATTTAATTTTACGCATATTTGTTTAATTTTCTTGACTTGATCCTTATAATTGATGCACGGTGGCATCATGGAGAGATTGGGGTTGTGGAGGAGGGTAACACCCTCACGATTGATAGTAGCATATGTGATGAGTTGTCTTAGGTTAAATTACAAAGTATCATTTTGTATGTCTATTAATCCATTGAGGAAAAAAAATTATAACAATGTTTTGTCTTTGTGTAGTCTCCAGAGCGTCGAACCATGCCCAGGCCTAGAACCACTCAAGGTGTTTCCACAGGAAAGAGAAGAAAGATAGATTTCTAGAATGCTCCTAAGGGTGGTGAGGATGGAAGTGGTCAATGATTGACCAACTACTACCATTTTGTATCTAGGCCACCATATGGATGATTTTTATGTTAGGCCACTTGTTGTCACTTTGTATATTGGGCATGAGGTGTCATTTTGTAAAAAATGTACAATTTAGATGATGTTGAATATATATATATATATATATATATATATATCATGGCACATTTTTTTATGAATCTCATTGTTTCTACATTTTATGTTGATGAATATATGAATTTCAACGTGTGTGAATTTTATGTGTATTAATCCCTTTATTTTTTTCTAAAGTGATTATAAATACTTGCATTATGCATTAACGAATATCTTATGGTGGAAAATACTGCTAAGTACTAAATCCATAAGAAAATAATGGTTCTCAAGCAGCATTGCTTGCTAATCAACCATCTATCTCTACATCATTGATAGATCATTCCTTCTGAATTATTTGCATGAATGTTGTGGATATCCACATTCTAACTCACGACCAACAATATGGACTACTTCTTGAATTATCTCCATCTAAATCCAATGACAATCCACCCTCAAATATTGGTCACTTGAAAATATTGTGACCTAAAAAATGGCATATTACAATACTTTTTTATAGAAATTAATTTTCTCATTTATCTTCTACATATTTGTAAATCACTTAACAATCTAAGCTCAATGTTATGTCAAATTAAGCTCCATAACTGGTGCTAGAATTACTCAATTATGAAGATGACATAAGCTAAAATTCAATTATGCAAGTACAAAACATTTGGACAACCCAAACACTTCATATTTACTTAGAATATGAAGTACATGCACCTACCAATATCTTATCATGGGTTGTTATAAGTTGGGCTCTTCAAACCCTAGCCTTCCCTTGACATTCCTTTGAGAAGCCTAGTTGTTAGTTTCTTAGTTGATTCAATCCATAATTTGACCATTTTCTAGGGCACACACATTATTCCCCTCTTTCTATGCATGGCATATATAAATCATTTGATTTATGTGTAACCCTTCATAAATGCCAAAAAGACTAGTCAATGACTCATTAATGCACTCATGGTTGTTTAGGTTGTGTAATGGGAGTACGTAAATTTTGTTAAACCCATCAATTATTAATAACATTTATTCATTCTTCCATGATGTCCACTAAACTTATTAATTTTGATCAATACAATAAGAGAGTTCACATGGAAACTAGATCTTAGAATGGGTATCATTTTCCACCTACAAATAAAGGTTTTGAGGTTACATTTCATGACACACCATAGAAAGTAATGCTATGCTACCAAAATTACTCTAGGGATACCTCAAACCATTATTATTTTCCCTTCACTTTATATAATATTTTATTTTACATTCCTACCCAATTTTTGGGTTAGAGCACACAAGGAGACAAAGGACCCTCCCAAACCCAATCCCACAAATCTATTCATGCCATGCCATTTCCATGCCTTTCCATGTCATGCCATTTCCATGCCAATTATGTGTCTTGCCAAGCCATGCCATGACATTTCCATTCCTTGCCATACCATTATCATGTATCTTCCCATGTATTGTCATGTAGCTTCCCATTTTAACATATACACCAATAAATATAACTTTTCATAACATTGTGCAAGGAAAAAGTCAAATCAAAATGTGTATTGCAATGAAACAATAATAACAAAAAAATAAACCTTTCTCATCCCAAGAAATAAAAAACAATTTTTTAGGGAGATATGACTTAAACTTATATCCCAAAGTTCTTTTCCATCCAATGAAGTGTTTATGACATTTTAATTGTAGGTGAAAAAGTTTGCATGCCTTTCCTTGCCTTGAATTGTCATGACATGTCATGCCATGTTACACCTTGCCTTGCCATGCCATTGCATGCCTTTCCTTGCCATACCATGCCTTACCTTGCCATGCCTTTCCATTCCTTGACATGCCATGTCATGCCATGCCTTGTCTTGCCATGCCATGCCATGCCACATCATGCCTTTCCTTTCCTTGTCATGCCTTGCCTTGCCTTTCCATGCCATGCCATGGCATGCATTGCCTTTCCATGGCATGCATTGCCTTGCCATGACATTCCATTCCATGTCATTTCCATGCCATGCCATGCCATTTCCATGCCTTTACATGCCATTCCATTTACACATCATTTCCATGCCTTGTCATACCATGTCATGCCTTGAAAATCCATGCCATGCCATTTCCATGCATTTCCTTGCCATTGCATGCCATGCCTTGCCATTCCATGCCATCTCATTCCTTTCCTTTCCATAACATGCCATGCCATTCCATTTCCACACAATTTCCATTCCTTTCCATGCCATTGCCATGCCTTTCCAAGTCATGCAATTCCATGCCATTTCCATGTCTGTCCATGCCTTTCCATGCCATGCCATGCCTTGCCTTTCCATGTCATGCCTTTCCTTTTCATTGCATGCCTTGCCTTGCCATGCCATGCTTTGTCATGCCATGTCTTTCCATGCCATGCCATGACATGCCTTTCATTGCCACGACATTCCATGCCATGTCGTTTCCATGCCATTTTCATTCATTTCCATTCCATGCCATTTCCATGCATTTCCAAGCCACGCCATGCCATGTCATTTCCATGCCATTGCCATGCCTTTCTATGCCATGCCTTTTCAAGCCATTCCATGCCTTTTCATGTCATGCCATTGCATCCCATTTCCATGCCATGTCATTGGCATTCCTCACCAAGCCAATAAATGATATAACTAAGTTACAACAGGACAAATATAACAACCCTTAAAACAAGTAACCATTAAATGAAAGGGGGTTGAAAATGCAATCTTAAACTAGGGTTTAGATAAAAAAAAAATTCTTTTTGAAATGCAATATGGCACATAACAATCCTAGAATATTCAAGACATCAAGCCCTAAAGGGATGAAAAATATGACAAAAATGTAATAAAAAGTGTCAAAGTGTATTCTAACGTTGAAATATGACAACTAAACCCTAGACATCAAGCTAACAAGGATGGAAATCGAGGGTAAGTCCTAATATAACCACGAAATTAAGGGTTTCAAGACAAGGTTAATTCAAGAAGAATACAATATAACATGCAATATTACCACTTTGATAAAACATTAATTTAATACATTCAATAAACAACCATCCACAAAACTTGAAATAATGACCTAAACGTAGACGCATAACTTTCCTTGCTTTGCCAAGCCATTCCTTACCTTTCCATGCCATGCCATGCCTTTCCTTTCCATGTCATTAATTTCCTTGCCTCCTCTTGCCATGCCCTTTCCATGCCCTTCCATGCCATGCCTTTCCAAGCCATGTTATTCCATGCAATTTCCATGCCTTTTCATGCCATGCCATTACATCCCATTTTCATGCCATGTCATTGCCATGCATCTCCAATCCAATAAATTATATTGACTAAGTTACAACATGACAAATACAGTGTCCCTTAAAAAAAGTAATTATTAAATGAAAGGGGCTTGAAAATGCAAGCCTAAACTAGCGTTTAGATAACAAATGCTTGTTGAAATGCAAGATGGCACATAACAACCCTAGAATATTCAAGACACCAAGCTCTAAATGGATGAAAAATATGACATAAATATAATAAAAGGTGTCAAGGTGTATTCTAAGGGTGAAAGATGACAACTAAACCCTATACGTCAAGCAAACAAGGATGGAAATCAAGGGTAAGTCCTAATCTAACCAAAAAATTGAGGGATTCAACACAAGGTTAATTCAAAAAGAATACAAGATAACATGCAATATTACCACTTTCATAAAACATTTATTTAATATATTCAAGAAAAAATCATCCACAAAACTTGAAATAATGACCTAGAACTAGACCTAGACCTTGCCTTGCCTTGCCAAGCCATGCCTTACCTTTCCATGCAATTCCTTTCCATGACATGCCATGCCTTTCCTTTCCATGTTGTTCCTTTCCTTGCATTCTCTTGCCACGCCATTTCCATGCCTTTCCATGACATGTCATTACCATGCCTTTCCAAGACATGACATTCCATTCCATTTCCATGCCTTGTCATGCCATGCCATTGCATCCCATTAATTCCCATTGTCATGTCATGTCATTGCCATGCATCTCCAAGCCAATAAATGATATTAACTAAGTTACAACATGACAAATATAGTATCCCCTAAAACAAGTAATCATTAAATGAAAGGGGGTTGAAAATGCAAGCCTAAACTAGGGTTCAGATAACAAATGCTTGTTGAAATGCAAGATGGCACATAACAACCCTAGAATATGCAAGACACAAATCCATAAATGGATAAAAAATATGACATAAATATAATAAAAGGTGTGAAGGTGTATTCTAAGGGTGAAATATGACAACTAAACCCTAGACATCAAGCTAACAAGGATGGAAATCAAGGGTAAGTCCTAATCTAACCACAAAATTGAGGGTTTCAAGACAAGGTTAATTCAAGAAGAATACAATATAACATGCAATATAACCACTTTCATAAAACATTTATTTAATACATTCAAGAAACAACCATCCAAAAACTTGAAATAATGACCTAGACCTAGACCTTGCCTTGCCAAGTCGTGCCTTGCCTTTCCTTTACTTTCCATGCCATGCCATGTCATGCCTTGTATTGCATTGCATTTCCATGCAATTTCCATTCCATACCATTTCAATTCCATTCCTCTACTTAGCATGTCATGTCATCGTCATGCAAAGGCAATAAATGATATTAATTAAGTTCAAACAAGTCAATGGGAAGTCCCAAACACCACAAATCAATAAGGAAACTATAGTTGTTATTAAACTTCTGATTAAGATGTTTAACTTCAGCAATATGACAAGTTACAACAGGACAATTATAACAACCCTTAAAACAAGTAATCATGCAATGAAAGGGGGTTGAAAAAGCAAGCCTAAACTAGGGTTTAGATAACAAATGATTGTTGAAATGGAAGATGGCACATAACAACCCTAGAATATTCAAGACATCAAGCCCTAAAGGGATGAAAATTATGGCAAAAATGTAATAAAAGGTGCCAAGGTGTATTCTAAGGGTGAAATATGACAATTAAACCCTAGATGTCAAGATAACAAGCTGGAAATCGAGGTTAAGTCCTAATCTAACCACATAATTAAGGGTTTCAAGACAAGGTTAATTCAAGAAGAATACAATATAACATGCAATATCACCACTTTGATAAAACATTTATTTAATACATTCAAGAAATAACCATCAATGACTTAGAAAGAACACTTACTAAATAAATCAATGACCTAGACCTACACCTTGCCTTGCCAAGCCATGCCTTTCCTTTCCATGTCATGCCATGCCTTGCCTTTCCATGCCATGGCTTGCCATGCCATGTCATGCCATGCCTTGTCTTGTATTGCTTTGCCATGCCATACTTTTCCTTGCCTTTCCATGTAATGTCATGCCTTGCCTTTCTTTTCCATGTCTTTCATTGCCATTCCATGCCATGCCTTGCCTTTCTTAGACATGTCTTGCCTTGCCATTATTCATGTTTTGGTAGATGCAGGAGATATTTTCCTCCTGGAAAATTTTTCTTAGAGAAGAAGAAGATTCCAAGAAGTCAAAGGAATACCATTGAACAATTGAAGAACACTCTGGAAAAGAATAAAGTGAAATAGAAGGCCACATAAGGGAATTCGACCAACAGGAAATAATAATAAAGTGGAAATATAATTTCTAGGAAGAGAAGTCGGCCCACAGAAATAATAAAGACCTAGAATAAGATTTCGGCACTAGACAAGCGCCCAGATTAGTATAAATAAAAATATAGGTTAATTCATTTGTACAACCACACAGTTCTCCTTCTGTAGTGTGCACTAGGTAGTTGCAGTTGCAGTTTAACTATTTATGGTTGTTGGTTCTCTTGGAGAGTTCGCCCCACTTGGGGAAGGATATTATTGGTGGTTTTTGGTGATCTCTCTTGTGCGCTACCTATGGAAGAGTTGCACTAAGGTTGTGTGGTGTTGCCCAGTTGCTTTGTGCCAGGTACAATAGAAATTGCAGTTGCAGTTACTAGTTGTGCCAATTTTTTGGTGACTCAATTGACAACCCTCGCTAGGGTTTGACAAGAAGAAGAGATAAGTATTTTTTATCAGGTTTCTTCATAGTTGTTTTTCTCTTGTGATTAGTTCTTGTTCATGGTTGTATTGGAATATTCTCTCTAAGAATATTTGGATGGGTTTTTCCCCAAGTTTGGGGTTTTTCCAGGATAAATCTTTGTGTCCTCTTGTGCTTATATATTTCAGTGTATGATTATTGAATGGTAAAGAAGATAAAATGATATGATAAATATAATATTAACAAAACTAATGAAAATATAATATGGTATTACAGCAATTTTCCTTCAGATCAATCTAATTGTTGGAAGGAAGATCATGATATTTTCCACATTGTTGAGATTTGTCGTTGCACATGCAATTTGTCGCTACGTAGTTTTCTTTGTCAAGATCCTTGAGCACTTGTTATAAATTTGATTGGTACAAACTCCGCCACTGATCAACTCGCCCTATTCTAGCACACCTATTTCACTTCTCAGATTGACTTTCCGTCAAAATTGAATTTTTAGTGTTTTAGGCTTGTTGTCATTTTCCTGGACATTGAACCTTTTGATTCAGATTTATAACTTTTTCTTATTGATGTAATGTCTCATATTAGAAGACAAAGCTACATGGGTACTTGTATATAATATGAGGGTGTTTGCAGGAGACGTACACTTGGGAAAAGGACATTTATCCAAGCAGTGATAGTAGATATAAAGGTATCTTAGATCTAGTACACTCAGAGGAAGCCCAAGAGATGGAGGTAGTAGTAATGACGTCTCCTACAATATAGAACAACTCAAATGAAAACACCAACAACTAGGCTTCGAGTTTGCATATCAGGTTTGATTTTTTATACTGTTGCATCCTAAGTAAGTGTTGTAACTAGAATATCACCCTTTAGAAGTTTTGTTACTGTTATTAATATCAAATATTTAGTAACACTTGAATATTGTTGGTATTATGATCATTAAGTAAAATCTCATTGTTCAATATTAATGATGCACTTGTTTACAATATAAATTGATCTCCTCTAGAATATGTCATTGTTTGTTGACCTTGTTCCAGGCAGGTTATCTTTTAAATTCCATGGAGGTTACCATGGAGATGTTGTTGTTTTTGTTTATTGTTCCAAGCAGGTTACCATGGAGGAATGATTGGTCACAACACTAGAAGTGTGTTGAAGAGTGTTATTCTTATTTCTTTTTATTGTGTTTTTTTTGTTTTGGCTCTTGTTCCAAACATGCCACAAGTGATATCTCTGATAAGGAGCTACTATGATGATTCTTCACATTCTTGTTTTTATTATAAGAGTATTATTCTTGTTAGTTGTTTTTCCCTTGTTGTTGCTCTTGTTTCGGGCAGGTCACAGGTGATAGCTCTGAGAGGGAGCTATAATTACAGTTGTAGAAGGAAACATATTAGATGTTCTCTAACTACGACATGGAGCAGATTGTGTACATGACCATACAGATCCATGTAATGAAGGAGAAGAGGATGAATTCAAAACCTTCTGGAAAGAAGGGTACTTTTGAAAGATACAAAGTATCTCATATGAAGATTGATTGTAAGGAGAAGAAGGCTATGAAGATGACCATACAGATCCCTCTCGTTTAGTTGATCACTCTTCAGATCATCAAGAAGAATTAGTAGATCTAGAAGGGCTTACCCAGAATCGTTGCAGTGACCAACAAGAGACCACCAGGGTCCCATGATAATTTGAAAAATACAAAGGGGATGTAGAATATGGAATTGATGAGCCATATCATGAGGAGGAGAATATGGCTCCACCAATGGTGAGGCAGATGACCTAACCAAGTACCATCTCATAAGGAGCTAGAGTTCAGAGGGAGTCAACCCTCAAGATTCAGTAGGGAGGAGCAGCCTCTCCAGGACTGTTCATAGGAGATCAGACTTCAAAGGAGGTCAGCACATGCAGAGGGATTCAATCTCTAGAGGGAGAATGTAGAGTTAGATCGAGTATGATCTTAGAGAGAGTCAGTTGACTCAGAGGAAGACCATATCATTTAGAGAAATTTCTTCCTCGGAATCAGATGGGAGAGAGAGACGTCTTCCAAGACTGACATATAGGTGCCATGAGTTGAGGAGGCTATATCAAATCTTCAGAGGCTTTGAGGAGATATGAGACCCCTTGGGAGGACTCCCTTGTTTAAATATAATTCACTATAGTGATAGAGGAGGCAGCCAGTAAGAAGGAATGGGATATGGATTTTTCCTCAGCTCCAGAGAGAGAAAGAGACCACATATGTTTTCCAACTATGTTGCATCGATGAGGAAGAACCTTCCACTTATGAGGAAGTTGCAAAGAAGAAAGTGTGGAAGGATGTTATGATGATGTGTAGAAATTAGTTCTAAGACCAGAAGGGAAGTCAATGGTGACTACTAAGTTGATCTACAAGATTAAGCATGTTGCAGGTGGTAGCATAGAGATGTACAAAGCTTGATTTGTTCATAGAGAATTATCCCATCAAGAGGGAGAATATTATGAAAATACACCTTCTCTAATAGCCAAAAGAAGTGTACATATATCAACCACAAGATACATGAGAAGGAGTGTCATATCTTTAGATTGAAGAAGGCTTTGTATGGTCTTAAGTGGACACCCAGGGTAGGATATGCCAGAAAGTTATTTTGATGAGCTTGGGGATGGTTTCCACTTGATATTGGATGACTTGTTTCTTAAAGGGGATGAGAAGCTCGTAGTTGGGTGCAAGAAAGATCTCACTTCAGAGTTTGAGATGAAGGATCTAGGTCTGATGCATTATTTCTTGGGATTAGACGTGTGGAAGATACCATATGAGATTTTCCTTAGCCAAGGAAAATGTACTGTTGAGATCCTGTAGAGATTTGGGATGATGGAATGCATTTCCATGGCCACAAATATGATCACAAATATGAATCTCTTGAGTGATTCATATTCAGATTTGGTGGATCCCACGATGTACAAACAGTTGATCAGATCCTTGATGTACTTGGTTAACACCTAGTCAGACATATGTTTTGTAGTGAACACTTTGAGTCAGTAGATGGTTCAGCCTAGACATGTACATTGGATAGAAGAAAAACATGTGTTGAGGTACCTACATGGTACAGTTGGATATGGATTCAGATATGTCTCAGATGGAGATGTAAAGATGTAGGGTTATACAAACTCTGATTGGGCAGGGAGTGTAGTGGATCGGAAAATCACATCAGGATATTTCTTCAGACATCAATGGCACTCAGTACAACATAGGAAGAGTATATCGCAGCTATTGTTCCAAGCTGTAAAGTAGTGTGGATTTGGAAGTTGCTTGTAGGGATATTTGATCTAGAGTTGGAGCCAAATTTGATACATTGTGAAAATCAAATTTTTGTGAAGCTTTCTTAGAATCATGTCTTTCATGACAAGTCAAAGCACATAGAGATCAAATATCATTACATATAAGACATGGTGTAGAGAGGATTTGTGGAGCTCCAGTACATATCCATGGATGAGAAGATCCCAGACATTATCATCAAGCCCCTATCTAGAGTGAAGTATGAATACTTCAAAGACAAGATTGGGGTGATGCAGAATGCCCACCCTCGTTGAGAGGGAGGTGTGTTGTTTCTCCTCCTTCCAGATAACCCCTTTGGTCAAGGGTTCCCTATATTGGTCATATGAGGTGATTGAGGAGGTAATGCACTACCAGACCTGATGAGAGAAGAAACATCACACGCATAGTTGTGAGACTATGGCGGTGACTATGTGTCACTGGACAGTAATTTTGTGCTACTATAGTGGATGTGTTCCATTGGAGGAGATTGTGTGTCTCCAAACAATAGTTGTGTTCTATTACAATGGATGTGTTCCATTGGTGATGATTATGTATCACTGGACAATAGTTGTGTACTACTACGGTGGTTGTGTACCACTGGCGGTGATTGTGTATCATTGGAAAATATTTGCATACTACTATGGTGGTTGTGTACCATTGACGATGATTGTGTACCACTGGAAAATATTTTTGTACTACTACGGTGCTTGTATACCACTAGCAGTGATTGTGTACCACTGGACAATAGTTGTGTACTATTATAGTGGTGGTTGTGTACCACTGGCGATGGTTGTGTACCAATGGAAAATATTTCTGTACTACTATGACAATAGTTGTATACTACTATGACTTGATAGTAGTTTTGTTCCATTGGATGGCATTCTAGTAGTTGTATGCTACTAGTTGATTTCCATGGAGACTAATGGACCGCCTGGAATTAGTTGTGTGCTATTTTTTGATCGCATCACAGTTGAGATGACTATGGTAGTAGTTATGTACTATTGGATAGTATGGGTAGTTGTGTGCTACTGGATGATTGCAACATAGTCTTGGAGACCGTGTTGGATGATTTGAGCTATCGATGGCATGGTAGTAGATGTGTGATACTAGTTTATTGCAAATTATTCAGTGGACTACTAGATGAAGACATCGTGGAAAGATACCTCCCTAGCTAAAAGGGAGTGTTGATGTTTTGGTAGCTGCGGGAGGTATTTTCCTCTTGGAAAACTTTTTTTTAGAGAAGAAGAAGATTCCAAGAAGTCAAAGGAAGACCATTGAATGGTTGAAGAAAACTCTAGAAAAGAATAAAGTGAAATAGAGGACCACAGAAGAGAAGTTGGCCCACAAGAAATAATAATAAAGTGGAAATATAATTTCCAGGAAGAGAAGTTGGCCCACAGAAATAATAAAGACCCATAATAAGAAGTCATCCCCAGACAGGCACCCAGATTAGTATAAGCACAAATATGGTTCAATTCATTTGTACAACCACATAGTTCTCCTTATGTAGTGTGCACTAGGTAGTTGTAGTTGCAGTTTCACTATTTCTGGTTTTTGGTTCTCTTGGAGAGTTTTCCCCACTTGGGGAAGGATATTCTTGGTGGTTCTTGGTGATGTCTCGTGTGCACCACCTCTACAATATTTTCACTAAGGTTGTGTGGTGCTTCCCATTTTATTTTTTCCAGTTGCAGTTGCAGTTACTAGTTGCACCAGTTCTGTGGTGAGTCCGTTGTCTACCCTCACTAGGGTTTGACAAGAAGAAGAGATAAGTATTTGTTATCAGGGTTCTTCATTGTTGGTTTAATCTTGTGATTAGATCTTGTTCATGGTTGTATTGGAAGATTCTCTTTAATGAAATTTGGATAGGTTTTTCCCCAAGTTTGGGGTTTTCCCAAGATAAATCTTTGTGTCCTCTTGTGCTTACATATTTCAATATATGATTATTGAATGGTAAAATAAGATAAAAAATGCTATGGTAAATCTAATGTTAATGAAACTAATGAAAATCTAATATCCATGCCTTGCCATGCCTTTTCATGCCATGCCATTCCATACCTTGCCTTTCCATGCCTCACCATGCATTTCCTTTCCATGCCATACCATTCCTTTCCTTGCCATGTATTTCCTTCCCATGCCTTTCCTTCCCATGCCATGACTTTCCTTTCCTTCACTTTCCATGCCATCCCATGTCATGCCTTGCCTTGCCATACCATGCCATCCCTTGCCTTGCCTTTCCTTACCATGCATTTTCTTGCCATGCCATGCCATGCCATGGCTTGGCAAGGCAAGGAATGAAATGGAATGGCATGGAAATGCAAGGGGCAAGGCATGGCATGCCAAGGAAAGGAATGGAATGGTAAGGCAAGGAATGAAATGGCAGGCCAAGGCAAGGCATGGATTGGCAAGGCATGAAAAGGCAAGGAAAGGCATGGCATGGAAAGGCATGGCATGGTATGACAAGTGAAGGCAAGGCATGCAAGACAAGTGATGAAATATCCAAGCCTTTCCATGCCATGCTATGTCTTTCCATTCCATGACATTCCTTTCCTTTCCTTTCCATGCCATGCCATGACATGCCTTACTTTTCTTGCCATGCCATGTCATTCCTTGTCTTGACTTGCCAACCCATGCCTCGTCATTCCTTGCCATGTCTTACCATGTCATGCCATGTATTGCCTTGCCTTTCCATGCATCTCCATCCCTTGCCTTGCCATGCCTTTCCTTCCCATGCCATGCCATACCATGCCTTGCCTTTCCTTTCCATGATTTGCCTTGCCTTTCCAAGCCATGCATTTCATTTCCATGCCATGCCATGTATTTTCTTGCATTGCCTTGCCATGCCATGCCATGTCATGCCATTCTTTTCCTTCCCTTGCCATGCATTTCCTTTCCTTGCCATGCCTTGCCTTTCCTTGCCATGAGATGCATTTCCCTGAATTGCCATTCTTTGTCTTGCCATGCCATGCCTTGCCTTTCCTTTCCATGGCATGGCATGCCATGCCTTTCCTTGCCATGGCATGGCATGCCATGCCTTTCCTTTCCTTGCCAAGCCATGCCTTTCCATGCCTTGGCATGCCATTCCATGCAATGCCTTTCCTTTCCAAGCCTTGTCATGCCTTTCCTTGCCATTATATTCCTTGCTTTGTCATGCCATGCCATGCCTTGCCTTGTCATGCCTTGCCTTCCCATGCCATGATTTTCCTTGCATTCACTTTCCATTTCATTCCATGCCATGCCTTTCCTTTCCATGCCATGCCTTTCCTTGCCTTGCCTTGCCTTGCCTTACCTTTCTAAGCCATGCCTTTCCTTGCCATGCCATGCCATTCCATGGCTTGGAAAGGCAAGGCACGGAATGGCATGCAAAGGCATTCATAAAGTTAATTTAATAAAAAAATAATGGCATTCATATATCATACCTTATTTTTTGCCTGAAACAATTAATGCTTGTACTAAATGAACAACTTCAATATGTAAAAATTACAATCAAAGGATTCATTAAGCATGTAATTCTACAAATTGTTATTCAATCTATCTTAGATAAAAATAATTGCATGAGTCATAAGCTCTCTTTATTCATATATCTAAGGTATTTTCATCATTGTGAAACATGGATTATCATAATTAATAGGATTTACCTAGACCTAGACCTAGACCTAGACCTAGACCTAGGCCTAGACCTTGCCTTTCCTTGCCATGTCTAGCTTTGCTTAACCTTGTCATGTCTTTCCTTGGCTTGCCTTTCCTTTCCTTTATTTTTCTTTCCTTGCATTTCCATACCTAGACCTAGACCTATACCAAGACATTGCCTTGTCATGCCTTTCCATGTCCCTGAATGGCTTAAGGAGGCAAGTTGCAACTTGTGATAAAACTAAAATCATGACTCAGATGGATGAACCATTAGTTGCATTAGATATGAAGCACTAGGCTTCAGCTAGTGGGGCCCATCCATTGTCATTCCGTTGAACAAAAAATCATTTGTTGGAGATTTTTGGCACTATAGTTTTGCTCAATGAGGCATAGTGCAATTTCTGAATGAGAGGTTGATTTTTAAGAACACTGTGTTAGGAAATTGTAGCTAGTGTAGTCACATCTACTCGATTTTGATTTTATTCCCCTGGACCAAAGTGTAGACATGTCCTTAAATGGCTTGAGGAGGTGATTTGTAACTCATGAAAAACTCAAACCGGGACTTGAATGGATGAACCATTGGTTGCATTGGATTAGGGGCATTGGGTTTCAACTAGTGGGGCCCGTCTATGGTCATTTCGTTGACCAAAAAAATAGTTTTGGAGGATCTATGACACTATGGTTTTTCTCAATGAGGCATAGTGCAATTTATGAACGAGAGGTCGATTTTCAAGAACATTGTGTTGGGAAATTGTGGGTAGTGTAGTCACGTGGGCCTTGGAAAAAAAGGCACGTGGGAGCTTACAGAATTTTGTTATGCTGGCCGATTTGGATTTTATGCCACTGGGCCAAAGTGTCGACATGTCCCTGATTGGCTTGAGGAGGCAAGTTGAAAATCGTGATAAAACTCAAACCGAGACTCAAATGGATGAACTATCGATTGCATTAGATCTGTGGCACCGGGTTTCAGCTAGTGGGTCCTATCTGTTGTCATTTTGTTGACCGGAAAACCATTTTTTAGAGGATCTCTGACACTAGGGTTTTTCTCAATGAGGCATAGTGCAATTTCTGAACAAAAGGTTGATTTTCAAGAACATTGTGTTGGTGTTATAGTAAAAAAATTCCATACATGGCATTGGCCTTTCCACTTACACAATTTTCCAAATTACTGTTGAGGCTCCTTCTTAAAAAACCATTTTTTTAGCATGTATGTGATCTGTTGAACTACAGATCGCGTACACACACATGTTGCATACTAGAAAACCTGCGTACATATGCGAGTTGCATGCTAGACAACCCACATTAAACTCCAAAAGTTGAAAAATATAAAAAGTTGCAAGGAATTCAGCTAAGTTTAAGGGCTATCAAGGGTTTCCCAACCATTTTACCCATTGTATCCCGTCCCCAAACCAAATAACCATATTTTTGGCATATAAAAAGAGGTCTTGGGTTCTCATTCCAACATCAAGCAAGAGAACAAAGAAACTCTGCCAAAATCCCTTCCCCTTCTAGCCTAATGTTTCCATCCCTTTTTGAGATTTGGCCTCAACATTCCCCCTCTATCCCTTTCTCCTTATACAATCCTTTCTCTTTTCCCAAAGATATTAGTTGGTTGTGTCAGGAAGCATGTGAATGATGCACTTGGAGCAGCAATAAGAGGAGACCAAACTAGGTTCATAGAGTGTCAACCGATGAAGTTTGTAATATTTGTAATCTTCATATGAATAAAAGAGTTGTTTTCTATCCCAAATCATTGTGTTTATGTGCTTTCATTTGATTCATGCACATATATCTATATCTAAATGATAACAGTGATAAGTAGAGATTGTATATTTGTAGCATTGTTTGCCTAAGTATTCCTGCAGGTAAGATTTTGGAGGAGACCCATAGCCTAGGAAGCTACAAAGGTGAAGGAGGTCTACATTAGACGTTGGGACCAAATGTACAACTTCTGACCTTCTTCCCTCTCTCTCTCTTTTCATACAATATAGATAGTTTTGGGGTATTTTAGGAATAGAGTTGTCTTTTAAGGGAGATCAATGTTCTTCCTGTACTTCGACCCGATATAAAAATAGGGGGATTTTCCCCGCTAGCAGAATTGGCGACTCCACTAGGGAGTCTCTCTAAGGTCTTAGTGGGATATGTTGGTTAGGTTTTATTTTCAGTTTCTTTCTGATGTTTCTAAGTGTTTTGAGTCAGGTTAGGTCTCAAGTCACCTTCTAGGTGCCTACCAGCTTCCCTTGCCCAAGTTGTTTGTCCAAACTTTTTTTTTTGAAAATTTACAGAGGTGTGCATGCCATGTTCTATATACATCACATGTGCTGCATTATATACAACCTGCATACATACATAGGCTGGCCATGCACATCATGTGTCTCTGTTGTTTTGGAGATTTTTTTCAAAACATTTTCCTTTTTCTACTAGAAACTTGTGGTTCCCATGTCTTCCTGAGTTCTAGAAGCTTTTGTTGTTTGGGGTTTAGACAATTTGCAAGGTTAGATTGTTTTTTAAATAAAAAAAGAAATACTCTTATCTCTCTGTGTTTCCTAGCTTTTTTGGCATATTTTTCGCTTGAATTTTTAAGAAAAATGAGTTGTATTTTTGGGGGGGGGCATGAAACATGTATTTTGCAGTCTCATTTAACATCTTTTGTTAATTTTTATTTTATTGAAAGAAAATATATATAAAAAAAAAAAAACAGTTTTTATGCTAGTTAGGTCTCTTTCTTTCTTTACATTGCTTTGCATTTTTATTTGAAAAAGAAAAAGAAATTAGCATAGGGTTGTATTTTCTTCTCATCTTGAAAGAATTTCAAAATAAAATCCTTTCATTTTCTCTTTTGTTTCACTCAAAAGTTGCATTGTGCATTTTGCATGGAAAGGAGAAAACTTAAAAGATTGCATTTTTAGGTTTGAAGGATTGTTCATATTTTTTTCTTGAAGCTCTTTTTCATTTGTAGAATTAGTGTAAAATCTTATTTTCCAGTGTTCTAATAAGTTATATTTTTTAAAGAGTCTCAAACAACACAAGTTACACTTCCATTCTTGACTAAGAAAAGCCCCTAAAATGAATGTGCTAATCTAAAATATATTAGTAACACTTTTTCTAGGGTTCACCAATATCTTAGGCTAGGGCCTTGGATTAGGTGTGGAGAGGTAAACTCTTCAAGGCCAAACAAAACCTAACTTAGGTGTCTGTGTTAGGGTCTGAAAAATACACCGTGTGATTACTCAATACGGGAAGATCCTCTCACACAAGAGTGAAACACGAGGTCGCATGGAGGACGATGACAGAGATATCCACTCCTGATCCCAACAAAGCATTTGGGAGAGTGTGTATTGGGTGTGAATCTTGTAGTGTTACTAGACCAACTTGTGTCATACCTCTGAGACACTTGGATCCATCCAAGGTAATCTAAGAGTGATTCTGGCTAGGCCGCATTTCAAGCCTCAGGAGGATCTTTGGGCTTAGTTACCCTTCCCATACACTTGCCTAGATGTTGACTGTACCCCCCTAGTTGTTGATTATAAGTTGGTGGCCTAGTATCCATTATATAGGTTGAAACACAGGTGACTATGAGGGGTGTATCATGATATCTGAGGCAAAATCTGTACTCTCTAAGTGACACCCAAAGGGACTATCAATTGGAGGCCTAGGTAACTTCTTATGTTGTCCATTCATTTGCCTTTGTGAATTCTTTGGACAAACATGAATTCATATCCCTGGGTCAGAAGCATTTAGAAGGGTGGTTTGTTTGGTTTTTATCTTTTTAGGTTTTTCTTCTTAGTGGTGTGCTCTATGCTCTGTAGTTTTCCATAGTGAGTTAGTCAGTCATTTCTTTGGGTCTCAGACCTAGGGTGGTAGACTTCCCACTCCGTCGGTCGTGAGGAATTTTTGGTCTTTCTCTTAGAAACATGGAGCCACCTCTTTATAGGTGTTGTTTTTTTAAACCACTGGTTTACTAGAGTCAGTGTGTGAGACTTTTACATACTTGAACAATCCCGCAAGGGAAGAAAATATGCATAAGATATTCATGGCTAAAGTTCTCGACGATGCCAACCAAAGAACCACTTCACAAGGGGATTCTTGTTCTTTTCCTCTCTTCGGAAATGTTGGTGTCCCTTTGATGGCCACTTTTTACATTCCTGGGTTGAATGCAGGACTACCGGTTTGGTTCGGTACCATTCCAAATGTCCTGAGTGATCTTGATGCTTCTCAGTTAAGAACCTTATGTCATGGTGTAATATACCAGATATAAAATGTATGCAGAATAGAAATAAAATGTTAGTAGTGGAAGAATAACAACAATATAACCAAAACATTCACCACAAGAACACTGAAATGATATAAGAATAACAACAAAAATAACACTTTGAATATGAAAGCAATGTTCATGGGCCTCTTTGAGGGGGAAACCTCTAGTTGAGAAAAGCTCTATTACAATAATATCCAAGCTAGGGTTCTCATACCCTCGACTCTTATTTATACTAAAAAGAAGCATCTAGAGGAAGATCCTTCTAGAAGCAGAAGCTTCTATTAGGTCTTCTTACATCCACCTTATTCTATTTTATTGAAAGGCCTTATTAATATTGACCTTTATTACATCCAAATATATTGTTCTACCTATGTGTGGGTTAGGAGCCTAACATGTATGCCCCCTTAAAAATAGCCTTGTCCTCAAGGCTTGAGATGAGCAAATTGTTGCAGAATGGTAGCTGGTTCCCAAGTGACGTCTGCTGGAGTTGTATCTTTCTACTGGACTAGCACTTCCGTGATGGTTCTCTGATGTAGGCGATGCTCACGCTGGTCCAAAAATGCTTCTGGTTGTAGCCAAATGGATCCTTCTTCTGCTAACTCTGGAAGGTTGGTTTGAATTTGGCACTTAGCTCGAATCACCTCCTTTAAGCATGAAACATGAAAATAGGATGTAGCTTTGAATGGCTAGGCAAAGTTAACTGATAGGCGACTTGTCCCACACACTTGAGCATGGTATAAGGACCATAAAATTTGGGCGCTAGCTTCTACAATGCTCAGCCTTGAGGAAATTTTTCTTGTAAGTTGGCAGTCGAAGAAACACTTGATCCCCTTCTATAAATTGACATTCAGAGCGACCTTGATCTACTTGTTGCTTCATGCGATTTTGTGCCATGACCAAATTCTCTTTGAGGGTACAGAGAATAGCCTCTTGAATTGTAAGTGTTAGGTCAATCGCCTGGACCTTCGAGGCACCCGGTAAGTATGAGAGAACTGAAGGTGGACTCTATCCATATACTTCTTCAAAAGGAGCCATGCATGTAGTTGTATGGTATGAAGTAGTGTACCACCATTTAGCTAGGGGTAACCATTGAGCTCACTGATTTTTCTTTTTAGAGGCAAAACACCTCAAATATGTTTCCAAACACTTGTTGACAACTTCCATTTGGCCATCAGTCTGGGGATGATAAGTTATGCTGAGATGCAATTATGTGCCTTGTATCTTGAACAGTTCTTTCCAAAAATTTCTTGTGAAAGTTGGGTCGTGATAAAAAAAAATAGAGTGCGACATACGATGAAGCTTGAAAACCTGATCCATGAATATTTGAGCCACCATGGATGTTGTAAATGGGTGTTGAAGCGAACAAAAATGAGCATACTTGGAAAGGTGATCAACAACCACCATGATGATGGATTTATTTACAGACTTGGGTAAGCTGGTAATAAAATCCATAGAGATATCCTTCCAAATAGCTGGTGGAATCGGGAGCGGTTGTAGTGTGCTCGATGATTTGACTATTTCTCCCTTGTTGCATTGACACATGTCACATTTAGCTACAAAATTGTGAATGTCCTGTTTCATACCATCCCAGAAAAAAGAACGTTTAACCCTGTCATAGGTTTTGGTGAACCCAGAGTGCCCTACTGTGGGTGTAGCATGAAGCTCAGAAAGTATCGTGGATTTAAGCTTTGATTGTTTACTTAAATACAAATGGCCTTTGTATCAAAGTTCTTCATGGAGCCAAGAGTACCCTGGGGAAGCTGGGGAATTGGACTGTAATTTTTGGATCAACTGCGAACTTTTGGGATCTTATAGCCATTCCTGGCGAACGGCTTAGAGCCAATCTGGTACAATGAATGAAAGAGAAAAAAGGGATCCTTCATCTTCATATTTTCAGGAAAGTGCATCCACAACCACATTGTCTTTTCCTTTCTTATAAATAATCTCATAATCATATCTAAAGAGTTTAGTCACCCATTTTTGTTGTTCTAGGGAGGAAATGCATTGTTCCAGAAAATACTTGAGGATTTGATGGTCTGTCTTAATTTGGAACCATTGCACCAATAGATAAATATGCCACAGATCCACGACATGTAGAATAACCAACATTTCCTTTTCATAGATGGATTTGCCCAGATTTCTTTCAGATAGTTACTTTCTAGTAAAGGCCAAAGGTCGACCCTCTTGATTAAGGACAACACCAATTCCTTTCCCTGAGGCATCACATTCCAACACAAAGGTCTTTGTGAAATTGGGAAGGGCAATGACTGGAGTCGTGCACATGGCCATCTTCAAGGTTTGAAAATCTTGAGAAACAACTAGAGTCCAAGTGAAAGAGTTCTTTTTTAGGAGAGCAGTGAGAGGTGTTGCAATCTTCCCATAATTCTTAACAAACTTGTGATAATACCCTGTTAAGCCTAGAAATCCACGCAAGCTCTTAAGAGTCTTTGGGTGAGGCTAGTCTTGCATAGCTTCAATATTTTTAGGATCCACCCTGATGCCATCATTGCCAACTAGATGACCCAAGTATTCTACTTTTGAGACGCCAAAAGCACATTTAGACTGTTTTAGGAAAAGTTGGTGATGAGAGAGTAGATAGAGAACTCGATCCACATGAGCAAGATGGTCTATCCAAGTTTTGCTATAGATGAGGATATCATCAAAGAAAACTAAGACACAATGGTAGAGAAAAGGATGGAAGACATGATTCATGAGACTTTTGAAGGTGGAGGGAGCATTACACAAGCCAAAGGGCATGACCAAAAACTCATAGTGGACCTCATGAGTTCTAAATGAAGTCTTGGGAATATCTGCCTCTTTCATATGTATCTAGTGGTAGCCCGAACGAATATCCAGTTTAGTGAAGAATTGGGCGCCACTCAATTCATCTAGGAGGTCATCAATGACAGGAATGGGGAATTTGTCTTTGATGG
>JASDQU010100717.1:274131-318519 GCA_032191745.1 Picea mariana | reverse complement strand
GAACCTGTGCAATCATTTGTGCCCTCTTGAGACATGGTCTCAACAATTGATCAATATTTTTATCCTATGGGGGCATGGGAGCCCTTGCTTCCCCCTCTTGGTCCGAGTGATCTTGAGTTTCCTTTTGAGTCTAATCTCACTATTTGTATATCCTCAAGCCCTTGTGCTTCTGATTCTTCACTGATAGACTCTACCAATCCTGGCCAGAACCTCCATCATCATATGGAATACGGTCATTTTTCTTCTCCCTTCGAGACTATTGACCCTCCTTGTTCATGTGATTTCTCGGATATTGAATTTCCTTCGGATAAGGATATCCTTCAAGCCATGACTACAGATTATATTCTGTGGGAATATTTACACCATGGTTTGTGTTTTCTTCCCTTTGGGAGACTTTTCAGGTTAACTACCAAAGAGACTCTTGGTCAGAGCTTAGCAGCAGGCTCTACTTGAACCAATACTATGCATGAGTAATAAGGTTGTGTTGTGCCTTGTACCATTTTGTACAGTCCAGGTTTGTTGTTTTCAAGTTTTGTATTCAATAGCCCCTCTTATTTTATGAAGTTTCTATCTATATTGGATTTATTTAACTTCTGGATGAGTGTTATTGGCCTTATATGCAAGATCTTGGATATGTTTTTTCTTTGACATTTGTTCATCGTATCGATCCATTTTGATAGGTATTGACCTCAAAACTAGAATATAAGTTAGGTTTTTCCCTACTTGCATTTTTTCATTATCAGTTTCTTGGTTCATTTAGCCTTAGGATCGACCCCACTGAATTATGACACTAACCTTCCTTGCTGATAAGTGTGTCATACTTTATGTGGTAGATCCTTCCTTCCATGGGAATGCTAGTTAGAGACTTATTTTCCATTTGGTTCCCATGTTGAAGTACTTCATAGGCATGAGATTCCTTTTAGTCTCACCATGACTTTGTGTTGAAGCCTCATTATTCTTCTTCATCTCTTTTCTATCTCATACCCAAGGGACTCCCTATGAGCATGGTTTATTGTCTTTCAGGCTTGATGAACATTGAAAACAATATATAATGAGATCTTATTTATTATTTTCGGTATCGCTTATATTACTTGAGAAAATAATCCCCCCTCAAGTCTTCTTTAAGCCCTTTTCAGACTCTCTAAAAATGAAAATATTGTCGAGCGATCTTGTTTCCCTTCACGCTCGTCAAAATAAAATTTTAAGGCACATCTGTCCAACAGTAGTTTACCCCTTTTGAAGTTTGGAAGGTTAATTTATGAATAAAGGTATGCCCTAGGAGCTTCAATTCGTTAGGAGAGTATTCTCATGCGTAAGTTTAACCCTTTTTCCAGCCTGAGGTACTAAATCTTTGAAAAAGGAACATTCTCCTTGGTTTTGGTTTATCTCTTTTTCGGTCCTTGGAGATTACTTACGAAAAAGGAACACCCTTAGAGTCCATAATTGATTTTTTTTCAGACTCCCTAAATATGAAAATATCGTCGAGTGACCTTGTTCGTTTCACATTCGTTAATTGGTCCAGAAAGAACATCTATTCGTAATGAGTTTAACCCTTTTTCCAGCCAATAGATTATCTAGGAAAAAGATACGTCTCGCTGAGAGAGTTCTCCTAAGTTATATTTTATACTTTTCCGGGCTAAGGAGACTAAACTCAGAAAAAGGTTGTGAGTCCATAGTTAAGCTCTTTTCAGACTCATTAAAATTGAAAAGATAGTCAAGTGATATTGTCTCTGTCACACTTGTTAAAATGGTTTTGAAGAGACATCCTATCAGTGCAAGTGTAACCATGTTTTGAACCGACTGGACTAGTTATGAAAAAGGAACTCCATGTCTTCTTTTAGCGTTTTTAAGACTCTCTAAACGTGAAAAACCATCGAGCTTACCTACTATGGGCTTGTAAAAATTAACATGGAAGGAGTTTTGTCGTGTCATGCCTAATCGCATCACATGTCTCATCCTTCTGTCTTTGGCCTAATGCTGGATCCATGTTGCTATTCAACTGAACCTTCAAATCATTCCTTAAATGCAAGCCTTGCAACACTTTTTTCCCTTGCGATTTGACACCTTGACCCATGGAGGAATTTTCCCGAGTGTCCTTATCCTGCACATGTCTCCTTGCACCGAGAATCAGTATGTTCCAGGCGCTTGGAACCCATTTTCTTGCCCAAGACACTCGTTCCTCCTTTGTAACATAGCATTCTTTTATTATTTTTCAAGCTCGTTAAAAATTTGAAAAAGAAAAAAAAATCAAATATTCCAAAAAGAGGGGACATGGATATACACTCTTTTTTCGATAGCAAGATAGTTGCCCTTGGAAAAAGAACATCCTTTTGTTTGTTCGTCAAGAATTGGGATATAGTATGACCTTAGGAATCTTTTCTCATTACATAGAGCTATGTCCTCCTCCCTTTGGTTACTCTTCCAAACATGTGGAGAGTTTTTTGTGCCTCTTGTATCACAAACTTATGTCAAATTTCAGTTTCCCAAGTCTCATCATATTGTCATGATTTTTTCCAAGGGAAGTTTTATCCAAACTGATTCAACCATTTTGCATTTTATCTCTTGACTTTCATGAGTCAGCCATCTTGAGAATCTAGTCAAGTTTGAAATCGATGAGGTTCTATGCCTTATGATTGAGATCCTCCTGTCTTTCCCCGACGACATCTTGAAGACTTTGGGGTAGTGAGTATTACACTCCCATTGTACTCCTACCTTAGTTTTGAATATCTTGAAGTTGTTTCTCAAGTTAAGAAGTTCTAATATCTAGCCACAAGTGTCAATGCTTCTTGAATATGCATATTGGACTTGTATATCTTCAAATGATTTTGAGATGTAGATCCGATGTGTATTTCTCACAACCACACTTTATATAGGAATTTATATGACATGGATTTGTAGTGTACTTGATTGGTATCCATGCTTAGTTCATCCCGAGCATGGGTATGCCCACCTCAGAGATATTATTATTTTTTTGCAGATGGCAACTCCAGAATTCTGGTCCCGGGCTCACTCGACTCCGTTCATTCCCACTGGTAAAGATATTGTAATGTATTTTGGCTCAGTTTATCTTTTGACCTCACACATTAGGGGGCATCTGTTATAGTCCAAAAATTCCCTACCTATGCATACATGTCATTGGACTTTCCACTTACACAATTGGTCAAATTATTGTTGAGGCTCCTTCTTAAAAAAACATTTTTTGGAGCATGTACGCGGTCTACTGAACTATTGCTCGCGTACACACAATTGTTGCATACTAGAAAACCTATGTACATATGCGAGTTTCATGATAGACAACCCATGTTTACCTCCAAAAGTTGAAAAAATAGAAAATTGCAAGGAATTCGGCGAAGTTTACGGGATATCGAGGGTTTCTAAACCATTTTACCTATTGTAGCCCATCCCCAAACCGAATAACCATATTTTAGGCATATAAAAATAGGTCTTGGGGTCCCATTCCAACATCAATCAAGAGAACAAAGAAACTCTGCCAAAATCCCTTCCCCCTCTAGCCCAAGTTTTGCAGCCCTTTCTGAGATTTGGCTTCAGCATTCCCCCTCTAGCCCTTTCTCCTCATACAATCATTTCCCTTTTCCCAAAGAGATTAGTTGGGTGTGAGAGGAAACATGGGAATGATGCACTTGGAGTAGAAATAAGAGGATCCCGGACCAGGCTCGCGGAGCGTCAACCGATGAAGGTTTTAATATTTGTAATCTTCTAATGAATAAAAGAGTTCTTTTCTGTCCCAATTCACTATGTTTATGTGCTTTCAATTGATTCATGCATGTATATCTATATCTGAATGTTAATAGTGATAAGCAGAGATTGTATATTTGTAGCATTGTTTGCCTAAGTGTTCTTGCAGGTCATATTTGGGAGGATACCCATAGCCTAGGAAGCTACAAAGGTAAAGGAGGTCTACATCAGACGTTAGGACCAAACGTACAACTTTTGACCTTCTTCCCTCTCTCTCTCTCTTTTCATATAATATTGATAGTTTTGGGGTAGTTTAGGAATATAATTTTCTCTTAAGGGAGATCAGTGCTCTTCCTGTACTTCGACCCAATATAGTAATAGGGGGATTTACCCTACAAGAAGTTGGGAAATTGTGGGTAGTGTAGTCACGTGGGCCTTGGAAAAACAGACATGTGGGATCTTACGAAACTGCATTATGTTGCTCAATTTGGATTTTATGCCCCTAGACCAAAGTGTTGACATGTCCTTGAATGGCTTGAGGAGGTGAGTTGCAACTCGCGATAAATCTAAAATCGGGACTCAGATGGACAAACCATCGGTTGCATTGGATCTGGGGCATCATGTAACACCCTTATTTTCCCCAACCTGTAATTAATCATAATTTATGCTTTCCATGCAATAGATTGAAAATGTTGTAAATGTATTATTGTCTAATTGTAAAATTCGACAGTTGACTTATGGGTGAAGCCTTAAAGTACTGGTCATGATATCACTAGAGGAATGAGGGGATGTTATATTAAGTTAAAGGACCCCAAGCCACCTTGTGGAAATATTAATTGTAAACATTCATATTATTTACCCTTAGCCTAGATAATAAGAAAAGTCATCTAATGAGGAGGGGTTGGTAGTTTAAAAACCAACCACCCAAATGAACGGAAGTATGGAGGGCTATTAGAAGGGAGAGGAAGTGGTGAGCTAGAGGACATTAGGAAATATCACCATGGGTCCCCAAGATTGAGCCATGAGTTTCCTTCTAACAGAAGAAATAAAAGGACATATGGAGAACATGCCTAATTCATGCGTGCAATAAAAATGCAAAGAGAGAGAGAGAGAGAGAGAGAGAGAGGAAACTAGAATATTTCGGGGCCTCAAAGGAAGGGATCGGGGCCTCGAAGGAAGGGAATTGTGGAAAGGAATGCATGAGTGCATGCAATAGAAGATTGAGAGAAACTGTATAAGGGTTAGGAGTTGGAACATAGAAAACACAGAAACTCGACCTAAGCTAAGAAGGTCATGAGCTTGATGATGGGAAGGAATCTACTAAACCTTGTTGTAGGAAAATCCCCCTGTGGACAGGTTGTATTTTCCTCTTGGATTCTAGACCACTATACCAAGACAGAAAGATGCTAACATTGGACACTAATATCCCTTTGAATATAATTACCTAATCAGAAAAAGAAGGAGAAAGAAGAAAGTGTGATGCACCTTATTCTAGTGTCTGTCCTTACTTCTTCAACTTGAGCTTGATCCTCGAGCTCTTTGGCACCGTTCGACACCTACAATGCAATGGATAGCAAGAAGACAAAGAACTCCTACTCTAATCTATAAGATTAGTCTAATCAAATCCATCTATAATAGACAACATATGTAAAGATACACATATTAGAAGGGAATAGGCCAAGCATATATTAATGAGAAATCAAAAGAGATACTTACAAATCATAAATGAAGTCGCAGCAGCCTCTCCAAGTCCTCTTCATCCAACCCTTTCACAAAGCTCCAAAAATCATAGGTTTGATATCCTAAATATTTCTCTCAAGACCATAGGTTTGATACCTCCAATATGCCTCCTCATCTCCATGGAAATCCCTCATTATATAGGATTTGGAGGCTTAACCACCATAGAGAGGATCACTCGTTAGATCCACTAAAAACAGATATGAAAGATATTTAGGAACAAAATATCTCTTTAATGATTTTAGGGAGGAAATATATCTCTAGGATTTTAAGGAGGAAATATTTCAACCATCCATGAGATCCTCCACTTTCCCTAAAAAATAGGAAACCAAATGTGAGGTGGATTCTCACACTTAATTAATCTATTTTTCATGAATATTAATAATAATTCATGTGCACTTGATTCTCACACTTAATTAATTTCTTTTTCATGAATATTAATAATAATTCATGTACACTTGGCATTTTTGCCTTCATGTAATATATCCCTCCTCCACATTGACTAGGGATTGTGACATAGGTTATTCCATGGTTTCAAGGTGTATGAGACACTTATATGACACTTACAACACTTAGGGCAAGGTACCTAGGTGTTCAAATTTCATGTGTAACAAAATTCCCCCTAAAGTGTGAGGTCATAAGAGAGAATGATGGCCGAAACACTTTACAAATATTTAATGCAAGGGTGTGGAGTTGGAGAACCTAGAAGAAGTTGCAAACAACCATCAAACAGTATTAAAAAATGTTCCATTTCCAAGGCAAGCATACCTATGCATAGAATAAGAGATGACTCAAAGCACGGTCATCGACCAATACACTGCGGATCCATGAAAACTATTGTTTAAGGATATGGCCACCAAAGATACAATGTGGATCCATACCTCCATGACATGAAATGATCGTAGCCACAAGAAATACACAGTGGAACTATGAGATGATAAAACATAGCCACAGACCAATACAATGTGGATATATGTGACAATCTATACATCAATATGCTCCAATGATCTCCTTCACAACCTGGGCAACACAGATAATAGAGTGAATGATCAACCTAGGGTCTTCATCCCAATCCCGATGTTGTACGAGTCTAGCCATGTGACTATATGTTTTGATGTCGAACATGGTATAAACCACTTGATTACTGGTCATTGAGGTAAACCATTAACAAGTGTGAGGGAAATCACCAACGACTTCAATGACTCCCAAGGCACCCTAGTACATTCCAACGAATTTGAATAAATGAGCTGAGGTCGAACATTTATGGAATCATTCATTCAGAGGTCAATGATGTAAACCCACTTTCGAAAGTGAGGAGGCCTACCATTGAGGTATGCATGGCTGAAGGTACTAACTGGTTTCTAATTCTAATTCCCAGATGATGTGTTGAAGTCAATAGGAAAAGACTCGTCGAAGGAGGGCCTTGATGTATCCCCCATCAATGACACAAAACTAACATAGGAAAGTGATGTAAGATGGTGAATCAAATGATTATGGACTGACACATGAAATGGAAACTGGAAATACTACAGATGGATGGTTTGAAGTGAAACTTCCATTGAACATGATGAGGCATGATAACTGACTTGGAAGCATTGACTCGATGAGTACCAAAAATGTAATGTGATGACAATAAGAGCACTCTTAGACTGGAGGGAAAAGTACAGAGACACATGGAATTGGTATGACTCGGAGACAAGAGGATTACCCAACTATAAGATGAGATGAAAACGGGTGCCATGTTCAAGGGCAACCAAAGCTACCATAAAGGATTCTCAAAAGCTTGACCCACTTCATTCAATTTTTCCCCCACCCAGATAGATGAGTGCCTCTTTTTAATTTAACGAGCTCAAGGAGGGTAACACATGCTCTATATAACTCACCTTCGGTAAGTTCCTCTTCCTTTGTTTAACAAAATGGAAGAAGTAAGGGTTTGTTCCCGTATGGTCCCTTCAATGTGTGATTTTAATGAGTCCATAGAAAGAAAAATCGGTGGTTTTTCATGTTTAGAGAGTTTGAAAAGAACTTAAAGACGACTCCAATGTTTTCCTTTTTTGTAATTCAAGTCTCACGAGGCTGAAAAAGAGATAAACTACCACTCAAAAGATGCCCTTTCAAACATTTTAATGAGTGTGAAAGGAAGCAAGATCACTAGACAAACTTTTCATGTTTAAAGAGTCTCAAAAGAGCTTAAAGGAGACTCCAGGGGGTTCCTTTTTCATATAACCTTTACGAGTCCGAAAAAGTGATAAAAGTATAGTCAATTACATTCTCATATATTTAAAAGCATGAGAAAGAAAAAATACTAAGCTTGGTAACTTATTCTCATGTATTTATGAGCACCAGAAAGAACAAAGACTAATCTTGATAATATATTCTCATGTATTTACGAGCATCAGAAAGAACAAAGACTAAGATCGTTCCAGAAAAATACTACTACGTTACGATGGTGATGACCTTCGAACGAGGATTACTCCTAGTAGTGTGTCTCTCTGGAGGTAGTTTTCCTCCAACGTCTTTGGCAAAAGTGGGTAGTTTTTCTTCATCATGATGTTCAGAGGCTAGAAATCTTCCCCCCAAGCATTATTTCCTCCAAAGACTCTTATTCTTTCCTCGTTTAGGTTTCTAGTTACTATGGGAAACATTTTCACTAGGTGGAGGAAAAGAAGGTTCAATTACTTGATGCAGAGTGAGAATTGATTGTAACGGAGGGGGGTTTGTTTCATTTTTTAACGAGCTTGACAAAGGTAATGAACTATGCTCGTCGAGACCAGGTACTACCAATGAAAGAGAGGAATCGAAGGATTTTCATGCCTGAGTTGAAATCATGTTTAAGGTGGCAACCTGCACAGTGGGAGGAGAAGGAAAAGGGAAAAACCCCATGAGCGAGGAATCCTTGAGAAGGCCTACACCTACACTCTCAAAATTATTCTTCCCTAGAAAAGGGACATTATTTGTTACAACATTGTTGATATCTAGATTTGTATACTCAATTTGGTCAATAGTGATAATCTTTCCTCGATGGGGAAATCGTAAGATACAAAACACCGAATATGCGGTGATAGTCATTGCATAAAGCCAACTATGACCAAGTAACAAATTATAATATAGGTGTGCATCGACTACTTGATATCAGCCATAACAGTCTTACCCTTCAAAGTCACAACAAAATATTTCAAGATTTCGTGAGGTTGGAAAGCATTTCCATCAAACTCTTTCAAGGTGGTTGGGGACATAATAAGTGTAGGATAACCAAGGGCTCTCCAACAAGGAAAGGACATGACACAAGTGGAGGCTCCCTCATCTAAAAAAGTATGATGGATGGTGTGTTCACTAATAAAAAATTGAATTTGGAATACTAAGTGTTGGGGGACTCTCTCCTTAAAATTATCCAGATTAAATGTAATCAAGTTCGACTCCTTAGGATCCATTTCTCTAATGGCTGACAATAGGGTTCTAGGTTGATTTGGACAATGGTGTAGAAATTTGAGGGTTAACATAGCACAAGGAACTTGCACCAAATATTCAACGATGTTGTAGTTTTGGGCAACGTGGGCATTTGGATTTAAAACCACTTTTTGAATTACGCTCTTAGGCGGGCACAACACTGTGTCAGAAATTGGCTTCTCAATCATAAGAGGATTGGAAGATGGAAGAGGAGTAGAGGTAGAAGGCTGGTCGACAACCTTCCCATTAGTCTTATCACCTGGAGGAGTGTCATAGGTATTCGCACGAGTTGTGACATTAACCATCTTAAACATGTAAACCTGAGAGGTGCTTGTGGAAGCATCCCCATGGTGGGAATGACCTGGATCACCTCCTTGCAGAGGGACCAATTTTTGTGCAACCGAGTGTTTTTGTTGAACTGGTTGGGAGGTACCCTTGATATATTTAACGATGACCTCATGATGAGGACAATATTTCGTGTAGTGGTCTTCCTCACAAATCATACAAGGAAATTTAGGTTTCCTTGCCGGTTGAGTATCAACAGACTTAGGATTATCCTACTCGTTAGAATATTTCTTAGATTTTCCCTTTGTCTTCTTACCTCCTAGTTTTTGAGATGAAGAGGATTGGACTGCATTCACCTCAGAGGTTTGAGCAGGAGCAGAAGTAGTTGTCGTGTTTGGGATGGAATTAGATTTTGGAGTAGGCCTTGACAGATCGTTTGACGGACGAGGAGCATTAGGGATCAGATCGTAAAGTGTGCCAGACTGAGAATAAATCAAATCCAAATATTGTGCATGGATGATATCCTGCTCCTTGGTAACTATGTTTCCCATAGCAACATCGCGGGCGATGGGAGGCAAGAGCGACTTTGTAAACCAATCCACGAGGAGTTGGTCTGAAATTGGAGCTTTAATCAACCGTCTCCATCATCTCCACTCATGAATATGATTATATATGTGGGCGGAAGAGGATTGTCGGAGAGAGGTAAAAAAATTTGTATCGGTCATGTACCATATAGGAAATTGAAAATGTGTCAGGATATCCATGGCAAGAGAGTTAAAGTCGACAAAAGAGTTACATGGCAATTCAATGTACCATTTTCTTGCCACACAGGTAAGTGTTCTCTGAAAAATTCTAAGACGAATGGAATCATCCATCAAAGATTTGGTAGAACACCATAAATGGAAATTCATAACATGATTTTTAGGGTCTTCCCTAGGTTTTCCGTTAAATTTCAGAATGTCAGATGGTAATTTGGTAGGGATGGTGGGCCAAAATGGGGCATGAAGGATGTGATCATTTGTTAAACGTGATAGATCTGAAAGATCTAATGTAGCCAAGATTGATAGTTGTCAGTTAGGTTGTTTATACTGGTGATAACTATATTGTGTAGGAACACCAGTGGGGCCTATACAGGTTGTGGTGAGGTAACAAAACTAGATGGTCCTCCCATATAAGGTGGTTGTTCAGGTTGTCCACCTATGTAAGGTGGTTGTCCTATTTGTCCACACAAGTAATGTGATTGAACAAGTGGACCTCCTACATATTGCGGTTGACCTATTGGTACCCCTATGTATGGTCTTGGAAGGGACTATTTCATTTGAATCGTGGATTTTACGGATTGATAGGGCATAGTTCCTTGCGGAGGAATGTTCATTGGATTGGGTTGAGTCCACAAAGGATTCGTAGCTCCTGGATATGGAATCCCATGATACAAAAAAATGGTAGTAGGGATAGAAGGACATGTAGGAGTGGTTTTCCCCCATGTCGTTTGATGTTGCAACCATGTAGGTTTCCCCCTAGTAAAAAGTTTCCCTAGAGCTGAAGGTTTCCCCCTAGCTAAAGGTTGGACTCCCATTGAAGATTGACCTCCAATGTAGGGAGTACTAATATGTGATGCGTGAGATGGAGGTTGAGTAACATTTGTAACCGTGGTTGTGTGAACAACTTGACTACTGGCCATTTGACGTATGGGATGACCAAGTAAAGCACTCGGCGTGTGCATGTGTGGAAAAAATGAAGCAGGAATATTACCTGACTCGGGTGCAAGAGGAGATGAATGCGTAATTGGTTGAGTCAGGGTCACTTGGGTCACCAATTTTTCTGTTAAAGAATAAGTAATAGCAGCATCAATTATGGGAGTTTTGGAAAAAGATGAATTCCCAAGTCCTTCAGGAAAACCAAAAATTGGTGGGTTCATGCCAAAGGATGATGTAATGGTTGAACCAGGAGGTAAGAGATAAGAAGAATAAGAATCAACATATCTCAGGGATGGTGGATCAAAGAATGGTTGGCCAAGTGGATCAGTAAACAAAGGATTCACAAAAGATGTCAAGATTTCTATGAAGGTTGGGACTGGTTCTTCAATGTGATCGCCACTTCCAGTAGCGATGCTCCCAGTTTCAGAAGTGTGATGTACGATCACTACTTCGTAAGAAATATTATGTTGTGGTTCCTAAGTGTCAAGTTTCATACCTTATATACTGTGAAAATTATAATCCTAAGGCCAACTATGAAAAACAAAGAAACACACTCCTATGAAAACTAAAAGCAATCAACCAATAAACAACATATTTCAAGGATCTTCCAAAGACGGGATATCAAGTCGAAAACGAAGAAGTGAGAAGCAGTTACCCCAATCTCCATGTAACATCCCTTCTCAGTGAAAGCAACCCTCTCTTTCATGGGATCACCCTACAAGGGTATTGAGAGTGTGATACGATGTTTCCCCCAGGTACCATGGGATTCCCCCCACAGTCACCCCAGTAGATACCTAGGAAAGGCCACTAATGTTACCAACTCACAGTCAGCCTTTGTGGGGGTACATTCGAAAGTTGGGATCGAACATATGGGAAGGATATCAAAGTCTGAAGCGCTTCAAGAGAACTTAAGACAAGTGGACTAGTAGGATTCTAGAGGACCCTGAATGGATTCAGATTTCATGAAGTAGCGAGACCAAATGAAACCAATGGTTTCTCAAAAATAGCCCCCAATATACGGTCTTTCTACTACAATTGCTTAAGCTTTGGAGGGGTCATCTATGATGCTCTTCCGCACGTGACCTCGTGTTTATCCCCTATGTGAGAGGGGGTTCCTGTCTATTCTTATACAAAATTTGGATTTGAACGCTCTTTCAAGTTCTACAGTATCTTTAGTTGTCTTGGAAAAATTACTCACTTCACCTAGTCCAAAGACTCTAATCCTAAGCTATTGTTGGTGTGCTAAAAAAACAAAATATTTGAATTGATTTTATTAGCACATGGTTGATTTTAATGGCTTATAACTCAAAGGGTTCACAGAGATGAAATTGATGATGTGTAATACACTCGACTCCAATAGAATGCAAAAGAATGATATGCAATTCTTTCTTTTAATGGATTCTATGTACAGGAAGGAGAAGAGTTATATTCTTCTTAATCACAAGAAAACACTCAAAAAAATGAAACTTTCAATTCTGAGATCAATGTGATGCCACACTATCAAGTAAAGGTTTCTGAAAACTCAAATGCATATGAAAAACTAGTTCTTTTTCCAATCATAAACCAAAGAAAACTTCCTAATGAATGTAAACTTTCTTCGTTTTATTAACTATGCAACGAGATATGCAAAATTTTTTGCTTCTATACTTTTAGATGAAAGAGATCTAAGTTGGAGACAAAGAACTAAGAAGCAAAAACAATCAAATAAAGTGCACTCAAAGTGGTGAGCTATGAAAGAAAAAAATTATAAACTTGTACTAACAAGAACTCAATCAAGGATTCAACAACTGACAAACATTCAAGGAGTACAAGAAAATGCAGAGAAGAATCCAAGAAAAGACAGGGAGAAAGAGAAAATACTCATATTGTCTTGACAAAACAAGCAACTAGAAAGGGAAATTTCACATTTTTGAAAAAGTTTCAAACCCAAATATAGACAATAATATGCGATAAGTATCAAATATCAACCCAAAAAGATTCACAAACCAAAGTGCAAACCCTGGAAAGGACCTCTACAAAATAGGCTGCAAAAATCTGATGAAAAAAATGTAGAAAACCTCAAAAAGAAGAGATCAACGCTCTCTAACTCAAGGGAACAAAGCGCTACAATGCTCTATAAGGCACTACAAGGGAGCACTGATTAGAGATCAATGCTTTGATATGGCCTACAGGGGAGCATTGATCTTCCCAGAAACTCAAAATAGAGCCAAAAAATGTAGAAAAACTCACCCAAAATTCACAGAACTTGGTGAAATTGCTAGTGAAGATGGGAGAAAGGTAATGGATCATGAAAAAATAGTGAAACTGATCTAAAAGGTTGGAAAAGTGTAGGTACAATCCAAGGAAATACAAATCAATGTTGATCCCTAGTGGATTCGCCAATTTCTGTTGTAGAAAAATCCCCCTGCAGAAAGGTGAATTTCCTCTTGGATTTTAGACCCCTATACCAAGACAAAAAGATGCTAACATTGGAAACTAATATCCCTTTGAATATAATTAACTAATTAGAAAGATAAGGATAAATAATAAAGTGTGGTGCACCTTATTCTGGTGTTTGTCCTCTCTTCTCTAACTTGATCTTGATCCTCGATCTCTTTGGCACCGTTCGACACCTACAATGCAATGGACAACAAGAAGACAAAGAAATCCTACTTTACTCTATAATATTAGTCTAATCAAATACATCTATAATAGACAACATATGTAAAGATACACATATTACAAGGGAATAGGCCAAGCATATATTAATGAGAACTCAAAAGAGATACTTACAAACCATAGATAAAGTCACAACAACCTCTCCAAGTCATCCTCGTCCAAAACTTGCACAAAGCTCCCAAAATCATAGGTTTGATATCCTAAAGCTTTCTCCCAATACCATATGTTTGATACCTCCAATATTCATCCTCATTTCCATGGAAATCCCTCATTATATAGGATCCGGAGGCCTAACCACCATGGAGAGGACTCATCAGATCCACTAAAAAGGGATCTGAAAGATATTTAGGGAGAAAATATATCTTTAAGGATTTTAGGGAAGAAATATCTTTCAAGGATTTTAAAGAGGAAATATTTCAACCATCCATGAGATCATCCACCTTCCCTAAAAAATAAGAAACCAAATGTGAGGTGGATTCTAACACTTAATTAATTTCTTTTTCAAGAATAATAATAATAATTCATGTGCACTTGATTCTCACACTTAATTAATTTATTTTTCATGAATATTAAAAATAATTCATGTGCACCTGGTATTTTGGCCTTCATGTAATATATCCCTCATCCATATTGACTAGGGATTGTGACATAGGTTATTCCATGGTGTCAAGGTGCATGAGACACTTATATGACACTTACGACACTTAGGGTGAGGTACCTAGGTGTGCAAATTTCATGTGTAACAAACCTTGAAGAGGATCGGGATAGGTGGGTGTAAGGAAAACATTTGCCTATAGTAGAGTGAAGGAGAGTAACCTTCAAACCTTAGTAAGAACCTGAGAGAGATTCCCTAGTGATATCATGGCTTGGCACGGGGGTGGTCGGAATGCTAAAAGTGAATGCATCTGAGCCTATGGCTGGGTGAAAAGACGAACACCCACAGTCAGTTGGTCGGCTATCAACTATAATAGATAAGTATTTCATAGACTATGTGTAATTGAATTGAAATGCATGATTGAATTATTGTACTTGCCTTATACATATACATACTTGAATTATAGTGATGGTGCTTATTGTATTTGCAAACTCATGCGTTTAAGTGATGGTAGGATGGAAAGAATGGTGCATGCCATGCACAACTAAATACAAGTGTTTTGTAATTTTCTAAGATAAAAAGAATGAACTTAATTTTATGGTTCGTGTGTGCTATATATATACATATATAAATCCATCGTTGTGATGGGAAACCCGTGAATGGAAACTAGTATTATAAGTTAATATTGGAATGTAAGGTACTGAGCACAAGTAGGTAATATAAATCGACTTCACAATCAAATGAGAATTGTTGGTCGTGTTATGTATGAGAGGCCAA
The DNA here is from genome assembly GCA_032191745.1 of Picea mariana. Lineage (NCBI taxonomy): Eukaryota > Viridiplantae > Streptophyta > Pinopsida > Pinales > Pinaceae > Picea > Picea mariana. Next base: position 303,627 of record JASDQU010100717.1, on the reverse strand, counting down.
AGAAGGTCGTAAACTATATGGTATTCCCCTTTGATAAACTGGTGGGGTCACAAGACCTTGAGCCCTCATTCGAGTGTTAGATGACAGGCTTGTGCTTTTTGTGGATAAAGTAATGAGCCCAAAGAAAAATCTTTGAATTGTCTAAATCTTGAATCAGAAGAGAAACCATGTTTTGAGATCGAAGGAATCATAGTCATTGGATTGGCTGAGTGAATAGATCCAGACCCTCCATTGGGGAAAGTTACCATGTTTGTAGAGAATGTACCCAAGTTAATGTGGACCGTTAATCGGAGATTAACATCTGTTATAGATCATTGTGGTCTTGTTTAAGTGATATTTGAAGGAGAGGTAACATCAGCATGATGTACCATGCTAACCTGGAACGCCAACATGTCCACAAGTTGATAGGTTTCATCCTATGAATGGAAATCAATAATTTTCTGGTGGGCCATAGAGCAGGCCCCTTGGGTGAACTATGTCTTAGAACTTTGTCTTAGCCTTAGATGTCGGACCAAAAGTTTGAAAGATCTCAACCGTTGATCGAAGTACATCTGGGATGTGATCTCATTTTTTAATTGATGTGGAAGCCGTAGATGTTGATGATAGGAGGTATGACATCATGCTACATTATGTTGATGTAACGAGCCTACATGTAAGAGGAAGCCATGTGGAGGCCCATAATTGTTTGAAGTAATAGAGAGAGGGTCCCTGTAAAGTTTAAGTGTTGGAAAGGTGATACGAATGGGATTGCAATTCCTCAAACCTACGAACCCGAAAAAACTCACAAAATAAACTAGTTGAGACTTTTCAGGCAGACTTGTGAAAGGAAGAATTATGCATTCTTGAGTATGTGAGTCTGCGAGCCTGCGTAGATGTAAAAATGACTAAGTGTTTAGGCTTTCGGATGATCTTATGAAGAGGAGGTACAAAATTGTACGTCTGCGAGTCCACGAGTCCACATAGGTGGAAAAATGGTTAAGTGTCTATACTTATCAGACGGACCTACGAAAGGATGCTTATATGTTTATGCATCCAAGAGTCCGCGAGTCTGCAAAGATGAAAAATGGCTAAGTGTCAAGACTTATCGGACAGACCTATGAAAGGATACTTATAGATTTATGCATCCATAAGTCTACAAGTCCACGAAGATGAAAAATTGCTAAGTGTTGAGACTTATCGGATGGACCTATGAAAGGATACTTATAGATTTATGCATCCACAAGCCCATGATTCCGTGAAGATGAAAAATGGATTAGTGTCGAGACTTCTCAAATGAACCTATGAAAGGATGCTTATAGAATTATGCATCCGCAAGTCTGCGAAGATGAAAAATGGCTAAGTAATGAGACTTCTCGGGTGGAGTGATGAAAGGAAGCTAGAAAATTATGAGTTCGTGAGTCCATGAGTCCAACACCCATGAGAATGTGTCAGAAGAAGGTCCGAGAGACGATGGTTGTAGGACTATGTGGACTTAAGTTCCACCATGTCAGGCTAAGTTAGTGCCACATCAAGACCAAGGTGTCTCCACGTCAGTTGGTACGGTCAATGACATGTCACGTGGATGCCACGTGGCATTAAGACAAATGTTTCCTATGTAAATCCAAGAACTTCGGAAGGTCATAGTTTCCATTCCAGAGATCAATTATGAGTGAAATTGCCATTGTTGGAAAGCTCTTGACGAGAAAAAGAGGATGGAGTTGTAATAGAGAATATTTGAGGTCGATAGAAGAAGAAAAAATTGAATACTCCATCCCTTAAAAAGGTACTTAGGGGTCAAGTATATTACAAACTGGTATAAGAGCAGGCTACAACGCTAGGCCTAGATGGGCCATAGATTAGTAATAGGATTGGTATATCAAAATTTAGAGGACCCTTTTGAAAGGTGTTTCTACCTTTAAAGGAATTGTATTTATCTGCACGAGTCCCTTGAGGATGGAGGAAAACAAATTGAAATTGCACCTTGGAAACCCTGGCTGAATTACAACAAGGGAAATTATATTATCCCTTTGTAAAATTGATGACTACTCTTAGACAAGTAGGAATGTGTCGATAGGAATTATTGGTAAAACTTGAATGAAAATGGAAGCGGTGGAAAAAAAAATTCTATGAAGCTGCTTGAGTCCAAACAAGGGACATGAGTTGGGTTGTTCTTTTAAGTATAATAATGTCTATCTTCTAGGGCAGGAAGAGTATCTTGTAATTAATATGTTTGATTATATAAGGGTTAAGAACCTTATGGAAAATTCTTTGTGCTTAAATGAAATTGGTATGGATTGATAGAATCTGTAGCAATAATAATTACTTGTTTAATAAAATATTAAACCTTGTATATGTGTATGATCCCTCACGATCAAAGTACTGCTGGGAAAATGTCTAAGGTCAGTTTTGTTTGACCTATAGTGAATGAAGAAAATGGTTGTTGGAGAACAACCCAGTTGAGTAATTAAAAAGGAGCCTTGTGGAATGTTGCTAGACCTCCTAGGAGAGGTAAATAGATGTGAGCACATGAGAAATTTTATGATGCTCATGACTATAATAAGAGAATGTGTATAGCTATAAATCTAAGGACATGTATGTGCATTTGAATACAAATGGAAGACAATTGGAATACATCTGCAATGTAAGCATGGGTAAAATACTTGGGGCATGAGGATATGCCAAAATGAATATGGAAAAGATTGAGCATGCATATAACATGCATATAGGCTTATTGTAGTTTGTTATTGGATGTAAAATATGGTGACGACATGGATCATATGGTAAATGATGATCAATGTATAAAAACTTAAGTAAAATGTTGATGATATTGATTACATATTACCTTATGAGAATAAAGAAGAAGGTTAATGAATTGTTGATTCTAAATGGAGTAAAGGAAGTGTTGGGGAATTTCTAGATGACCAATGGGTCAGAATGACATCTGGAGGTGTATGGTAGCCATAATAATATGGCTTGGTGTGCTTAAGTTGTAGTGAGAGGGAATATAGAAAAAGGATTCCCTTGATAAAAAGGTCTGTTGACCAAGAATGGTCTGAGGCATGAAGAGAATCTTGATAAGTTGTCATGTTTCCTGGGGCATTGTTTAAATTTCCCAGATTGTATTTTTTGGTCGTTGCATACTTCAATAGCAGTTTAGGCAAGAGTTTTATCTTGCTAGTTTTTTTCATATGAAAAGGGAAACATAGTTATGAATGTGTCTGTGATACTTTCCATGTGAATATCATGTGAATCACTATAAACTCTCAACAGAGAGGGAAACATGGTGTTGAGTATTCCTATGAGACTTGTCATAAAAAATGTTGTAAGATAGCTGGGAGGAAGGATATGGAAGTTTGAAATGCCCATGTGTAAGAATGACATGAAAAAAGGTGCAATAGTGAGCTTGCATGTTGAACATCCATAGATGTAAATGGATGCTTGAGTACATGAATGGAATGCAATATAAGGTTTCCTAATATGAAGGAAGAAATGAATAGTTTTGTGAGACTAGCCATGAGGGTGGATGTAAAATCTATTTAAATAAGAATGCTAATAAGATCCAATAAATAGGGATGAATGAGGTAAAAACACCTACAGATATGTAAATGTACATATGCATTCTTAAAGGTTTGATATGAATGTTGAAATACGTGAAAGGCGAGGAATTATTTGCACTTTCCAAATCTAAATAATGCCATGGATGCATGGTTGACCCTATGATGGAAGGGTCTGAATTTTCTTGTTGAAATAATAGCTTGAGGGGGGGGTGTTCCATTTTTCCTCAGGAAAAGATAGTATACATTGATGAAAAGGTAAATGAGCATGGATGCTTTGTTTCCATTATAAAAGGAAACATTATTATGCTTTTAAAGACTTCATATGAATGGTTGTGAACAACCATGAACCAATTAATTTCCAATAGATAAGGAAATGATACAATAAAGTGTTCCTATGGTGGACACCCACACCACATGCTAAGTCATGTGACTAAAGTGCAATGAATGCAAATTGATGGAATAAAAGTGCATGTGTGAGTGCACAATCTAAATGCATAATACATATGCATGTTGATAATTCATCATGGAATATTAGGTAAGAATATGAGATGACAAAGTTGAGGCTAACTCAAAAAATGAGGTCATGCAAAACCGTTTGGATATGCAACAAGAGATTTTCATGTTGAAGAGGTTTCTATGGAGGAACTATGTAAAGAAATCTACTGGGAGAACAAAACTATAAGCTTAATGATTGTTGAGAATTGAACAACGGTCTGCAAAAACTATTTATATAAGAATCTTGGATTACATTCTAAAATATCATGCACGAGTACCAAAACATGCAGACAAATGAGGACCAATTTGATCTCTAGTTGGGAAAGGTGCAGAGTGCACAAGTTCATGATTCATCATGAACAAAAAACTTTTTGATGTAGCATGTTGAATTATCCAATAAGGTCAAGGTGAAAATGAATAAGACTGCTCAAGAGATAGAACAAGAAGATCCCAAGAGGGATAAATTGTAAAAGAAAAGAAGGAGAAAGTGATTAATACTTATCTCACTATGAAACTCTGAACAATAAGATAGAGTCGTATGCTTAAAAAGGACAAATGTGAAAATAAGTACATCTAGTAACTGAAGATACAATATTGAATGTGTTTAAATGAATGAGCTTAGTTAAGATATAGTGTGTGAAGGAAATGAGGCCTTGAAATTAATTTAGCTAGGTTGAATATTCCTTGATGGGAGAATCCATTAATTCCTTTTTTTTTGTCCATTAGGCTTCTCTGGGATGAGAAACTGATATGATGATGAAGGTAGACATTTTTCCATGAGAATGTTGAGAGCTATAACTGAAATTTGATTGTAGTTGAACTCATGAAAACACTGAGGACAATGTGATGGAGTTCATATAGATATGATAGGGCATATATGAAAATGTTTTACTGAAATAAATTATATGGTACATGCATTTGATTTTACATGGAAGTTAATGTGAAATGTGAATGTGGTGATGTATGTCACATGTACAAAATATTGGAAATGCCAGGGAAGGAAAACTGCTAGTAGTAAACAACCTCAGATAGAGGTGAATGTAATAAGGTTTTTGATCAAATAAAACTATGAAGGAGATTTTATAATTCCCCAAGGAGCACCACTCAAGAGGTAATATTAGAGAAGGTGTTGGAAACCATAACAAATATAAATATTTTGTGCTCATGTGGCATGAGAGGTAAAAAGGATTTGGGTAATAACCCCTTCTAAAATAGTCTTTGTTTTGATGGTATGCATGTGATCTAAATGGTTGTTGTATTCCATTGATACCCAAGTAGGGTATGATTCAGGGAGAAGAACCTACATGATGGAGGTGTAAACCTATGACAACCAAGGATGATTGAAATCCTTGGAAAAATGCATGAACAAATATATGTCATGAATACATTTCCCAATCAAGGAGTGATTTGGAACAAAAATACTCAAAGGTAGCATGAATATGTAATGTAGTAAGGAGATGCATGTGATAAGAGAGTGGATATATATAGGACTGCATATTATGGAAGCAATATCTTCCAGTGCTCTGTGGAATTGCAGAATGGTAAAGAGAGAAATTAGGTGGTCATAAACATCAGCACCCTGGTTACTAATCATGAAAGAATGCATGAATGCATTCATGAGAAACTTTTAGTTTCATGTATATTTATTTGGGGTCATGATCAGTTGAAGCAGGAAAACACAACATTGTTGTAAAAAACAAATGTGTATAAAGCAACCATGTGATAAAAGGTTGAATGAGTTCCAACCCACCAAGGAAAATTGCCTCATATGAAAAGTAATAATCTGAAAATTAATGTAAGGGTGCATTGTGTGTGCATGTGGCGATGGATATTTTCACATTGATTAGATTCATTTTGATATTTGATTTCATTTTGAAAGGAATAGTATTTCCTTTTTTGAATAAATGAACTTGATTGTTAGTATGCATGTTAGAAAAACAGGACCGCGGAGCAATAAAATAGAACAAATGCAGAAACAAAAACACAGAAGACACACAATACAAGAGAGACACAGATTTACGTGGTTCACCCAGTGTGGGCTACGTCCACCAGAGAAATTGCCAGGTCATTCCTTTATTATTATCCAGCAAATGAAGGGATACAACCTACAACAAAACCCGTTGTAACTTCCTCTTCTTTCTCTCACAGTCTCCTCTCTCAGAATACAATATTCACTCTCATACATAGCCGCAATACATTTCCCTCATAAAAGAGGGTTTCCTTCTAGGGAAAAAAACCCTAACATAATCTCTACCATTAGATCTGCGACCTTATAATGAACGGTCCAGATTTAAAATGAAATTACAATATACTTTTATAAGGCAATTTTTGCATCGGGGGCTTCGCCCCCAAACCCCCGCTTGCCCCCGGACCCCGCAGAGGGGGTACCCCCCCTCTGCACTCCCCCGCATGGAAGAGTGTACATACTTCTGGGGTGTAAATACTGCATGGGGTATAGACAGGGCTGAAATCAAAGAACCTTTGCATCAGGAAGATAATCAGGCTCCACAACCAACAATGCACAACTCTGAAATTGTTTGTGAACCACTACAAGTGTGCAATGAAAATATGATGTGCATGATAACTAACAATTTGTTGGTTGATTGAAGAAGAAATTGCAAGAAGAGAGGCCCTGGATGTGGTAGTGTTGTAAGTCCACGAAGAAGACCAATGCCTGTTGATTATAAAAGAGCCAAACTGCTATGAAAAAAAGATTGCATACTTGTGAATTTGGTTCTGTGTGGAACAAATTTGAAAATGAAAATGTGGAATTAGAAATATGTGGATAACAGATTTGAAAATTTTGATAAATTGATGATAGTATCTCATGGATTATTGTATACATGTGATATAGGTGAGATAAAATATATATCCAAAGGGACAAAGGACGGCTTTCAATATGGAAAGTATGATAGCAGTCTACTGTTGTGACATGAGAACCATGTGATAAGACATGATCCCCTTATAATGATGTATTGTGGTGACACATGTCAAAGGAATTATTTTGGAAGAGAGAGTGTGAGGGATGCCTCAGTTGTAAGACTCAAGGAGATCTCAGAAATTCTTCTTGTGCGAGAAATACCTAGCAAGGAAATATGGATCACCTGAGGGATTGTATAGAAGAGAAGGGGATACCTGAGCCTAGGTCTAGAGGGTGAGTGATCGCAAGGAAGAGGAGAATCCAATAGTGTTTGTAATATGCTGATTTCAATCATTCACACAATGGGTATGTCAAGGAAAGTAGTGAGACAAGTTAATGTGACAACCATATGGATGCAGATCTATGAACTGCACATATAATAATTGTGCTAACTTGTGAATATTTCCACTTGAATTTAAACAACAATAAAATGTTTTGCATAAAATGATAACTAATATGCTTGTTGTTGAAAAATCTTATAGGCATGTGCTAAATTCCAAGAGTTTGGGAAAGGATCAAACCAAGAAAAGGAAAATGATATTTAAGCAACGGAAAGATGAAGTCATGGCAGGTGTTGTTGAGAAGAACACTGAGGACGATGTTCCTTTAAGGGGGAGGGGATTGTAACACCCTTGTTTTTACCAACTTGTAATTAATCATAATTTATGATTTCCATGCAATGGCTTGAAAATATTTTAAATCTATTATTCTTTAATTGTAAACGTCGATAGTTGATTGATGCGTGAAGCCTTAAAGTACTAGCCATGATATCACTAGAGGAATGAGGGGAGGTTATATTAAGTTAAAGGACCCCAAGCCACTTTGCAGAAATATTAATTGGAAACATTCATATTATTTACCCTTAGCCCGGATAACAAGACAAGTCAGTTAATGAGGAGGGGTTGGTAGTTGAACAACCAACCACCCCAATGAATGGAAGTATGGAGAGTTGTCAGAAAGGATAGGAAGTGGTCAGTTAAAGGACAATAGGAAATATCACCACGGGTCCCTAGGATTGACCCACAAGTTTCGAATTTGATCTAAGAAGGTTGCGAGTTTGATTCTAGGAAGGCATCTGATAAGCCTCGAAGAGGCATGGTCTAGGTGGGTGTAAGGAAAATCTTTACCTAGAGTAGAGTGAAGGAGAGTAACCTTCAAACCTTACTGAGAACCTAAGATAGATTCCCTAGTGATATCATGGCTTGGCACAGGGGTGGCCATAATGCCAAAAGTGAATGCATTTGAGCCTACGATTGGGTGGAAAGGTGAACACCCATAGTTAGTTGGTCAGATATCAACTTTAATAGACAATTATTTCATAGACTTTGTGTAATTGAATTGAAATGCATGATTGAATGCTTGTACTTGTGTTATACATATACATACTTGAATTATAGTGATGATTCTTATTGTATTTGCAAACTCTTTTTTCTAAGTGATGGTAGGATGGAAAGAACTGTGCATGCCCTGCACAACTGAATACAAACGTTCTGTATTGTTCTGAGATAAAAAGAATGATCTTGATTTTGTGGTTTCCATGTGTTATATATATACATATATAAATCCATCGTTGTGATGGGAAACCCGTGAATGGAAACTAGGATTATAAGTTAATAGTGGAATGTAAGGTACTGAGCCCAAGAAGGTAATATAACTCACCTTCACAGTAAAATAGGAATTGTTGGACATGTTATGTATGAGAGGACATAGAAGGCCGTAAACTACATGTTCTTTCCCTTTGATAAATTGATGGGGTCGCAAGACCTTGAGCCCTCATTCAAGTGCTATATGATAAGATTATTCTTGTTGTGGATAAAGGAACGAGCCCAAAGAAAAATCCTTGAGTTGTCTAAATCCTCAATTGAAAGAAAAACCATGTTTTGAGCTCAAAGGAATCATAGTCATTGGATAGGTGGAGAGAATAGATCTGGACCCTCCATCGAGGCAAGTTACCTTGCCTGTAGAGAATGTACCTGTTATCCCCAATTTCATGGGATAACTAGGAGATCATGTCTCGACGCCCACAGGTCCTAGACATGGAGTACCGAGAGTAGGATTGACCTGAGCATGGCCCTGGAGGGCCCATCTTTCTTTTTCTTTGCCAGATTTGTCCTGTCAGCAGCAGTAGCATCCATCACCATCGGCTTGGACTTGCATCAAAGAAGACTCTTTCTCCATGAGGTAATTGGTCTAGGTATCATGGTATGTGTCATGTTTGATCATTATAACATTCTTATATATGCATCAGGTTCCTTACATTTCTGACAACTGCTTGGATCTTACACTGACCCACTTGACCATTGTTGGGGGGATTAACGGGGTGCTCTAGCAAGCTTGTATCCATGGGTTTTGGTTAGCCACCAGAGGGGATTTGAAGAGCCATCGTCCACTCCCACCATACTATCACTTTACATCTTATCTCCCGTACATCCATCCCATTCCCTTAGTCCAGGCATTAGGATGACCTACTTGAGGAGTTACACTTCATCCTGTGGGAAGAAGGGGCTAAAGGCCTAGGGGGTAAAAGCATTTGGTAAAAGATAAAATCCATAGGAAATAAAACCTAGAGATGCTTCACCCAGGGATCCCCGAGAAGGCAATAAAAGGCCTCTCGATAAGAAACAAAAGGGACCCAAAGAATAATAATAAAACAAGACCTAACCAAGAGGATGGGAGGTCTCATCACGAGTCGACCCATTATGTTCATAGGTATCTAGCAGTATGACATTGCCATTATCTGGTCACCACGCCAGGGAAATGATCCTTGGTTGCATGGCCAAGGGAAAGGGGGTCTCATCATGAGCTAGCCTTATCATTTCTGCAGAAATACTAGTGTGTAACACTGTCAGTTGTGGTCACCACGCCAAGGCAGTGTCCTCTGGTCAGACCTTGAAGTAAAAAAGAAAGAAAAATAAATAATAAGAAAAGAATAAAGGCAATAAAGGGGCTTGGAAAAAGTGCATCCATGACAAGTACAACTCACCTCCTACAAAGGAACCCACAGATAATACCTACCCCTGGTCTTCACTATGACTGGACATCCTCAGACCATATCACTTTATGTACATGGCTTAAATAATCTTCAGTGGAAACTTTCTTCTTCTTATGGATACTAGCCCAATAGTTTGTTCTGTCTATTTCTTCAACTTTGTATGGTAGATCAGTGTAATGTCTTTGAGCTATTAGAGGATATTTCTAGGGGTTTTATGCATGTATTCGATAAATTTAATGATGAGATATGATTGAAATTGCTATGATACCGAGGACTAATGAGCCCATGGAGGGTGAAGTTTTTGATGTGCAGGACCATACCCGACAGACAGGTACCAGTGGACCAATACACATGGGGATATGATTAGATCGGACCTCCATGGGGCTAAAGAGCCCATCAGATGGTTGTTGGGATGGCAGAGACAGGACAACGTTGTGATGAGCCTTTGCACAGGAAGAAAGAAGGACGTTCCACCCAAGACACTTTGGCAGAGCCCAACCTAGGGGGAATCACCCACTACAAATGGAACGTTTGCCTTTGATGGATAGGATGTCACCTAGGAGAGCTGGACGTTATCTTGAGCGTGTGGCAGTGTACTGAGGTTATAGGCACGTGTGATAGCCTGGAGGATTCCCTAGAAGGGCTAACGTCTCACTTTTGGATGTTGGATTTGCCCAAAAGGGGCCAACGTCTCCCTCAGAAGGGCTTGATGTCCCACCTTTTCCTCATATTATGTCATTTTTCTAGCATTTAATGTAAAAACAGTGTAAATTTTGTAGTCAACCTTGTCGGTTGTTTTAATGACCTATTTTGTAATTAAGAGGTCATGGATTGGTATATATTGAGGACGTTTTTCCCTCATTTTAACATAACACAACACACTCTCTTGTGAGAGACTATCTTTTAGCCTTTTGTTTGGTATTTTTGGTGTTTCAAGTGAGGCGCAACTCTTCTTGGAGGATTTGTCTTGGCATATATGGTGTTTCTCTCAAGGAAGGTTTACAACTAGGGTTTGATTATGCATTCTTCATGATATGTAAGTGAATTTTTCATGCAAAACTTCTTAAGTGAATGGTTGTAGGCTTAATTTCTTGCATTTGCTATTATATTGTTGAATATTGAAACCCTAGGTAGCAAGCACACAAGTAGGTCATTGCTATATGTCCCCTTGATTGAGAAATTGTTTTAGCCATTGATGAAGGAAGATATAGCCTAGTCATTGCTACACTTTTCTCCCTTTTTCTGAGCTAGCATTGAAGTTATAGGTTGAAAAAAGGAGACGTCCTAGTCCTAGTTGAATCTACACCTAGGTTTTTAACCTTCTATGGTTTGAAAGCCTTGTCCCTACAACACTTTCTCCCTTAAATCTGTACTTTGAAGCTAGCCATTTTTCCAAGTGTATTTAAAGAAAGAGGAAGGAGCACGAGGCCTTGCTTAAGAAACACCGGAGTGAGCCTCCTTCCCTTAGGGTTTTGATTCTAGGGCCCTACCATTGTAGCACCTTGGAACCCTACCTTCTAGTCTCTAAGTTTAAGTCCTCTCGAAACCTTTTTCCCTTGCTTTTGACTCCATTTTACCCTAAGGCACTAGTTAGACTTGCAACGTTGAGCTTGAAGTGTACAAAATCATCTTTTAAAACTTTAAATATTAAAACCCTAACTAACCCTAATGCTACTAACTGAGGCTGACGTCATACTTGACGCAGCAAGCCTTCTAACTATTAATTCAGCAATTAAGGATGACGCCAAGCATTTATTGAGCTATTGTTTATTGAAAATATTGTTGGCTTGGTCATTTTTGTAGACATTGATGAATTGGTGATCTTGTATAGGCTATTTAGCAAAACGTTGACCTCATTTTGTCTATTATATTTCTTATTAAATGAAATCAGATAGTTAAGAAGTACTAACCCTTTGAATTATAACCTGCAAATATACATATAGTACTGTTATTGTCTTGTTCCAAGCAGGTGTTCTCAACAGGGACTTCACTTCTTCATTGGTTGATTAGTCAGATCATCTGATACTGGTGGTAACCTGAGAGGAGGGAAAACCTTACTTCTTGACCTTATATTCTTTGCCTCTTCAAACCCCAGGTTACCGGGGACGTCTCCCCTGGGATAACCTCCCTAAACAAAAATAACCTCCCCATTGAGGTGACATTGGGTGGGGAAGGTTCTTGTTACGCCAGTTTGTCCACTACCCTGTAGCCTGTGACCTAAAATACAAACTGCACGATAATAGTACCCAAGTTAATCTGAACTGTTAATCGAGGATTAACATCTATTATAGATCGTTGTGGTCTCATTTAAGAAATATTTGAGGGAGAGGTAATGTCAGGATGATGTACCATGCTGAGCTGGAATGCCAATGTGTCTATAAGTCGATAGGTGTCAACTTGTGAATGGAAACCGGTAATTGTCCGGTGGGCCATAGCGTAGGCCCCTTGTGTGAACTATGTATTAGAATTATGTCTTAGCCTTGTATGTTGGACTAAAAGTTTAAAAGATATCGACCGTTGATCAGAGTACATCTGAGATGCGATCTTGGTCATTCATCAACATGGAATCTTGACATTGATTAGAGGAAGGATGACATCATGCTAATGTTATGATGATGTCACAAGCCTATGTGTATGAGGAAGCCATAGGGATGCTTGTAATTGGTCAAATTAATAGAGAGTGGGTCGTTGTCGAGTTTAAGGGTTGGAAAGGTGAGATGAATGGGTCCACAAGTCTACCAACCTGCGAACCCGAGAAACTCACAAAATAATCTAAGCATTGAGACTTTTTGGGCGGACTTATGAAAGGCATAATTATGCATTCATGAGTCTATGAGTCTGCAATCCCACATAGATGGAAACATGACTAAGTGTTGAGGCTTTCAGGCATTCTTATGAAGAGGAGGTACAAAATTTTACATCTGTGAGTCCACGAGTCTACGTGGTTGGAAAAATGGTTATGTTTCGATATTTCTCGGATGGACCTATGAAAGGATGCTTATAGATTTATGCATCCACGAGTCTGCAAGTCCACGAAGATGAAAACTGGCTAATTGTCGAGACATCTATGATGGACCTGTGAAAGGATACTTATATATTTATGCATCCATGAGTCTGAGAGTCTGCAAAGATGAAAAATTTCTAAGTTTTGAGACTTCTCAGATGGACCTATGAAAGGACAGTTATAGATTTATACATCCACGAGCCCGGGAGTTCTTGAAGATGAAAAATGGCTAAGTGTTGAGACTTCTCCAATGGACCTATGAAAGGATGCTTATAGAATTATGCATCCATGAGTCTAGGAGTCTGCGAATATGAAAAATGACTAAGTAACGAGACTTCTTGAACGGACTGATGAAAGGAAGCTACAAAATTATGAGTCTGTGAGTTTGCCACCCGTGGGAATGTGTCAGAAGAAGGTACAAGCGACTATGGTTGTAGGCCTATGTGGAATGAAGTTCCACCATGGCATGATAGGCTAGTGCCATGTCAAGACCAGGGTGTCACCATGTTAGTTAACACAGTCAATGACACATAACGTGGATGCCACATGGCAGTAAGAGAGATGTTGCCTATGTAAACCCAAGAACTTTGGAAGGTCATAGATTTTGTTCCAGAGATCAATTTTGAGTGAATTTACCATTGTTGGAAAGCTCTTGATGAGAAAAACAGGATGGAGATGTGATAGAGAATATTTAAGGTCAATAGAAGAAGAAAAAATTTAATACCCCATCCCTTAAAAAAGAACTTAGGGGTCGAGTCTGTTACACGTCAGGTTTCAGCTAGTGGGGCCCATCGGTTGTCATTTTGTTGACCATAAAACCCTTTGTTGGAGGATCTTTGGCACTAGGGTTTTTCTGAATGAGGCATAGTGCAATTTATGAATGAGAGGTCAATTTTCAAGAACACTATGTTAGGAAATTGTGGGTAGTGTAGTCACATGGGACTTGGAAAAACAAACATGCAGGAGCTTACGGAACTTTGTTATGCTTCTTGGTTTGGATTTTATGCCCCTGGACAAAATTATCGACATGTCCCTGAATGGATTGAGGAGGAGAGTTTCAACTTGTGATAAAACTCAAACTGGGACCCAAATGGACAAATCATCAGTTGTATTGAATCCAGGGAACTAGGTTTCAGCTATTTGGCCCATCTATTGTCATTTTATTTTCAGGACAACCATTTGTTGGAGGATCTCTGACACTAGGGTTTTGCCCAGTACTTATTACATATGTTTTTCAATTTAACATCTTGTTAGGCATGGAATGGTATGGTATGGTATGGCATGGCACTTGAAGGAAAGACAATGCATGACAAGGCAAGGCATGGCATGGCATGGCATGGAAAGGAAAGGCAAGGCATGGATTAACAAGGCAAGGAAAGGGACGACATGGTAAGGCAAGGAAAGTCATGGCATGGCAAGGAAAGGCATGGCATGGCATGGAAAGGAATGGTGCGGCATGGCATGGAAAGTGAAGGCAAGGGAATGTATGGCAAGGAAATGCATGACATAGCATGGAAAGGAATGAAATGGCTTCACAAGGCAAGGCAAGGAAAGACAAGGAAAGGCATGACATGGGATGGAAAGGAAAGGCAAGGTAATGCAAGGCATGCTAGAAAAGGCATGGCAAGGAAAGGCAAGGAAAAGTAAGGCATGGCAAGGTAAGGCAAGTGAAGGAAAATCCTAGCAAGGTAAGGTAAGGCAAGGCAAGGAAAGAAAAGGCATGGCATGGCATGGCATGGAAAGTGAAGGAAAGGAAAAGCATGGCATGGAAAGGCAAGGCATGGAATGGAAAGGAAAGGAAATACATGGTATGACATGGAAAGGAAATGCATGGCATGGCATGGCATAGAAAGTGAAGGAAAGTAAAGGCATGGCATGGAAAGGTAAGGAAAGGCATGGCATGGAAAGACAAGTGTTACCCATGATTTTGGTCATCATGATGATGTATTGATGATGGTGTATTCAGGCTCTTCATTAGAACTTTTTCCTAAGAAAAGTTACCTTCATCTCTTTCCAGAAATCACATTTTTTAGGACTGTTCGCAGGTTGCCAGTATATTTGCCTGTGAGAATGCATGATTCTCGCAGGCTGCCTTAAGCCAGGGTGTGAGAAGTTCTCACTGTGTGTAAATGCTAGGATGTGAACACTTTCTAAAAGAAGGGAAAAAGATGAATTCTCGAAGCATCTAGAAGGGAATCTTCTAGAAGGATGAGATGGCATTCGAATGGTTATCTTAGTACTGAATTTCCAGATATTTTGGGATCATTCTTATCCAAGTAACTAATTCATTCTCTCCTATATATTGAGAGAGTTCTCATGGAAAAGGTTAGAAGCAAACAAGGTTAAGTGAGACATTGGAGAAATTTTTAAAGATGGTGTGAAGGACTGAAGCTACAACAGCTAGGGAACTCCAACAAGTTTATCAAAGGTGGTTGATCTTCTTCATGTAAGTGAGCAAGTGTGTGTGTCAGAGCTAAGGTCCATCGAAAGGAAGTTTGCAACATCAAGGCTCAGGTTGTAATCTTTACTTTCCATCAATATGATACAGTAATGTGTCCCTTTCCCATAAATTTAGTTCCACTTTATTGTATAACTCCTTGATCATATACATAGATTAATTGTTGAATAGATTGTGCTTTCTTCACTTCGGTTGGTTTGTATTGTTTTGATCTTGAATGTACAAGAGCACTGGAGCAAAGGAGGAGAAACAAAGACCAAAGGAAGCGATCATAAGGTATGTTCTTTAATCGTGCCTCCTAGTACATTCAATAGTTAAAATCTAGGGAAAGAGTATCATTTTGTCTTGCTTTGTTCTAGATCCAGGTGGATCTAGGGAGATCGGTTTGTGTCCGCACTTACGGATTTATCCAATAACAAAATTGGTGACTCCACTGGGGAACAATCCCATTTTCTTTGTGGATTTTGATATTTTTCTGTGGCCATTTTCTCTGGTTTCACTTTTCTCCTTTCCTATCAATCTTTGAGTCTTCAGGATATCCTAATAGACCCTCTGGGTCCAGAGGCCTTTTTCAATTTTGCTTCATTTTTCAAATTTTTGATTATGTTCAGGGATTCTCACACTGTAATTCATTGCATCCTGTGAGAAATGGTAGAGTTTGCACTCTGCCTTTAGGTTTCAGTGTGAGGTTCTCGCATCCTGCTCAAGGGTCACCTGCGAAAATCAGTCATTCTCGCACTGTGTCATATTGCCTGCCTATGAACACCATTTTTCAAAAGTTTGGATTTGAGTTTTGGTATTTTCAACTACCCAGATCAGTTTGATTGCCTCATAAGAGTTTCTCAAACTACTGATTGATATTCTTCTTGTCTTCATTTTTATGCATGAACAGTCTTAGGATTGCAAGGCTTTTCTTGTCATTTTTGTCTTGACTTTCGTTTCTTGACTTTTCTTGGCAAAACCATTCTCTCTGACTTCAGAATCTGAGTGTGTTTGATTAGTTAAGAACTAGTGATTGGTTGAAAGTTGATTTTTCTTGGTCTTTTCTCATTTGCTTATTGTTTGAAAGGTCATTTTTCTTATGCAATTGAAAAGACTAGTTTGGGTTTCTTTGTTTTAACAAAGTTCATTATTGCTTGTAGTGAAATTTTTTCAACAAAAAGATTTAATTTCTTGCTTTATATTAGATTGGGGGCATCCTTGCATTTGAATTAGCGAAATTGCATGATTCTTGGCATTTTTTTATCTTAAATTAAAAAAAAAAATCCCCTTCATGGCCGGGGGGGCGTGAATCGTGCATTGGTGTACAATACCTTTTTCTCATTTCTTGAGAATCTTGATATTGATGAGTTTTAAGATTTTGGGACATTGTGCATCTGGGAATGATAAATGTTTTCTCCTTCTCGTAGCATAGGTTTCATCAAAATGAAAAAGATTGCATCTTCATATCTTTGCATAATTTTTGAGTCGGTCAAAACACCATATTGTCCACGCCATCTTCCTTTTGGGTAACAACAGCCATAAAATAAAGCGCTTATAAAAATTGATTAGACATTTTTATATTTTCTGGTAGCAAACCTACATTAGATTAGTTGTAGGGCTTTGGAATAGGTTTGAAAGATAACTTTCCAAAGTTGCAAACAAACATAGAATCTTGAGTTAGGGAGCAGTTAAATCCACTTATTACATTTTGTCCTGGGAAGCCCTTCTAACACAAGGGTCAATCATGAGGTCGCATTGAGACTGGCAGAGTTACTCACTCTGCTTTGTTGGTCTTGGTGTAGAGATTGCATGTATTACGGGGGTCACTTGAAGGTATACCCACAATGATGAGTGGAAACCTCTCAAGTTGATTTTGGGCTAGATACCCTGCCCTTGCGTGTGGATCAAACTATCGACTGTCCCCCCAGGCATCACTGTAATGATTGGTAACCTTAGTGGCCTATCTCTTTAGGGTCTTTACACAAGGTGACTGTGGAGGGGAAAGTCTTCATGGTACCTGGAATCGACGTTGGCCAAACTCACTCGGGCTCGTTGGAGGGTATACCCACGATTATGTGTGGGAGCTTACACCAGGGTGTAAGTCCGTTAAGCAGGTCGTCAACATAACTTTTCCACCCACTCTATCTCAGCCCCTTCTTACATTGTTCCCGCGACATTGGATTTCATCACCAACTAATGCGTTCATTGTGAGAAGGTTTTGTTTGCTTGCTTGCTTACTAGATTTTTAGCATGTGTTGTTTGTCTTCCCTAGAGGACTCTAGATTGGATATTTATTTAATGGCGTCAGTTCCCAAAATGACCAATGAAAGAATCTCGACTCCAGGGGAACCTTTTGTTTTTCCTTCTTATGGAAATATTGGTCCTCCTCACATCGCTACTTTGAGCCTTCCAGGTCTCACAATTGGATTACCGATATGGTTGTTTTCCACTCAGGTAATCTCGAATGCAGTAAGTTCTTCAGTCATAAGCACCTCCCCCCACAAGAATCAACCTCATGTTGATCCTTCACCATCTTCACTAGTAAGGTCTTCTTCACCTTATTCACTTGCAAGGTTAACTTCCATTCCATCCTCTTCATCGAGAGAAAGTTATGAAGCTAGTAACTCGGTGGATAAGAAGAAGAAGAAAAGGAAGACTAAGAAGAAGAAAATTAAGCAAGGATCCAAACCTCCAACATATGTCTAACATGTTGGAAAACAACCAGTTATGTCTAACATATGTCTAAGTGGACTATTCAAATCATGAGAATTATTGGTCAGTTGAGACTAATACTCATGAATTTGGGTCATAGATTAATGACTTACACTACGCAGTTAATCCCAAAAATAATATCTAATATCTTGCACTGCGGAAGCCCCTATATACTTAAACCAGTTATTGTTACTCATGCTGGGAGTGTTGATGATGTCAAGATCACCCAAACAACCCGTAAGCCCAAGTACCCTTGCAGGCTTTGTAAGGGTAGCCATCTTCTTAAAGATTGCCCTAGTCTATCCAAGGTTATAGAAGCATGGTATACACGCCCTTGCCAAACCATGTCGTTAGCCTCTAAACAACATGTTGATGAACCCCCATCAACCAGTCATGATACGGTTGGGAAGAAGAAAAGTAGAGTCAAGTTCCTGTGTATGTTATGCAAAGGGAGTCATCTCACTCACCTTTGTCCTTGTATGGAGGAAGCCTCGAAATTACTAGAAGACATGATTGTTTCACAACCTCAAATTCCAGTTGCTTATCGTAAGTTTTCTCTTAACCCTCCAATAGTTGATGGAATGATCACTCTGGTCCCTTCACCAATCAATCTGATTGATCAGGTCGTCAATCTGGTCACGTCCTTAGTTGAACTAGTTGACAAAGTGGTTGATCTGATCCCATCCTTGGTCAACCCCACTCTCTCATTAGAGAGTGAAACCCAAGAGGTCGATCCGTTTCCAACTGTCGATCCCATTCTCCCCTTGGAGAATGAAACTCAAGTGGTCGATCTAATCTCATCATCATTCAATCCTACTCTCCCGCTAGAGAGTAAACCCAATACTGCCCATGTTTTTCTCATTGATACAGAATCTGCCGTATCGAGGGGTATTCCTCCTTCTCCCGTGAGACCCCCTCCAAGTAATGAGGCCATCCATTTTGATTGGGGTGTGCTAAATATACCTCGTCTTCCCTCTTACATTCCTTTCCATATTACAATACAGGTTTGTGGTCGGGACGTTCCTCAAACGTTGATAGATGAAGGATCATCTGTTAGTATTTTGTCCTCTCTTTCTTGGAAAGAATTGGGTTGTCCTTCACTTGCGTCGGTTACGCAGAATTTGTTAGCTTTTAACAGAAGAACTAGTCAGCCTTTAGGGACCCTTCCTCAGTTTCCTGTAACTCTGGGAGGAAAAACTGTCTTTATCGATGTCATGGTAGTCCAAGACCCCTTGGATTTTTCTTTACTCCTTGGGAGAGATTATGTCTATGCCATGAAAGCTATTATGTCTACTCTTTTTCGTGTGATATCTTTCCCTCACGATGGACGAGTTGGGAATGTTGATCAACTTTCATTCATTGACCCCGCCTGGCTTGCCTCCCTGAATGGTTCTTGTATGTAGACAGTATCGACCCTGCCACAGGTCAATTATGTGGCGTTGTCACCCATGGCTTCAACTTCTGATGACTTAGATCCAGTAGTTGACATGGTGATCTCTTCAATAGGGTTGCTAGAGCTTGATCTCTTTACTCCTGTCGCGACCCTCGACATGGTGTCCTTCCAGAGTGTGTTTCTTCCTTCCATTGAAGACCTCTTGGAAGCCATGACTGATTTTTGTCCCTTTCCATGGTGTTCTTCCAGAGCATTGTCCTCCTGGAATCCATGATCAAGCAAAGGCCTATGAGCATAGTTTTCTAATTTCAAGCTCGTTAAAAAATGAAACCACTTGAGGATAGTTTTTCATCTTTGAGGCAACCTCATTAAAAAAATGAAACAGAGGTTACGAGCATAGTTCTTGTTTCTATCTCAAGCTCGTTAAAAAAAAATGAAATAGTTTTCCCCCTCTCTATTTGAGTCAAGCCCTTCGTCTAGTATTTGAAGCTTCATTTCATTCTCCTTTGCAGTTGGATGAAACGAAGCTTGGGGGGCATTTGCCTCAGCCTCTGGACTTCATGATGAAGTTGAGCTGCTAGTTTCTTAAGCTGGGGGCTAAGTACCAACCATCCATATGTTATGCATTGGGAAGTCACAAGCATAGTTTTCTATGGTTCAAGCTTGTGTAAAAATGAAACCACTTACCTCAAGCGTAGTTTCCTCTGGTTCAAGCTTGCGTAAAAATGAAATCAGGTCCAAGCATAATTTTGTTTTGTTTTAAAGATTGCGTAAAAATAAAAACAATCCCGAGCTTAGTCTTTGTTTTTTCTCATGCTCGTAAATACATGAGAATAAGTTACCGAGCTTAGTCTTTGTTCTTTCTCTTGCTCGTAAATCAATGAGAATGTAACCGAGTATACTTTTATCACTTTTTCAGACTCGTAAAGGTTATATGAAAAAGGAACCCCCTGGAGTCCTCTTTAAGCTCTTTTCAGATTCTCTAAACATGAAAAGATCGCCGAGCGACCTTGTTATTTTCACGCTCGATAAAGTATTTGAAGTACGCGTCTGGTGAGCGATAATTTCTCTCTTTTTTGGTCTCATACAGACTATTTTACGAAAAAGGAACTGAGAGAGTTCTCTTTTAAGTGTTTTTCCAAACTCTATAATCTTGAAAAACGTTCGAGTTTACTATCTCTGGACTCGTTAAACAAACATTGACAGACCCATGATGGGACCGAACCACTCCTTCTTAGGGTTCGTTAAATATACTCCGAGGGACTTGTCCGAAGGATGAGCTTATATCAACAAGCATATGTTATCCTCCTCAAGCTTGCATAAAAATAAAGAGGTACTCGCTAGAAATGGTGGGGGAAAATTTGGGAAAAGGATATGTTTCATCTTCGTATTGATTGGCAGTAAGTGTCGGTCTTGAACATGACACCCCTTATTCATCATTTGAAGCCGGTTTGGGAAATCCATTTGTCTCTCATTTGATTTGCTACAAGGTCATTCCCTGTGTCATCTTTGAGTCAATGTTGCCAAATCATTGGTCGTGTCATTCATATGTTCAAGAGAAGTCCATCTGAAACCTATATTGAGTCGGCCATCTGCAGTTATCCATTCTCTCTGTGTCAGCCTTTCCTGTGTCCAGTCCAATTTGCAAAATGCTCTGTTTCACCTTCAAACTTTGTTACTCATTTCGTGTCATTGATGGTGAATACATCAAGGCCCTCCTGTGACGAGTTTTTGTTCCATCAACTTCATCTCATTATCCGGAATCAAGACTTAGAAATTATTTAGTACCTTGGAGCTTGCATGCCTCAATGGCAAGTTTCCTCGCTTTCAATAGTGGGTATACATCATTGACCCCTGATCGAAATATTCCATCGTATGTTTGACATCAACTCATTTATTCATAGTTGATGGATTGTACTATAGTACCTTGGGATTCATTGACATCAATGGTGATTTCCCTTGCACTTGTTAACGGTTTCTTCAATGACCGGTAATCAAGTGGTTTCTACTATGTTCGACTTCAACACATGTAATCACATGGTTAGATTCGTACTTTGGGTGACAAGATTGAAGACCCTGGATGTTATCTTTGTGATCTAGTTTGCGATGGAGTATGTATAATTTGTGACACATAGATCCACTGTGTATGTCTCATTACTATGTCGTCTTGATTTGAAATTTCTCACATAGATACATAGTGTATTCAGGTGGCTATGCTATATTTTGACGACTTGGATCCACAGTGTATGATTGGTGGCCATGACCTTTGTCTATAATGTCATCAGTCTGTGATCTGAGTATGGGAATGCCTACCTCAGAATTGATATACATGATTTTCTATAGATGCTTGGTTGTTCGCAGGTTTCTGATTAGATGTGCTCTTGGTTCTTGAGACACACATGCAGTTTACAAAGTATATCGGCTGTCACTGGTTCCAACCTCATACTTTGGGGGGCATTCTGTTACCCATGATTTTGGTCATCATGATGATGTATTGATGATGGTGTATTCAGGCTCTTCATTAGAACTTTTTCCTGAGAAAAGTTACCTTCATCTCTTTCCAGAAATCACATTTTTGAGGACTATTTGCAGGTTGCCAGTATATTTGCCTGCGAGAATACATGATTCTCGCAGGCTACCTTAAGCCAGGGTGCAAGAAGTTCACACTGTGTGTAACTGCTAGGGTGTGAACACTTTCTAAAAGAAGGGAAAAAGATGAATTCTCGAAGCATCTAGAAGGGAATCTTCTAGAAGGATGAGATGGCATTCAAATGGTTATCTTAGTACTGGATTTCCAGATATTTTGGGATCATTCTTATCCAAGTAACTAATTCATTCTCTCCTATATATTGAGAGAGTTCTCATGGAAAAGGTTAGAATCAAACAAGGTTAAGTGAGACATTGGAGAATTTGTGAAAGATGGTGTGAAGGACTAAAGCTACAACAGCTAGGGAACTCCAACAAGTTTATCAAAGGTGGTTGATCTTCTTCATGCAAGTGAGAAAGTGTGTGTGTCAGAGCTAAGGGCCATCGAAAGGAAGTTTGCAACATCAAGGCTCAGGTTGTAATCTTTACTTTCCATCAATATGATACAGTAATGTGTCCCTTTCCCATAAATTTAGTTCCACTTTATTGTATAACTCCTTGATCATATACATAGATTGACTGTTGAATAGATTGTGCTTTCTTCACTTCGGTTGGTTTGTATTGTTTTGATCTTGATTGTACAAGAGCACTAGAGCAAAGCAGGAGCAACAAAGACCAAAGGAAGCGATCATAAGGTATGTTCTTTAATCGTGCCTCCTAGTACATTCAATAGTTAAAATCTAGGGAAAGAGTATCATTTTGTCTTGCTTTGTTCTAGATCCAGGTGGATCTAGGGAGATCGGTTTGTATCTGCACTTATGGATTTATCCAATAACAACAAGGCAAGACATGGCATGGCATGGCATGGAAAGGTAATTCAAGGCATGACGAGTCAAGGCAAGGCATGGCATGGCATGGCAAGGGATGGCATGGAAAGGAAAAAAAGGCATGGCATGGCATGGAAAGTAAAGGAAAGGCATGGCATGGCAAGGAAAGACATGACAAGGAAAGACAAGGCATGGAAAGACAAGGAAATGCATAGCATGACATGGAAAGGCATGGAATGTCATGGAAAATAAATNAAGGGATGGCATGGAAAGGAAAAAAAGGCATGGCATGGCATGGAAAGTAAAGGAAAGGCATGGCATGGCAAGGAAAGACATGACAAGGAAAGACAAGGCATGGAAAGACAAGGAAATGCAGAGCATGACATGGAAAGGCATGGAATGTCATGGAAAATAAATAGAAGGCACGACATGGTATGGCAAGTGAAGGAAAGGTAAGGAAAATTACGGAAAGGCATGGCAAGGTAAGGCAAGGAAAGGCATGGAAAGGTAAGACAAGTGAAGGAAAGGCATGGAAATGAAAGTCAAGGAAAGGCAAGGCATAGCATGGAATGGCATGGAAAGTGAAGGAAATGTAAGGCATGGCATGACAAGGAGAGACAAGTGAAGGAAAGGTAAGGAAATTGAAGGAAAGGCATGATAAGGTAGGGAAAGTGAAGGCAAGTCAAGGTAAGACATGGAACGTTAAGGCAAGGAAAGGAAAGGAAAGGCAAGGCATGGCATGACAAGTGAAGACATGGAATGGCAAGTGAAGGAAAGTCAAGGCATGGAATGGCAAGGAAAGGCATGGCATGGAAAGTCATAGTATGGCATGGCATGGAAAGGAAAGGCATGGAATGACATGGCATGGAAAGTGAAGGCAATGAACGGAATGACAAGGCAAGGAATGGCATGGAATGGAAATAAAATGCATGACAAGGCAAGGAAATGCATGGCAAGTCAAGACAAGGAATTTCATGGCAAGTAAAAACAAGGCATGGAATGGAAAGGCAAGGCATGGTATTGCATGGAAAGTTAAGGAAAGGTGAGGCAAGTGAACGCAAGGCAAGGCAAGGCAAGGTAAGGCATGGCAAGGTATGGTAAGTGAAGGCAAGGCATGGAAATGTAAGGCAGGTCAAGGCAAGGCATGGCATAGCATGGTATGGCATGTCAAGTGAAGGAAAGGAAAGGTATGGCATGGAAAGGAAAGGCATGGCATGGAAAGGCAAGGCATGGCATGGCAAGGCAAGGCAAGTGAAGTAAAGGTAAGGAAAGGTAAGACAAGTGAAGGAAATGCATGGAAAGGTAAGGAAAGTTAATGCAAGGCAAGGTAAGGTAGGTAAGGGAAGGGTAAGGCATGGAAAGGTAAGGAAAGGCAAGGCATAAAATGGCATGGCATGGAAAGTGAAGGAAAGACAAGTCATGGAAATGCAAGGCAAGGCATCACATGGAAAGGCAAGGCAAGGAATGAAATGGCATGGCATGAAAAGGTAATGCATGGCATGGCATGGCATGTGAAGGAAAGGCAATGCATGGAATGGAAAGGCAAGGCAAGGCATGGCATGGAAAAGCAATTCAAGGGATGACATGGCAAGGAAAAGCATGGAATGTCATGGAAAGGCATGGCATGTCATGGCAAGTGAAGGCAAGGCATGGCAGGGTAAGGCAAGGCAAGGTATGGCAAGGAAATACAAGGCATGGAATGGAAAGGCAAGGCATGTCATGGCATGGCATGACACATGAAGGAAATGAAAGGCATGGCAAGTGAAGGAAAGGCAAGACAAGTAATTTCAATGAAGCAAGAAAAGAATACCATAACAACCATAAAAAGAAGCCAAATTTTCAATAATTCATAAATGTGAAATAATTGTTCAATTATTCCTTTTACATACCTATGGTCATTCAAGTAGACCATCAAGATCACTTCTAATACAGACAATCTCCATTAACTTCTCGTGCTTAGGGTAAGGCAAGAAGTAGCGTACCTTTGATGAGTTCTTACTTGGCATTGTTTGTAGTTGGAGGTTTGTACCAACAACCAAGTTCGTAAAGTGGTATACGACTTGACATGGTTTATAATCTTGAAATACATAACCACATTTCTTTCGTGTTCTTTCATCATGTGTCAGATATTATCCTTTAATAACCATCGACCCAATGGAGAATTCAATGCCTTCATAGTTTGTTACTAATCACACGAGGGTCTTCTTTCCTTCTAAGCAACATGCTAGACAATAATTAGAGCCCCACTCATTATCTCTTGAGGAAACCATTGCGTATACGTGCCTTGAAAAAAATATAGTGCCAACATGTGAGTCCACTAAATGACCAAAGCATAAAACATTGATGTTAGTTATTCAAAATTTAATAGAAGGTTTCAATGAACCTAGTAGTACGAGATATGAGACATGATCATAATCAAATGAAATACTTGATTAGTCCTCCTCCAAATGGGATAATTCCATATTTATATTTTGACCGATGGGGAGTGATACACGATCCCATCTATCAACCCATTTTGTTGATTCATGATCATCCCATTCATTACTTCTACATGGACCACAGAAGCAAGAGAGTTTTCTCGTCCATATTTCAACTATTGCATTATTTGATGTTCTAACTGAATGGAATTCACGAGTTCCCTAGATTGTTTTGTATTCATACCACTATTATCGATATACATTGACCACCTCCCAAAAATATCTATGTACATGTCCTTTCATGTGTGATTGGTCTTCACAGGTTCCTATTCCCTCTCCCATTACTGAAGAACACCATTCAATAATGGATTTCGCATCTTGAATGATGGAAGTAGTTGTGAACTTCCTTTATTACCTGTGTAACACTCTTTTTATGCATGCACCTGCTCCATCATGCTCCCCTTTTCTGTGCCTGGACTCAAAATAGTTCCAAATGTGTGGTACCTTGATTTTTTTGTGCAACATACATAACCATTGAAATACACAAGAATTTTTAACTGGCCTATGCAACCATCTGACCAAATCCAATGTTGATCCATCTGTATTCTCTTCTCTTTAAGGTGATTGTACAACAACTAAAAGAAATGATGTATGTAGGTTAAGTCATGGCACTGATCTTCGTTTATGAATAAGTGACACTCCTTCAATATAAATCTATTTTCTTCGTTACTATTTGGTCCATGCCTATATGTGATATGGACCATTATGTTGACATTTTCTGAGTGATAATATTGGCTTTGAATCTCATTTTGCGGTTGAAGGGTGTAGTTATCTACAAAATCAACCACTAATAACACAGTACCAACAAGAAATGTATCTCTGCATATTCTAAAATGCTTGTCCTACCATCGAGCCACATGGACATGTTGAACATAATGTTGTGTCTTTTCAATGAAGTCCTTCATGAATTCATATACTTGTACTTGGGAATTCACCAATTGTATATTATTTCTTTCCTATCCTCCATCAATATCATATGCGACATATTTAAAGCTTTGCAAGGAAACCTCGATCCTCCCTAATTCATACTCATCCCTTACATGGATTCACTTGCTCGGTAATGTCTTTCCACCGCACTTGGGGCATGTCCCATCTAAGAAAGATTTTTGATAAAATGTACAACCCTCTAGTCTTGAACACAAGATGTTGTGAATAAAGTCTCTATATGATGGTGATGACGATATAACTGAGAATTCTTGCAAAAGGGTGTTATGAAAAACACAAAAAATATGTGTGTGTGTGTGTGTGTGTGTGTGTGTCACAATAATAACAATACTAAATGTGATATCTACAACATGTTTTATGAATTGTGTTTATTCAAACATACCAAGGCTTTCATTTATGGAAATATCTTTGGCCCAAGTTAAGTGCACTATGTATTGTCCTGAATATCTCATACAATTTTATTTGTGTAATGTCAAGAAAGTGTTTAATATGGGGTTCATGGTCCCTAGATCCCCTTCTCAATTTTAATAAATCTTTTTGGTTGGAAGAAGGCCTAGTGTTCTCATGCCAGAAATCTTGTACTAGTCCCTTAACTACTCCAATTAACTTCATGTCAGAATGAGGTATCCTACCAGTGAAGGCCCACAAATCTGTTGGGTCACCTGTTTTGCATCTATCTCGTCTATGATATATTTTTTAAGGTTTTTGGCATTGCATTTCATGAGGTGTGAGGTTTGTTGTACCAAACAATTTTTTCTTGTGATCTTGCTAACAATAGACTGTGAGAAGACACATTGGGATGCATTGCGGTCTTTAGAAAAATATTTCTTACCAATTATTTAAAAAGAATTTACAAGGTTTCTAACAATATGATGACTTGTTTCTAAACTTTTGACTATTTTAATGCCTAAAATTATCCTAACAACAATCAAACTTCTAGATTTTAACACAACAAAAACTAATTGACATTTGGCAGCATTGGCTTTTGGTTCAAAATATTCATTAATGATTTTATAAGAATGATAACGAATAGTACGGTTAGGTAACTTTCCTTCAAGTGATTCTAGACTATTTCATTGATCTGAATGCGTTTAGGAGTTCTTTGTCACACAATGCTCAATCTAGGTAGGGATGATGAACCCTTATTCTTGCACTTTTGATCTCCCTGTCGTGGAGTTAACAATGTTGCAATTCATGCCCCTTCAATCACTGGAGGATCAAATTTGGGGGGAGAGTGGACATGGGATTGACTATTTTTTGGAACGTTTGACTATCCAACAATAGGTTGCACCACAGGAAGTTCTTCACCATGCTGTTGTACACCAGTTGCCTCTCTAATTTCATTGATTGTATAATCATCTCCAAGAAACTCCTCCATCATCTGGTCATCCACAACAAGATTTATTGAAGAGATATTGGATGGATTGGTCTCTACTGAAATATTGCACTTTTCTTGTGGTGATGGAGGAGAAACAACAATGACATCTGTTATGATAGAAATTGGATTGGCCTCTTCTAAAATTCTACGCTTTGACATAAGTAAATTTTTGTTTTATCTTTCTTCTTCTACCTTTTCAATCGGTTTCTCTTTTATTGAGGTCTTTCTTTCTCGAATCTGTCAGATCCCCATGTTTAAAGAGAAAAGTTGGCTTCCAAACACCCTACCACAAATTTTCTTGGTATTACACAATAAAGAACAAACAATTCCAATTCCAAGTGGACAAATATTTTGTATTACAAAGTAAGACACAACTAATAATTCCAATTCCATTTGGACAAATTTTTCTTGGTATTACACAAGAAGACAACTAACAATTACAATTTCAATTGGGTAAATTTGTCTTGGTATTACACAACTAACAATTCCAACTAGACAAATTTTTCTTCCAATCTCAAGAAGACACAAGAAGACAAAAAAAAAATCTAATTGGACAAATTTGTCTTTCAATTCCAAGAAGATACAAGAAGACACAAACAACAATTACAATTCCACTTGGACAAATTTTTCTTCCAATTCTTCCCACAATGGTCTTGCAATAGCACAAAATTGTCCGTGAATCAAACAACAATACTAAAATAATAAAAACTTGTCTGTGCGTGCTACTTTTTTGTGCAAATGTCAGGAAATATTTGTCGGACTTGAGATATATGAGGTAGTGGAGTGTGATTGGAACCAAAAAATTCCCAACAGGAATGTGTGCACATTCCTTCTGGGCATAAACGAACAACAACTACAAGGCTATCAAGTCACAAGAGTGTGTGCACGTTCTTAATGCAACATATATAGCATTTATTATAGACTAAACTTCTTTATGAATAAATATGTATAGGGGTATGGGGACAACTAGGACCTAAGGGAATATGATTGAAAGTTTTTTCAAGCATAGAGAAATGATTAGAGAACCAAGATGTGGGTGATGTGGGTGCAAGGGTTGTGGGGCCTTTAACAAGAGGTATATGGATAGTACACTTAGATCTCGAGTGTGGAGGGGGTTAAGGGTTGAGTAGGTTATTCCTAGGCTTAGATGGAGCCAGGGGGTCTAGGTCATGGTCTAAATCTAGCTCTAGCTCTATGTCATGGTCTATGTCATGGTCATCATATAGGTCTAGGTSAAGGTCTATGTCTTGTCATGTCTAGGTTTTGTTATGTCTAAGTCTGGGTCTAGGTCTAGGTCTAAGCCAAGGCCATTACTTTTCTTATGATGTAGAGAGGGGGGTGAAAAGAGAGAGGAAGAAAGAGAGTGTGAGAGGGGGAGAGGGGAAGACAAAGAGAGTGAGATAGAGTGAGGGACAGGGAGATAGAGAGGGAGGTAATGAGATATAGAGTGAGAGGAAGGGGGGGTAAGGGGGTTAAATAGAATAAAATAGAGTAAGGTGGGGAGATTCGGGGAGAGAGAGGGAGGGAGATACAGGGATCAAGCGAGTGAGGGTTATATGCAAGAGGTAAAGAGAGAATCAGGTATAGATGGATTGTTTAAGAGTGTGACAAGGTGGGAGAGGAATACCAAGAGGGGGGTTAGAGAGAGAGAGGTGGGAGAGAGAGTGAGACTGAGAATAACAACAAGGAGAGAGAGAAAGATTTGGTAGATGTATAAGAGAAAGAGAGGATATATAGTGGGAGGGAGGGACAAAGGGGAAGAGGGAGGGGGAGAGAGATAGAGATATGAGG
>JASDQU010100717.1:247113-271372 GCA_032191745.1 Picea mariana | reverse complement strand
TAGAGAAAGGGTGGGGGAGAGAGAGAGAGAGAGAGAGAGAGAGAGAGAGGGTGTGAAAGTTTGAGGCATGTCAAGGTAAAGTCTAGTTCTACGCCTTTTCATCCCTTGTGATCTAAGTCTTGCCATGTCTAGGTCTTACCATGTATAGGAGTGTGAGGGAGAGAGAGGGAGACATACAAGGTGGGGTAGAGAGGGAGAGTGAGAGGCATATAGAGAGGGGGATAGATGTAGGAGAGAGAGAGAGAGAGAGATGGAGGGAAAGATCAATGACTTTTAGGATCACATGTGTGTTTCTAGAGTGTGTGCATGTTCCTAGAGCACATGCACACTCCTAAGAATGTGCATGCTTTATTTGGAATTCAAATTTTTTTAGGCGGGATTGATAAGGTGTATGTTGACTTGGTTGGCTTGGATTTAGGTTCGGGATGACAAACCTAGTGGTTCAGTTTGCAAATTGATAAAAACCTCCATTTTTGTTAATACCCCTCTATATCTCTGTCTTTGACATTATTTTTCTACAGGCTAAACAATTCAGTTGTTGATGAAACTAGAGACATAGATAGAGTTGGCTATGCAAATTTTAAATATATAATTTTTTTTTGTTAATTAATATTTTTTACTATTTTTAATCTATTTTTGTCTTCACATATATCAAAATCCTAGAATACCTACCTCTCTTATTTATGTTATAACTTTTTCTCAGCTTAACCATTTCTCAAATGAGTTATATGTGGCACTAGAGGAGACTGATACCTACGATCTAAAAAAAAACTGTTTTGATCACGTTAAGACCCTCTTAGCCTGCACAAACAAAAGACATTGTAATTTCAGGCATATATTGACTTTGATAATTTAATATATATATATATATATATATATATAATTAAAAATTTCCAAAAAATACATAGCACAAGAAAAACAAGTTCTCTACAAGAATACAAATTTTTGGAATGTAATTCCATCGTTAAGGTACTCAACACCTGCACGAACAAAAACATATAGCTTATATTTTGGTTGAAAAATAAGATATCGTTGTTAGAAAAAATCATATTTGACACAGTTATTCACAATGTCTATGAATACAATTTGTATATTCGGAAATCTTATTCAATTTCCTATGTTTCATCTTCTTACACAATATTCAAATTCAGTGTAAAACTACCTTGAATAATCCCTCCAAGTTAACAAATTGTTGTTTTTTCAGGTTTGCATGGCCACTAATACATAATGAGAGACCATCATTACCTTGCACTCACCCAAGTATGTGTGCCAATAAATGTGGAGTTTTCATGCATATAGAGGTTTCTATGCACCAATTCTATTTGCATGCTTGCTCTCCATTATTTTTAAAATTTATCCCTATGTTGCAATAATTCCAAACATCATATTAAAAAACCATACATCAATCAAATCGTACTAGAGTATCCCTTCTTTCTCATAAATATTATATTGATATATCAATCAAATTGTATTACTCATTAGCATTATTTTGTAGATGTTCTTCAAAAAACCCAAATTTGTTGGTGCAATCCACTTTTGGGTGTGTAGGTGGGACATTATTTACACTATCAAGCAACCACCTAAGTTGACTTCAAGGTCATGATGAATCGACCACTAAAACATTTCCCTTGGGAGACTGTTGTTATCAGACTAATCGGTAGGTGTGAACACTAACTGATCTCCCTAGATCTAGAACAAAACACACCAGAACATGACGCTTTCCTTAAGTTTTAAATATTGAATTTACTAACTAAAGAGGGGTAGGTGACATACCGTTTAAATGTCGCTTCCTCTCGCCATCGCCATCCTAGCTCCATTCCAACACTCATACAATGATGAACCTGTAAAAGAACGCAACCAACCAAAGTGATAGCAATAGCATAAACTCAATATAAACCTATGTATGTGATCAAGGAATCATACAATAAAACACAAAAAGTTTTATAGGAAAGAATCATATTACTGTATCATATTAAATGTGAAAGAGAGATTACAACCATGGCCTTGATGTCGTAAGGTCCCTTCCAACTGTCCTTCGTTCCCCACACACTTTCACTCCAATAATTTTGAGAGCACAGATCTGATAATATTCACAATCTATCTTGACAAAGCAAATCTCAAAGGCACTCTAATCCAAGCTAATCCCAAAAGCTCCAAAGCTAAAAAAAGCTAACTTTCTCCATGAGAACTACTCTCCTTTTATAATTTGAAAAGGATAAGGTGAGGAGGTTAGGATGATCCCACTAAATCATGAAAGCGAGTAAGATCCAAACCATTCGGATGCCACCTCACCATAGAAGTTTCTCCTTCTAGAAGATTCGAGAAAACGCTTGTTTTTCCCATAAGTAGGCATTCTCTCACCCTGCCTATAGAGAAACCTACGAACATCTCGCACCCTAGCTATGGTGCAACCTATGAGAATCAGGCATTCTCGCACCCTGCCTATATAGCAACCAACGAACTTCCCTTTTTACAAGGTTTTTACAAGGGAAAATGCAACTTCTTTTCTCAGGAAAAGTTCTTCTCCCTTCTCTCTTCAGGAACTCAGGCCACTGACCCCTCTGAAGACAATAGATAGGTTTACATCATTAACGGTCATAGGGATGATGAAAATAATGTGTAACAACTGCACTAGTCATTCTTGAGGAATCAAACCCTAGTAAAAGTTGAACAATGCCTCATTTTCATTGAAGCAACTCAAGTCTCATGGATTTTTTTATTAATCTAGATGTTTAAACACCTAAGTTGACTTACATTCCCCATGGGAGAGTGCACTAGTATCCCCATGGGAGACTGCACTTACATACCCCATGGGAGATTTCATTGACACAATGGAGCTTGTGAACATCAGGACTAGAAATGGACAGTTCACCTGGAACAACAAACAACTAGATCACCACCAAGTAGCAACAAGGCTAGACAGATTCTTGGTGTTAGAATCCATCATTTTGTAGGGACTAACTTTGGACTACAACATCCTCCCTTGGGG
Organism: Picea mariana; assembly: GCA_032191745.1. Taxonomy (NCBI): domain Eukaryota; kingdom Viridiplantae; phylum Streptophyta; class Pinopsida; order Pinales; family Pinaceae; genus Picea; species Picea mariana. Next base: position 268,383 of record JASDQU010100717.1, on the reverse strand, counting down.
GGGATCAGACCATTGGCCAGTTCAACTGGAAGCTAATTTTCAAACCACATCGAAGAACAGACCATTTAGATTTAAGAAATTTTGGATCGACCATCCCACCTTCAAGGATAACATCAACCAATGGTGGTGGGAGGAACTACCAGACCAAGGGACAAGGATGTTCAAACTTTACAAGAAACTCAAGTACATCAAACAAAAACTCAAGGAGTGGAACAAGGAAGTCTTTGGAAACATAAAACAAGGGGAAAAAAGTATCGATGACAAAATGAGAAAGCTACAGGAACTGTGCATCAAATAGGGATACACAGAGGATCAGAAAAAAGAAAAGATTCAAATGACCCAAGAATGGGAAGCAAGATGCTAGCAGGAAGAAACTTCGTGGCGCCAAAAGTCTAGAATAAGGTGGCTAAGGGAAGGGGAGAGGAATACCAAGTTTTTTCATAGAACAACTATTGCAAGAAGATCTCATAACAAAATATTGAATGTTAGGGATCAGGACGGGATCGAAAGATAATCCCACCAGGAAATTGAAAATAAACTAGTAAATCACTTCCAGGGGATAGCCCAGGAACCAAATTAAGATAGATCTAAGGCCATACAAAGAATAATTCATCACATCCCCAAGTTGGTCATAGAGGATCAAAATTTTGGCCTAAGAAAACCCATCGCAAAGGAAGAAATTGGCCAAGTAGCCCAGGAGATGCCCAATGGAAAGGCCCCATGCCCAAATGGCTTCACAGTGGAATTCTTGAAATCCTACTGGGAAGTGGTTAAGCATGAAATTTATGGGGTGGTGGAGGACTCCAAGCGATCTGCATCCATCCTAAAATATTTAAATTCCATAATGATAACTCTAATCCTAAAATAAAATGAAGCTAGCACCCCAGACCGCTACAGGCCTATAGATTTATGCAATGTAGTTTACAAGATAATCTCCAAAATCATCACCAATAGACTGAAGCCACTCCTTCCCACATTGATATCATAGCAACATGCAGTTTTTTTGCAAGGAAGAAAAATCCTAGACAATATCATCCACGCCCATGAGATTATTCACACGTTGAAAAGCCAAAGGAGAGGGGGGATGATAATCCAAATTGACCTAGCGAAGGCTTATGAAAAAATAAGCTGGCATTATATGGCCAAGACACTGGAATCTTTTGGTTTCGACCATCACTGGATCAACTAGATCGTCACTCTAGTCTCAACGATAAGCTACTCCCTGCTAATCAATGGAGCCCCAACAAAACCTTTATGTCCATCCAAAGGCATAAGACAAAGGGATCTGTAGTCCCCGTTCCTTTTCATCCTAATGATGGAAGGGCTAAGAAGAAGCATAAAAATCACAACTGCAGGTGGTGAAATAAAAGGCATCAAACCATTTGAAAAATGTCCAACCTCCACACACCAATAGTTCGTTGATGATACCCTACTCCATGGCACACCCCCGGTAAAGGAATCAAATGATTTTAAAAGAATATTAGAAGACTTCAGGGAATCCCCAGAGGTAGAAATCAACCACTCCAAAACCATGATATATTTCTTCAACACTAATCCAGCAATTCAAAGAAACTTGGCCAACATTATGGGGTTTGAACGCAAAACGCTCCCAACGAAATACTTGGGAATTCCGCTAATGGAAAGAGCCTGCAAAAATGCTATGTGGGAAGGAGTTATCAACAAACTGTAGGAGAGGGTTAAAAATTGGACATACAGACCTCTAAACTTGGCTAGAAGGCTTATCCTCACCAAAACGATACTACAATCAATTATGGCATATATGATGTCAGTGTTTCCAGCCCCCAAAGGAATACTACAAAAGATAATATCCATCCAAAGAGATTTCCCATGTCAAGGCACATAAAATAAAAATAAATGGGCCCTGGTGGCCTTGGATAAGGTATGCAGACCAAAAAGCAAAGGTGACCTGGGGTTACAAGACCCACAGGTAACCAACGAAGCCTACACAGAAAAGCTCTGGTGGATATGGGTAAAAGACAAATATGTGTTGTGGGCTAACCTCTGGAAGGCCAAGTATGCCCAGAACATCACCAACTAGGGGAGAATTTGGTTCATGGGGACAAGGGAGAGATCAACCATTTGGAATCTCGCCTGGTGAAATAAGAACTGGATCCAGAAACACAACTTTTGGGAAGTCGAAAATGGTAAAACAATAAGGTTCTGGGAGGACACATGGAAACAGGAACCTGGAATGAAAATTTTGGATAGGAAGTAGCTCCAATAGGAAATTATTGGGCAAGGCAAAAAGAAAATACATCATTACTAGAAACAAAGGGATGGCAACGCCAGATGGAGGATCTAGGACAATCTTAATCCACAAAATAGATCTCGGATCAAAACAATAATGAAAGAGGTGGAGGAGGAATTGGGGAAAAGGAAAATTGGGGTCTTGTAAGAAGAGGACAAATTGAGGTGGGGAAGGAAAAATGGGGGTGAATTCAAATTAAAATAAGCATGGTATTACATCGCGCACCGGGACCAAGAAAATACAGAGCAACAATGGGAAAAGATTTGGAAAATCCCCCAATGGCCAAAAATCAAAATGTTCAAATGGCTAGTTCTACACAATTGAATTCTAACATGAGAGAACCTTATGAAAAGGGGTTTCATAGGTCCCTCTCACTACCATCTCTGTCAAGTCAAGGAGGAAACAACTGATCACCTCCTCGATGAATGCAATTACACAACAAAGATTTGGGATTGGGTGGCAGGCATATTCCGCCAATCCAATAGGATTCAGGGAAACATCAATGCAACCATCAACAATTGGAAGGAGCGTTACAACAAAAATGAAATGTTGAACCTTTGTTGGAATCTAATGTCAGGGATGATCATCTAGGAAATCTGGAAAGAAATGAGCCGGCGCATATTCAGGAATGAAATCCTAGCGGCATAAAAGATAAAGGATGCAATAGTCTCTAAAATAAGAGAAACGGTGTAGAGCCGCAACTGCAATACGAAGAAATCTCAACTTACAGGCCAAGACTCTCACATCCTGAACTTTTTCCATCTAAAAGAATGGTACAACATAATACCTGTAGGGCGTGACCTGCAATTGGACTCCCCCTCTGTCAGGGTTCCTCAAACTGAATTTTGATGGGGTGAAAAAATGAAATCCAAGAGTGGCAGGGGTAGGTGGAGTGATCAGAGATAGTGGTGGAAACATCATCCGACTGTACGTTGGGAGCATGAAAAACTCAACCAACAATGCGACAGAATTTGGAGCCCTGGAGCTTGGCCTTGAAATCATAAGTCGCGAAAGGATGAAAAACACCATCGTGGAAGGTGACTCCACCCTGGTTATCAACACAGTGAAAAGACTCCAAAATGGCACTAGAGTGGGMAAGGTTCAATGACACTGGCGCCTTGCACACTCCCTATAAAAAATCCAGGAGAATATGAGAACTTTGAATACAGTGGAGTTGTGTTGGGTGTGCAGGTCAACGAATTCTCTAGCRAATAGACTCGCCAATGAGGGGGTCAGAAAGGAAGGCCCAAAAATAGATGATACYTAGATCAGCATTCCTAATGGGCAACTCAGAATAGACTGTAGACACCTGGCGAAAAAATATCATGAAGGCGATGTAAGCATGGAAGGTCACATCAAGGAGGAAATCGCAAGGCCTCTTGGAAGGTACATGAACCCAAGCAGAATATGATGGCCTAACACCCTACCACCAATTATCATGCAACATCACAATAAGCAGCAGACGCATGACCAAAAACAAGGCCAATATGCTAGTAAAAGTTGTGGGGAAAGCACGAGTGAAAGGCTAGGCAGCAAGTCACATGCAACGAATGACATAAGGCATGCGGGGTTGATGATAACCAGGATCAATCCACCAGGCCCAAGTACAGGCACGAAAGCAACACAGTTGGATCACAAGCGAGTAAGGGTAGTGATCACATAGGGAAAAAGGATGACCCATCATCATTATATGAGACTTAACTGTAAAAATTGACGGAAGCACTCACCACCGCGGGCAAACCAAGACTGAAAGGATGGGCCCACAGAGGGGAAAGGTCAATAAGAATAGGGACAACATAAATAGATGCAAATAGAAGGAGCACAATAGCAGGGGCTATTACAGTGGAAAGGGCAAGGAAAGTAAGAATACATGTGAAGTGAGGCACAGGCCAAGTAACCATAATAGGAGTTGTGGTAGGCAAAGCGGGATGGTGCGACTAAAGAAAATACACAGGAAAAGGAAACCCCCTGGGAAGGAAGTCCCGAACAGTTCACGGTGGTTAATAAGAATGGATTAGGCATTGAAATATGTAGAGGGCACCTTCCAAACTCTAGTTGCACTGAAGGGGAAGGTGACCATGACTCGATGGGAAAAGGAATTAAAGGAAAAGTGCAAAGATAAAGCATGGGATTCATTGATACAGGAAGCAGACTAGTTAACTAATACGGGGGCCAAGCAACCCAGTGAAAGCCTCTACCACAAAATAGTGGAGATGGCTTAGATAACCAAGATGATGATCGGGAAAGTGAATTCAGAAATGGAAGAAGTTAGGCAGGAGGATAATAGGGAAAACAAGACAATGAAGGATGAGATCCTGCGTCACATCAGTAGTCTAGAAACTATTACCAAACTATTAGTAGAGGTAGAGAAGGACCAAAAATGCAAGCTGGAGAGATTGGTAGCTTAGTTCCACCTCTACGTACACTATGTCCATCACATGGACATCATAACTATTGATGGACATGGTGCACCAACCCAAATCAGGAATACTCACACGACCTCCCAAGAGGAATATAACAAGAGCCAGGCAGATGGCAGGAAGGAGCACCCCCAGGTGTTGAAACACTTCATAGTTCCAACTTAGTCATTTGGTAGTCTATAGGTAGTAATGTTAAGCACTGTCAGGTTATCTCAGATAACTTTCATGATTTGGTTTAGGGGGATCTTTTAGTTTCTTCGTTTATGTCTGTGTTTTTTCTCAAATTGAGTATGGAAGGTCTGGTCTAGTTCCCCTTGGTGGCAGACTAGTACCATCCCTCGTTACTATCAACTTGTGTAATTAGGGACCCCCTGGTCTAGTTTCCTTCTAAGCAGAATAGGATCCCCACTTTTTGTATCATAATATTTCCAGTTGTTGGCACAGGGGTAGACCCAGGGTTCAACACTAACAACGCACCAACAAAACCCTGACTATCAGCCCTTTCGGCAACACCTGCAAAGCAAGCGAGGTCTCACCCAAGGTAGAAGCAGGGGGGGTTACAGCACGCAGGTGTCTATAACCAAGTTGGGAGACAAACTTGTGATGATAACACTTTGTAGAGTACTCTATTAACACTTAGGATTAACATGTATTATTTCATTAGCATCGCAGGACATACCCCAAATATAGATCGAAGGTGTAGTACAATAAAGATTAAGCACTTCAACCACTGAACATAGGACTGAGTTAGATCTAACATTCATTTATCTTTAAGTAAAGCACTAAGAATCAACATATCTATCTATCGTACATAATAATCAAAGCACTATGCTAATAAATAGCATAAATAACATAGCACAAAGCACACCAAAGACACAAGATATATGTGGTTCACCCCAGTGTTGGGATACGTCCACCAACCACTTTTCCTTCTTTAATATTTGTCTAGATCTTACATTCATTTGCTCCTATTCACTAATCCACCAAGACGATCTTTTCACAAGACAGGAGATCTGCGCACTGAGCACCAGATCCTCCTTCCAAAACTAGGTCAAGGCACAGAGCCAACTTCTCTAGCGAGCACAGAGCCTTAACATCTATACATTTTGTTGCATAGAGCAACTCAAAACTACTTGCACTTAGCTACCAAGACTTCACTTCTTTTAGCTTCACTTTTATTCTACCATACATTCTTACTTATTTATACTTTTACAAACCCTTACAATAAGGCCTAATCATGGGTAAAAACCCCATGGTCCGACATCCCATAACCCATTACAAAAACCCTAGAGGACCCCTTACTGGGTCCACATATCCCACAAAATAAGTGATATTTGCGATCTCAGCTTCGCCTGGGTAATCCTTTCTCAACCAAAGTGTCAAATTCCAAAAAGTGTTTCAAACCCGACCAAGGTTTCCTCAAAACTTGGTCGAGGGCCAACATGCCCCCAACACTCACCTGTGACTCGTCCTGATTCACTCACAGGTCTGGGAAATGTTTCTTCGAAGGCCTCGAGCTTCACTCAAGCTGCCTCGACTTGTTGCTTCGCCTGAGCCTCCTGCTCAATGAGCTCATGGATCGTCTCCTTTGTAATAGGCCCTTCCAGGCGTTGTTCCACTGTTGCAAACACTTGGGTCCAATTGTGAGCCTTGTCCCTCAATTTATTCGAACACCTTGTAGGATTCATCTTGCACAGGTTATAGCTTCTGCGCGACTTCCATTACCCTGCCCTGGAGGGAAGTGATCTGTTGTTGCACTGTGCATTGTTCCTGGGATCTCTTCATTCTTTCAACTGCGGTGAGTAGCTTTATCTACGCCTGCACGAAGGATGCTTGTTTTTCCACCTCCTGTAACTACGCTTCTAGTTTTCTTAGCTATGGATATTATGTGAGGCGTTCATATGTCTATGCACTTCTATCACTCAGTTGTTTTCACTTTGAGGTGAGGGATTTGATCCTTACTACTATTTTCTTAGTGGCTTCCTTCCTCTAGTCACGTGCCTCCTGCGGTGTGCTCAGTACTGCTTGGACCTCCAACTCTGTTATCCTTGCTTGAATATGTTGGATGGTCTCAGCGAGCTTCACTACTTAAGCCTCAACCGACTCGTCCTCCTGTGCTAAGCCTGGCACAGAGTGACATGCTTTATTCACCATTTCTTTGACCACAGTCTACTCTGGGAGCAACTGCTCTTTGTCCTTCTATAGCTGGGATTTTTCCTCATGGAGAATTGACTAAAACTCTTCTCTCTCACTTTCATAGGCAACTACACTATACCGCGCTACTCGTAATTGTTCTAAGGCTTCATCTTTCTCTTGTTTCAAGGCTTCTGTAGCCTTCTCCTTCTCTTCCTGGACTTTCTGAAGTCGATCTTTTGTCGCATCTGCAAGTCTTCTCAATTGGGCTGGTTCATCCCCCAATTATGCAATCTGTGATGCAGTGGGTACTGCACGGACCAAACAAATAGCTTGTTGTACTTCCTTCAATTCCTTCTCAACCCTTCCACATATCTCTTCCTTCTTCACTCTATATCTCTGCAAGATGTCCTCGGAAGCGTCCTCCATAGCTCCACAGACCAAACTGATATCGTCCTCTTGTTGAAGGTTTCTTTGGGGAAACCTTCCTCTTTTGTGGTGTTATTGTCCCAGTAGGGGGATCTTCCGGCGGTGTAGCTTCACCTCCTCCTTGTCCATCTGCTTCACCTTCTCCTCCTCCTTCGAGTGATCTAGAACCATTTTCTTCAGAGGCATTGTCCTCCTCATCGGTCTCTATATCTTGGACTTCTTCCTGTTTCTTCTTCTTCTTTGTCCCACTCGACTATTAGACATGCTCAACTCAGGTGACCATGGGGCTTCCAATGGTGTTAGTGTCGGAGAGTTCTACATCAACGATAGGTACAAGGAACTCCTTCAGCCATTCCTTTGTGATCTGCTCCATATCTTCATATGTTAGATTGTAGTATGATTGTAACTCTTCCTTGTTCTCATATTTGTGCGCAATGATATAGATGAAATGCAGATCTGCGTAAAATATTTCTATCGATTTGTACTGGTGCAGGGTGCATGGTGTCATGCATGGAAATGACTTGATGGAAACCTTCAATTGCTGATAATATGCATGAAACAGAGCATTGGACTAGCATTGCTTCATCATGTCGTTGGTGTACCACAAGGTAGAAAACCTAGCGGCCAATAATTCTGATGGTTCGATCTCCGGAAAGGTGGCTCCTTCAGGCATTTTCCAAGCAATGAATGCAATCAAAATGATCAGCCACCTGAAATGGAACTCATATCCCAAATCCTGGTATTCCTGACAATCCTTCTCTATTTCATTGACGAGGTGACTCATCCAATTCATCTAGATGCCCTCCACACATTTTCCTATGAGGTCCACCACAAACTTGGTGACCTATGTGGGGCAGTTCTTTCTTACAAGCTTTCCATCTATGAGTTGACAAGCGAGACACACTGCGCCATCCTATATAGTGTCTACCTTGTAACCTCACTTTCCTTTTTTGACTTCACCGTAAGCTTCCTTAATGCGTTTTTCCAAGGAGTGGTCCAAGGCCTTCCCTAGATAAAACTGTTGAGGGTTAGGTCCTTTCATTCTTAAGCCTATAATCTGGTGGATTAGCTCCAAATCCATGGTAATCCTTTGTTCGATCCATAGGTATCTGCCATGATAGCACTACAAGTGGAGTTTAACGCAAGTGTTAACCTCCTAGTGGCGGCCAAAATGGGGAATCTTCATCACATTCAGCACAGCGGACTGCCCCAGTCCCTTGATCCATGGGTGGGAGATGAGGCAAGGATTCTTCCCAATTGACTTCATCAAGTATCGGTGGGGTGATAGTATAGCATATTTCTTCCTGTCTCCTAGATTGAAGTTGATGTTCTTCAACAGCGGGATCTTTCCCAACTGGCTTCTGACTACGCGTATTCCTTTCAGAATGTATGCGGTGAACAAGGTATACTCAAAATATCATGGGATGTCGTCATGATTAACTACCCCAGCCAAAGGTGGGATATACTTTGGTAGGATGGACGGGATCTACTTCGCATTAGCCAAATCATCACGGTGCTTACTTTGTTGCTCATTCGCAAGGTTGACACAGTTAGAACAACGTTTGGTCAAAGGGGAAGCCTGCAGTCCCCTAGTCGATGATGCCTGGACACCTTCAGATAATTGTTTGTCAGCCATTATCTTCTTGAGGACCTCCTCAACAGACTTCTCTAATTCACTAGGTTCTCCCGACATTCTCACTTTTAAACAGAGAGGTCTCGGTAGATGAACGGATAGGGAGGGTAGAAAAACAAACAGTGAGGTCTAGCTTCAGATAACACAACTCGAAACTTAGACAATTCTATGTTATCTCAGTTAATCACAGGGGGGAAAAAGTGGTCCCTGTGCAACAACCAATAGGTTAAATAAGAGAGGCACTGTAACAGATTCCTCCAACGACCAGGAATGCTTCCATCCATGTGAATCTGTCCATTATGGCACGGTCTCAACATCCCAAAAGAGGTCCATCAACTCATAAATATGTTTTCTAACCATTCTGGAGTGTCGTTATAACAGTCTAGGTGCCTCCAATGGTCATATAGCTTCGCAAGGGCAAAGTCTCATTCTTCTCAGTCTTATTGTTCCAACAAGGTTCAAATCCTGCAAACCTGCCTCTTGCGAGGTTCCAGTCTGTGAAGTATTTCATCTATTCTCTATATCTTCCTGTAGCTTTTCCAACTTAGCTTTCTTTTTATTGATCTTCCTTGCCTTCTTTCCTATGATTTGGGTCTCTCTAATTGTTTCTGGAATCCTCTTTCTATTCTTATTCTTATCTTCTCCTAGCATAGTGACTTCACACTCCTGATGTGCCCTCAAAGGGTCTAACGTTAATATCCCTTCTCTTATTACTTTTTGGGTGGGTATTTTTCTTTCTTGCATAGATAGGCCCTTCAAACCTTCTTGCATTCTTTCAACCTTGATAGCTAGTTCTCTTTCTTTATGTTCCTCCTACATTGTTACTTTGTTCTGTTGCTTCGAATTATCCTCTCGTTCTTCTATGAATTGATCTATTTTTCTAGCTATGAAATCCTTTAGTTCTTGCTTTTTCTTTTCTATAGATTCTTCCTCTACTTTCCTTCAGATTTGATCCTTCTCAATCCAAGTCTTACCTAATAAAAGTGGGAAAGGAGCGTTGTCCCTATTAAACTTAATTACTTCAAATTCTTGTTTGGTTGATGTTCCATGAACAATAATAGGTACATTAGTAACTCTTCCACATAAGGTTAGCATCTTTCCCTTAAACAAGTCTATCCTTCCCAGTGAAGGTACCACAGTAGGCTTCCCCAAATATTCCCAAGTGTCTTCTATCATAATATTCACTTGTGTTTCCTCATCCAAAACACATTCTATGTCGAAGTCTTCTATTCTTGCAGTTATGAGTTGTTTTACTTTCAGGATCTCTGGTAAACTGACATCTTTATGAAAATCCATCGTTTCTTTCAACTGTACTAATGTCATCTGAACTTCCTCTGATCCTTTCTGTTTATGATTCTCTAACATACCCTTAGTCTCTTGGATTTATTCATAGTTTTCTTGTCTCATGTTCATCCTTTCAACTTTAGCAATCATCCTTGGACAATCCTCAACCTCATGACCAACAATTTTACAACAAAGACAAATAGGACTTGTACCAGGGAATTCCTTAGCAAGATGTCCCAGTCTTCTACAATTATAACAAAAAGTTACTCCTCTTTTTCTTGTGTATGTTCCCCAGCCTCTTCTGCACTGCGCACTAGGATCGCAGTGCTGGACCTACATTCTACAAAAAACAATTCTAGGTTTCTGCATCCACTTATTAGTCCAAAAACTCTTTCTATGCATAGGAATGACATATCTTTCTTCATTTCTATTAAACTTACTCGGATCAACTCTTTCTTCCAACTGCACCCTAGCATTCAAGCTAGGACATAGTCTATTAAACATACTTAAATTCATGCTTTCGAAACAAAAATTTTCTCTTTTCTTTCTCTAACCAAAGCACAAAGCCTTACCTCTTTTCGAATCTTACCTCTTTTCTTCAGATCGGATTTCTTTCTTAGCACAGAGATTCGCAAGTCAAGTAGAGTATTGCGCACTTCAACAACATATCTACGCACATAGCTTCTCTTTTCTTTACTTCAGTTCCCAACAATCACAGTTTCAGGTCCTAGGAACGGAACCATTTGTTGGCACAGGGGCATACCCAAGGTTCACCGCTAACAGCACACCAACGAAACCCTGACTACCATCTCTTTCAGCAACACCTACGAAGCAGGAGAGGTCTCACCCGAGGTAGAAGCAAGGGAGGTTACAGGACACAGGTGTCTGTAACCAAGCTGGGACACAGATCTGTGATGATAACACTTTGCAGAGTACTCTATTAACACTTAGGATTAACATGTATTAGTTCATTAGTATAGCAGAACATACCCCAAATCTAAATCGACGTAGCACAATAAAGATTAAGCACTTCAACCACTTAGCACATGGCACTGAGTTAGATCTAAAATTCATTTACATTTAATTAAAGCACTAAGAATCAACAGATCTATCTATCATACATAATAATCAAAGCACTAAGCCAATAAATAACATAAATAACACAACACAAATTACACCAAAGACACAAGATATGTGTGGCTCACCCCATTGTGGGGCTACGTCCACCAACTACCGCCTTCTTTATTATTCGTCCAAATCTTACATTCATTTTCTCTTGTGCACTAAGCCACAGAGCCAAGCACCAAACAAGAGATCTACTCACTAAGCACCAAATCCTCCTTCCAAAGCTAGGTCAAGGCACATATCCAACTTCTCTAGCGAGCACAGAGCCTTAACATCTATACATTTTGTTGCACAGAGTAACTCAAAACTACTTGCACTTAGCTACCAAAACTTCACTTCTCTTAGCTTTGTTTTTCTTCTACCATACATTCTTACTTATTTATACTTTTACAAACCCTTACAATAAGGCCTAATCATGGGTAAAAACCCCATGGGCCGACATCCCATAACCCATTACAAAAACCCTAGAGAACCCCTTACTGGGTCCACATAGCCCGCAAAATAAGTGAGATCCGTGATCTCGGCTCCGCCTGGGTGCTCCTTTCTCAACCAAAGTGTCGAAGTCTAAAAAGTGGTCCAAACCTGACCAAGGTTTCCTCAAAACTTGGTTGAGGGCCAACACCAGTAATATAGATTCCTACACTCACTTACAAAAAAAAAAAAAACATGTTGATCTTTAAGGTCATAATTTAGGGGAAATAATTATTTTCCTTCTGTTTTAATATTTTTTCTCCTCCATACTATATCATTTTATTTATTTATGTTTTTTTGACAAAGAGTTGCAGAGAACAAAGAATTTTCAAAGATTATTTGATAAGACATAGTAAAAATGTTGTATTCATACATGAATTCTATTGATCTTATACCTTTCTACTTTTGTTTTCATTGTTTTAAACATTCCCTTAAAATAAATACTTGTTTTTTTTTTTTCATTTCGTTTTTATTTCAACATTTTTTAAAATGGATCAATATAATTGTTGTACTCATAATTTCTAAGAATGAGTGTTTTGTTTTTATTTTATTTTTCATCCATACTAAATATATTTTTTTTGTTTATTGATTTTTTGAACAAACACTTGTGGACAATGAAAGGGCATGAAAGTTCATTTCAGTGATACATGATATCACTGCTCTACAATAGCTTCTTATCGACATTCAAGATACGACTAGTAGGAGAAATGGAACTCCAATACACATTTTCAATGAAACACTTCATTGTTTAGATGAGTTGAAGGCAATGGTTCGTGAGTTACAACATGTTTATGACAGGGAGGCCAGTAGAAAGTTAAGAAGAGAATGGCTCGAAAAGCAAAGGGGTCATCAAGTTCATGTAGATGTAAAATATTGTTGTATTTTTCATAAGCCCAATTGTACTTGGGAATAGGTTACATTATGTTTAGCATTTAAGGAATTTTTAAGACTGTTGGTTTTTTTATACTTTATTACTGGTTAATTGTCGTAGTATTATTGATATGAAATTATTTTTTCTTTTATGCATGTCAAAAATACATTATGTCCCCGTCATACTATGTTTTTTGTCTCAATATGTTGCAATATTGTTTTGATAATACAAGTTGTAGAGAATATTGACTAGAATGATTATTATTATGAATTTGAGTGTTTTTTCTTTGTTAATTTTCTATTATAAAAAATTGTATAATCAAATTATAAACAAGATGAAAATTTATAACGGTGGTATTTACATATAACAACACAACACAAAAGAATAAATTGGACACTCATAAATATACATAAAACATAATAAATAAATAAAAGTCATCAAAATTTTACTAAATTTGAATTTAAAAACTTGATTGTGAACATATCATAAAAAAAATAACACAAAACCTTACAACACCTCTTCTTTTGACATGAGTTTCAAAGATTCTTTTGAATTAATAAGATGGAATTACCATGAATGATTGATATTCAATGAAACTAATTAAATGTTTTTTTTCTCAAAGCAGGAGGGGTATATTTGTTCACTATTCTTCATTCATATCAATTTTGATTGATATTCATTGAAATTAATTAAATGTTCTTTTACCCAAATCACTAGAGGTATCTTTGTTCATTATTCTTGATATCAATGAATTAAATTAATTAGTTTGAATTTTTCTATGATTTTTTATTGAATATTTTGAAATTTTAATTTTATGATTTTTTATTTAAAGGTGGTAAAAATTGTCATAACTCACTTATAACTATTATTGGTTTTTATTAATGAATATAAATTAAATCATCATTATTATTTAAAAAAAAAATCATATCATTTAAAATGGTTTGGTGATGATTTTTAAGAGGTACACTCATTCTTGCTAGCAAAAGAAACAAATATCTCTTGTTATCATTATTAAGACTAACTCTAACTGTCTATATATAATTCTTTTATACAAAATGTTTAAATTCTTTAAATTCATGTAATCGTTATTAAGACTAACTCTCTATATATAATTCTAATAATTCTTTTATACAAAATGTTTAAATTCTTTAAATTCATAACAGTTTATAATTTTATTAAAAAAAATAAATTTTATTGTTTTTAATTTAAAAAATATATTTATTTTTTATTTTGATATTATATATTCTTTTAATCTATGATATTATAAAGTTTTTAATAATAATTTAAAATAAATATTTTATTTATATAAAAATATTTTCTATACATTTTATATATGAATTTTATATTATTATAAATTTTAATTATACAAATTTATGTGTTCTTACAAACTTGGATGTTGTGGATAAAGTTAATTTTAATTATATAAAAACTTGGATGTTTTAGGTAACCTTAATTTTGATTATATAAATTTATGTGGCTTTAAAAACTATTAGTGTTTATGTTATAAAAATGTTTTGTTTTTGTTCCATAAAAATGATGTAATTTAAATGTTTGTAAGTTTTGAATTTTTTCAAGTAATTATTAAAATTAGATGGTGAAATTTACATTTTCTAAAATGGATTTAGTATTCTGAAATGTTAAATTATGTAAATTTAATAAATCAAATATACAATTTCAAGTAATTATTATTAAAATTAGATTGTGCAATTTGCATTTTCTAATATATAAATGGATTTAGTGTTCTGAAATACTAAATTATATAAATTTAACAAATCAAATATACAATTTCAATAATTCTTGTTCAAATTTCGAACAAAATTTATCAAAAATAATACCATCTAAAAATCCAAAATATAATACATTTAGAGTAAATCATATAAAATAATGAAATGATAAAAAATTCCCCAGATGGGGTGACACGTAGCGATAGGAGGCCACGCGGGAGCCAGTCGGGACGCAACATTAAAGAATCAACCGGCCATCGTCCCCTCACCATTAACTCGCCATGAACCAACGTGACTGCATTTACCTGACGAGGCTTCTCGCTCGAGGGAGACATACCAGTTGGGAGCGCACTATCCAGCCAGTCATTAAGGCTATGGCGGTTCGGCTCGCGTTAATTCTCATTGCTCGGGTTGTTACTGCAGAGAACCAGCCGCTTTGGGCAGTCTTTGCTCCAGTGGAACTACAAACTCGTCGTCGTTCCTTCGTTAATTCGCAGGCGCAGGGGCCACATCCAGTGATATTGCTTGCGCTTGGAAGCCGAGCGACCTTTTGGGGAAGCACTTGGGCATCCAACCATACCTCCACCATGCCGAGAGTGCGAGGGAAACCATGGAGGGGAGCGGCATGGTACTCTGCGGAGTCTAGGCGGCAGTGGAAACAGAAGTTTGAAATAGCTCTAGCCACGGCTACCCGACGGAGAAAAGAGAGGCCACGAACGCCACCCATGGCGTATGTGGTCGAAGAGATTCCGAAAGGGGGCATGGAAAGCATCCCCGAGCACTTGCTATTTACAGTGCTTGAGAATTGGAACCTACCTTCGGACTTTGGTCAAGGTAGACGACCCTCATTTGATGGCAACACGACAGCTCCCACAGCCACTTGCACCGAAGCGCCCTACCCCACCTGCTACATAGAAGAGGAGTTACCCCCCGACTCGCTGAGGGAGGTGATGCGGGATAAACAACAGGTGCATGGCCCAGATTCAAGCGACAACCACAGCCAGGAGCAGCCGTTCTCAACCAACTGGGAATGCCTCAGCCTCATCTTTGAGATGAAAAGCCTGCTGGACGACCAGACCTTTCGGCTGGCGAGGATCGACCAGCGACTGGCTATTCTCTTCGTGGCCCACTCCAGGACACTTCCGAAGCGACAATGCCCAACTTGCATGCATGCATATGAATTCCCATCCGGATGGAAGAAGACAGAGGACCAGCACAAGTGCGCAGGCTAACAGGTCAATGGATGTTCATAACTGGCTTTTGTTTTGCTATCAGTTAAGCTTTATGCCATCTAGTTTACAGTTTTCTTAGCTTTAGCTTATGAAACTCAGTTGCATTTCCAAGACTGTAAGTCCTGGTTTCCTTCGGGTAGGATGTTGCATGAAGAACATAGTTATTTTTGTGACCAAGGTGACACATGGTAAGGGATGCCCAGCTGTCCCGGTTTCCTATCCAGGCGGGACAACTGGCATCCCAAATAGCTATTGTATTTTGATTAAAATAATATAACAGGCCCCACCCCTTTTTATTTACAAAAAAAAAAAAAAATGAAATGATAAAAAATTTGATAAAAAAAAATCTAAAACCTAAAACAAACCTTGTAATATAAAATTCGGAGGGGACAAGTGTAGACTAAAATCAGATAACGTATTACGTTTGAATATTTTTTTCACTTGTCATAAAAAGAATTATCAAGGGTATTTATTAATTGTGTGCAATTATAGGAGAGATTGACAAATTAGTTGTTGGTTTAATTAATTTTGAGCTTCCAACTCTTGTGCCAGAATCAAATTGATCTGACCGAATGGTACATCTCCATATCGTTGCAACTCAACAACACAAACACACATTTGTAGTCACCACACAAACCTTGTCATATCAATTAATGCATATGCCCATCATATTCGCCATTTAATTTAATCTTCTATGGCAATGGTCAAACAATTTATTGCATACTGTGTGATAGAACATGGTGGCCATGGTCATAGTTGGAGAGGTCATAGTTCCTGGGTTCATAATTCATGGGGTCATAATTATGTATATGCGTATTTTTTTCTTTCGTATATGTGCATTTATGGAAGCTCTCTTCTGTATATAGAGCTTTCGTATATGCCCATTTTGGCGTTCGTAAATGTGCATTTACAAAAGCCAAAATGCACATATACAAAAGCTCTCTTTCGTATATGCGCATTTTGGCTTCCGTATATCCGCATTTATAGAAGCCAAAATGCGCATATACAAAAGCTCTCTTTCGTATATAGAGCTTCTATATATGCACATTTACGGAAGCCAAAATGCGCATATACGGAAGCTCTCTTTCGTATATAGAGCTTTCATATATGCACATTTACGAAAGAGAAAATGCGCATATACGGAAGATAGCTTCCATATATGCACATTTTGGCTTTTATATATGCGCATTTACGGAAGCAAAAATTGCACATATACGGAAGCCAAAATGCACATATACGGAAGAGATCTTCTGTATATGCACATTTTGGCTTCTGTATATGCGCATTTACGGAAGGAAAAAATGCACATATACGGAAGCCAAAATGTGCATATATAGAAGAGAGCTTCTATATATGTGCACATTTATGGAAGGAAAAAATGCGCATTTACGGAAGCCAAAATGCTCATTTAGGGAAGGAAAAATGTGCATATACGGAAGAGAGATTCCGTATATGTGCATTTACAGAAGGAAAAAATGCACATTTATGGAAAACAAAAAAGCGCATTTATGGAGGCTCTCTTCCATAAATGTACATTTTGTCTTTCGTATATGTGCATTTACGGAAGCCAAAATGCGCATATACAGAAGATCTCTTCTGTATGTAAAGCTTTCTTATATGCGCATTTACGGAAGCCAAAATGCACATATACGGAAGATAGAATGCGCATATATGGAAGATAGCTTTTGTATATGCATATTTTGGCTTCCATAAATGTGCATATACAAAAGCCAAAATACGCATATACGAAAGTTGTATATGCACATTTTGGTTTCCGTATATGCACATTTATGGAAGGAAAAAATGTGCATATACGGAAGAGAGCTTTCGTATATGTGCATTTTAGATTCTGTATATGCACATTTACGAAATCCAAAATGCACATATACGGGAGAGAGCTTCCGTAAATGTGCATATATGGAAGACAAAATGCGCATATATAAAAGAGAGCTTTCGTATATGCACACATTTACGAAAGGAAAAAATGCGCATTTACGAAAGCCAAAATGCGCATTTACAGAAGCCAAAATGCACATATATGGAAAAGCACTTCCGTATATGCACATTTTGGCTTCCGTAAATCTATCTTTTGTATATGCGCATTTTGGTTTCCGTAAATGCGCATTTACGAAAGCCAAAATGAGCATATACGGAAGGCAAAATCTGCATATACGGAAGAGAGCTTCCGTATATACACATTTACGGAGCGCATTTACAGAAGCCAAAATGTGCATATAAAGAAGGAAAAATGTGCATATACGGAAGATAGCTTCTGTATATGTGCATTTACGGAAGGAAAAAATGTGAATTTACGGAAAACAAAAATGTGCATTTATGGAAGCTCTCTTCCATATATGTACATTTTTCCTTCTGTATATGTGCATTTATGGAAGACAAAATGCGCATATACAAAAGCTCTATTTTGTATATAGAGCTTCCGTATATGCGCATTTACGGAAGCCAAAATGTGCATATATGGAAGATAGAATGCGCATATACAAAAGATAGCTTCCATATATGTGCATTTTTGGCTTCTGTAAATGCGCATATACGAAAGCCAAAACGCGCATAAACGAAAGCTCTCTTTCATATATGTGCATTTTGGCTTCCGTATATGTGCATTTACGGAAGGAAAAAGTGTGCATATACGGAAGCCAAAATGCACATATACGGAAGAGAGATTCCATATATGTGCATTTTGGCTTCTTTATATGCACATTTACGGAAGCCAAAATGCCCATATACGGAAGAGATATTTCGTATATGTGCATTACGGCTTCCATAGATGCACATATAAGGAAGACAAAATGCGCATATACGAAAGAGAGATTCCGTATATGTGCATTTACGAAGGGAAAAAATGCACATATACGAAAGCCAAAATGTGCATTTATGGAACATAGCTTCCGTAAATCTCTCTTTGGTATATGCGCATTTTGGCTTCCATCTCTCTTCGATATGTTTTTTCAAGGTCACATAAACAAAGTATGGCATATGATAATAAATGAAATTAATTAGTTCAATGGGAATAATTGTAATTCTTTTCTTTAATTATTTTTCATGTGATTAATTTGTCATAGTATAAACAAAATATTACATATAATAATAAATGAAATTCAATTTGAAGAAACATCATTAGCAATGGCTTTACAAAATTCAATATTTTCATGAGTATAATTCTATGATGGAGTCTTGTTATTGAACAAGTATTTTTTTTCCAGGTGACATATTCTAGAGGAAACCTCCTAGGCACTTCCCCTCATTCCAAGGATGGTAGCAAACTCGTGCTTCTCCAAGAATGGTACCAAGGTCTTCAATGTCTCGCTCAATTCTATCTAGTCTCAAGCTCGTGCTTCTCCAACTACTAGTCATGTCTGGGGAGATGATAGGAAGGCATGGAGGAGGAAGTAACTCAAAGCCACTGAGAATGGAATGGGTGACAAGCCTAGGGATGTCCAAATTAAAATTGGAAGAATAGTTTATTAAGCAGTGACGACCATTGTATTGTCGAGAGGACGAAACCATTATCTACCACCATAAGGTGACATGATTGTTAGGGTTAATGAATGCAACCTTGACATTTAAGGCCAACATGTCCACATGAATTAACCAAACTGGCAAAGAGATGATGTTTGGCTCTGTTGGATAGTTGGTTGTCATTGATGTCAACCCTACTCAACCCTAGAAGAAGCATGTAGAAGTGATGGGTGTATTTGGAGAAGTCTCCAAAGTGGTCCCCTCATGGCATATCTTTAAGCGTGGCCCTCACGGGAATCCACTTTGAAGAATTATACAAGAATCCTTGGAAATATGGCTAAATGGTTAAGTGGTTGAGAAACCCCGATGACATGGTCAAGGGGCCTCAAGTTGTTTGAGGGAAAAGACGGTGAAGGACATGGAACATGTATGGAAAACCCTTATAGATATATAGCCCCCGTCATGTCATTTCCAATGGTAGTTGGTATGCCACGTGGTTCCTCACGGTTGAGGAGTTATGTCCTCATGAAGTTCAAAATCCCCAAAGAATGGTTAAGAAGTCCCTAAACAGTTGCAACAAGAAGTTACAAGTCATTAATTAAAGGGTAAAACAATTGTAACAAGAAATAATGAATTGACCCTAAAAGTTAAGAAGTCCCTAAACGATTGCAACAAGAAGTTACAAGTCATTAATTAAAGGGTAAAACAGTTGTAACAAGAAATAATGAGTTGACCCTAAAACCAGGAAAAAGGGTAAAACAATCATTAATTAAAGGGTAAAACAATTGTAACAAAAAATAATGAGTTGACCCTAAAATTAGGATAAAGGGTAAAACAATTACAAGTTAGCCCCAATAGAAGTCACTTGAAAAGTATAAATACACATCAAGAGTCTCTCATTCATATACATAAGTTCATTGCATATCTATCTAGTGAACACATGATCTATTGTAAAATCTAAGGTAAAGTAAAGGGGATGCTTGTTCCAGGTTGTTGAAGTCTGAGCAAGGTATGATGATGCAGTCAGATCTGTTATAGAGTTAAAGGTATGTTTATATGCTTGTTTTGAAGGTTATAGATGGGTGATGTTATGATGCATGCTTGAGGCATGTCTTTGGTATATTTTTGAGACATTGGAATATGCGTGAGACACATATTTGGTGTATGGTTTGAGGCATATCATTGGCACTTGTATGAGTTACATTTATTGGTGATGTTGATACATGGTGAGACACTAGGAGTCTCGATGCCATATATCATTCCACTAGGATTCTTGGATTAGAAATGCTTTAAACCCTTCATTGAGGAAGGTTGCTTGTCAAAATTCTTGCTTAAGTATCCTCCTTCCCTCTTTAAAAACATGCATTCATAAGGTTCCATTATCTTGACCTTGAAATATCATGTCACACTATTTTTTCATGCATTCATAAGGTTCCATTATCTTGGCCTTGAAATATCATGTCACACTATTTTTTCATGCATTCATAAGGTTACACTAATATCTTGACCTTGAAATATCATGTCACGCTATTTTTTTATGATTATAGCAAGAAAACTCACATATTCTTATGTAGTTTAGGGTGAGAAATATATCCGTATATAAATATTAGTATGATGTATGAGTTTTTCCATGGATTGCTTATTCTCTATCTTAGTGAAAGAAGAAAGGAATAACAACCTTAATTCAATCACAATTATCTAGCTTTAAAAATAAAATGCATTCATAATCTTTTGGCAGGATTCTTCAGGACATGGAGGGCCTTATAATGGGTGAAAGATGTTGTGAATAAAAAGAAATGTGGATAAAGAAGATGATGCTTTACCAAAAATAGGGAGGGAGAGGGATGGAGAGGGAGGGATATAAAGTGTGAGAGGGAGGGAGAGGGATATTGACAAGGGGGGTAGAGAGAGGGATAGTGAGAGGAAGGGAAGCAAAGAGGGAGACATAGAAAGGGGGGGTAGAGAGAGAGTGGCAGGAAGGGGGGGATACAAAGGGAGACAAAGAGGAGCAATAGAGAGAGAAAGGGAGGCATAGAAAGATGTAGACATAGACCTTACCTTGGCATGCCTCAGACTCTCACACCCACTTCCTCCATATCGTCTCCACCCCTCTCTCTATATGTCTTTGTGTGTGTGTGTCTGTGTCCCTTCCTCCCCTCTCTTTTCCACCTCTCTCCCACACTTTTTCTCTCTCCTCATTGT
>JASDQU010100717.1:214452-234750 GCA_032191745.1 Picea mariana | reverse complement strand
TAAGTCTTGCCATGTATAGGATTGTGAGGGAGAGAGAGGGAGACAAACAGGGGGGGTAGAGAGGGAGAGTAAGAGGAAGATAGAGAGGGGGGGTAGATTTAGGGGAGAGATAGAGATAGGGAGGGGAAGATGAATGACTTTTGGGAGCGTGTACACATTTCTAGAGCACATGCATGTTCCTAGATCGCATGTGTGCTCCTAAGAACATGCACGCTTTCTTTTGAATTCATTTTTTGGGGGGAGGGATTAACAAGTTGTATGCTGACTTTGTTGGCTCAAATTTATGTTCGGGATGACAAACCCAGTGGTTCGGTCTGCAAATTGATAAAAACCTGCATTTTTGTGAATATCCCTCTATATCTATGTATTTGACATTATTTTTCTACAGGATAAACAATTAAGTTGTTGACAAAACTATAGACATAGATAGATTTGGCTATGCAAATTTCAAATATATAATTTTTTTTTTTAAATTAATATTGTTTACTATTTTTAATCTATTTTTGTCTTCACATATATCAAAATCCTAGAATACATACCTCTCTTATTTATGCTATAATTTTTTCTCAACTTAACCATTTCTCAAATGAGTTATATGTGACACTAGAGGATATCAATACCTACGATCTAAAAAAAAAAAATTGATCATGTTAAGACCCTCTTAGCCTGCACGAACAAAAGACATTGTAATTTCAGGCATATGTTGACTTTAATAATTTTAAAAAAATATAAAATTAATAGTAAAAATTTCCAAAAAATACACGACACAATAAAAACGAGTTCTCTACAAGAATTTAGGTTTTTGGAATGGAATTCCATCGTTAAGGTACTCAACACCTGCACGAACAAAAACGTATACCTTATATTTTGTTGGAAAAATAAGATACCATTGTTAGAAAAAATCATATTTGACATAGTTATTCACAATGTCTATGAATAAAAGTTGTATATTCGGAAAGATAATTCAATTTCCTATGTTTCATATTCTTACACCATATTCAAATTCATTGTAAAACTACCTTGAATAATCCCTCCAAGTTAACAAATTGTTGTTTTTTCAGGTTTGCATTGCCACTAATGCATCATGAGAGACCATCATTAGCTTGCACTCGCCCAAGTAGGTGTGCCAATAAATGTGGATTTTTCATGGAGATAGAGTTTTCTATGCACCAATTCTATTTGCATGCTTGCTCTCCATTATTTTTCAAATTTATCCCCATGTTGCAATAATTCCAAACATCAAATTAAAAAACCATACATCAATCAAATCGTTACTCATTAACATTATTTTGTATATGTTCTTCAAAAAACCCAAATTTGTTGGTGCAATCCACTCTTGGTGTGTAGGTGTCCTCAATCCTCTTATATATATATATATATATATATATATATATATATATATATATATATATATATATTATGAACTTTCACTAATGAGCATCCACCACCTATCAAGAGGTAGGGCATTATTTACATTATCAAGCAACCACCTAAGTTGACTTCATGGTCATGATGAATGGGGCACTAAAACATTCCCCCTTGGAGAGTGAACTAGTCATTCTTGATGAATCAAACCCTAGTAAGGGTTGTATAGTGCCTCATTTTCATTGAACCAACTCAACTCTCATGGCTTTTTTTATTAATCTAGATGTTTGATGAATATAATTTTTTTTTAGTTTTACCATTTTGGGTTTTATTTGTTCCATAATTTTAAATTTCATCAACATTTGCAATGATAGCGACTTTATTTTCTAAAATAGAAAATAANAAGACCAGGGGAGGCAAGTGGGGGGGGGGGTTCTCTACGAACCCGGAGGAAAAAGAATTGTGAACTACTACTGGAATCTCGGAAAATACACCAACAATAAAGCATATGAGTATGCACTTCTTAAAGGAATCCAACTAGCAAAGCAATGACAAATCCACAGCTTGAATGTAGTAGGTGACTCAAAGGCAATCATAAGGATGATGATCCAGGGACCTGAGCCAAAACATTTGGGCCTAAAAAGGATTATAGACAGAATTTGTGTAATCACGAGGACCTTAAAGCCAAACTTCGTAGACGTTTTGAGAGAAAATAATAAGGAAACATACAAAATGGAAAACGAGGCCATAGGGAGACCTCCTGGAACCTTAGGGGTGGGGGGTAAAGAAGGCCTAGCCCCCCAAGTATAATGCTTTCACTTATGATCAGGATCCATCACACAAAGGCCATGAGAGTGTACTTGGAGCTCCAGCGTGAAAGGTGGAGGAAGCAGCTGGCAGGTGAAAAGACAGGGCCTCATCGACCAATGGAAAACCATGTTAACGAGATCTGGTACGATGATCCCATTATGCATGGGGTGGTTTTCTTATCCGCTCAACTGAGTTCGTGGGTAATCAAAGGTCGAAGACTATGATGCAGATGGGTTGAGCATTCAACAGTCTGGAAGTGAAGTGTAATTTTTAGGGTGACGATGGATCCAGTCCTTGGCTCGAAGATTTGAAGGGTCCAAGTACAACACCTCAGGAAAAGTTTGTGATTTATCTGATTGACATGAATTTGGCACTAAATGTCACATGGGGTGAATTATCTCAGTGATTTTGGGTAGCGTCCTTGTTGGGGAGAATTTCCTATGAGTCTATGCCAAGCCATTTTCTCCTTGTGTTCTCCCTGAACCACCTTGTCTATTCAGCATTGATTGCGCCTTAGAGAGACTCTCCTCAGATATTTCGAGCAACCACTTTGTGTTTGTTTCCTCACCCATCACCTATTCATTGCCTCGCCCGGACCTTCACCTCGTGACCTTTGTTGGGACCTGTTTCTTCCAATACCAGATTCTTAGACCTCAATAAGTCCATTCCTTTGCATAATTGTGCCCCTCCAAGCAGCATGGACAATAGACAGAAGAACCACAATGCACCAAGGATCACGAATTCACAGGGAGTCAAGGGTTTACTCGTTGGAATTAACCAGATGGACCCTGAGATGGAGTGCGCAGGGTGTCAAAGGTTGTGAATCCACATGGGAGCACTCAACTCTACATTAACCTTCGATCTTGAGACCCTCTCTCAACATAGACATCTAATTTGAGAGGTTACAAGACGAAATATTTTCTCAAAGGAGCCAAATCGAAGAGCAACATAGTAGTTTGGAGATTATGCAAAGTTAAATGGATCATATGGAAAGAAGTCACCAGCAACCCAGTACCCCAGCAAGCACCTAGGGAGCTTCTAAGAATGTAACTTCAGCCACAGTAAATCAAATCTCGGATCTCAAAGAGCCCTTTCTAGATCCAATTTGGGAGTAACATGGACATTCGAAGATAAAAAAGGAACTGGGTAGCTGAATTTTTAAAATTCAAGTGTCATGTTTTGTTTTACGTTATATATAAATGGAGTTTTCTATAGACTATATTCTTTGAAATACAATAGATATTATATAGCTAGGGAAGATGGAAACTCAATGGACACAAATTTTGTATTAGCAATTCCAATCTTCAAAGCTTCTATCTCTCGAAGGTCATTCATGACCCTTTTTTTGTACTAGAGTGGACTTATCCACACTTTTTAATATAAATTTCCCTAGTTCTTGTTAAAAAAAAAAAAAAATGAAGAATGCAAAATAATTAACTCCAAAATTCCCATTATTCATCACATTAATGTCTTGTTCTTCATGCAACTGAGCTCCAATGCTTTGAGTCTTAGGCCTTTGGATTATATGGGTGTCAATAATATCCTTTTTTACATCCCACAATGCATTAATGGAGACATGATGAAAGGGTCTACAGACAAAATCATCATAATTCTCAAATACTACACAAACAAATCAAACAAAGCGAGGGACCTTTATTACTCCATTTTATTATACTTCAATTGTTACAATGGCCTTATGCAATAACCTGCATGTTGATACATTTTTGCAGATAACACATATACCCACTAAATATCTCGATTGTCTAAATGGAATACTCATGTGAATTTTGTTAAAATTCCTTTTGGTAAATTGGTAAATTGTATGTGCCATATATCCTTCCACTAAGAGTCTTGTTTTAGAAATGCTTTAAACGCTTCATTGAAAAAAGTTGCTGTCAAGTTTCTTGTTTAAGTATCCATGTTCCCTCTTTAAAAACATGCATTCATAAGGTTCCATTATCTTGATTTTGAAATATCATGTCACACTATTTTATATTTTTTTATGATTATAGTAAGAAAACTCACATATTCTTATGTAGTTTAGGGTGAGAAAGATATCCATATATAGAGATTAAGTTTCTTGTCTAAGTATCCATGTTCCCTCTTTAAAAACATGCATTCATAAGGTTCCATTATCTTGATTTTGAAATATCATGTCACACTATTTTATATTTTTTTATGATTATAGTAAGAAAACTCACATATTCTTATGTAGTTTAGGGTGAGAAAGATATCCATATATAGAGATTAGTATAATGTGTGAGTTTTTCCACGGAGTGCTTATTCTCTATCTTAGTGAAAGAAGAAAGGAATATCAACCTTAATTCAATCACAATTATCTAACTTTGAAAAGAAAAGGCGTTCATAATCTTTTGGCAGGATTCTTTGGGACATGGAGGGTCTTATAACAATGAGGGTAACGGGTAAAAGATGCTGTGAATAAAAAGCAATGTGGATAATCCATTTAAAGATGATGTGAACAAAAGACGATGGAAGGAATGCAGGATTGCACAAAGAAGAAAATTGCTGGAAGAAGGAAGGAATGGATGATTGGACAAAAAATAAAGAAGGAATAAAGAAAAAATAACCAATAAGTCTGCCTGGGATTATGGCAATTCCTGAAGCTCACACCATTGGGTGGACTCGTGCAAGCGGAATGGGATGGTTGCTATAAAATAATATTTTATATATAATTAAATAAAAAAAATTGAGAAAATGATCCCAATATATGCAAAGGTACCCCATGAAGTTGTAAAAGCAGTCTCTGCTTTATTGTCTTCAACCACCAAGACTTGATTGTACCCTGGAGATCCATCTAACATATATGGCAAGAGCTTTTTAAAAATAGGTTGGGTGGGAGGAATAGAGATTGAAACAACTTGTTTTCACATAGATAATTAAGCTTTTTAATTAGAAAGATTTTATATATAATTAAATAAAAAAAAAATGATTTAATTAAAATTAATTAATTTAATAAAAAATAGAATAGTTGTAATTTGTTTTTTAAATTATTTATCATATGATTAATGTATTAATATAAACAAAATATAGCATATATAATAATAAGTGAAATTTAATTTGAAAAAACATAATTAGTTATAGTTTTATATAAGTTAATATTTTTATAGTAGAATTTTATGTAAGAATTTTACTAATAAACAAGTTTTTTTTTTCAAGTGACAAACAAAATATGATATATGATAATAATTGAAATTTAATTTGAAAAAACATCATTAGTCAATATTTTCATGCCTGAATTCTGTGTTGGAGTTTTGAATTTCAGTACATATTTGTTTTTTCAAAGTCATATAAACAAAATATGGCATATGATAATAAATGAAATTAATTAGTTCAATGGGAATGAGAATACTTGTAATTCTTTCCTTTAATTATTTTTCATATGATTAATTTGTCATAGTATAAATAAAATATGACATATAATAATAAATGAAATTCAATTTGAAGAAACATCATTAGCCATGACTTACACAATTCAATATTTTCATGAGTATAATTTTATGATGGAGTTTTGTTATTCAATAAGTATATTTTTTCCAGGTGACATATTCTACAGAGACACTTCTCCTCATTCTAAGGAAGGTACCCACGGTAAACTTTAGATTTTTCGAGACACATGTCAACAACTCTTGAATAGATCATATATAACTCATCATCAATCATCTCATTAAAAGAAAACATGTCACAAAGTGAAATTTGAACCTAGGTGGAAGGAGTCCACCATGGTTATCCCTTAAAAAAACCTAAATGACTTTGTTTTATTATAATTTTGATTTAATAAACTTTTGTCAAAGTTCTTGGTTTTTTGGTTAGTTTTCGTGGTTTGTTTGCCTCAGATATGAAGATTTCACTCTAGTCTGCCATGGTTGTCCCTTAAAAAAGGCCTAAATGACTTTGTTTTATTATGGTTTTGATTTAATAAACTTTTGTCAAAGTTCTTGGTTTTTGGTTGGTTTTCGTGGTTTCCCAATGTTTTTTTTAGTCTTGTGGCAAGTTTTAGAGAGATTTGAGGTCATTGTCTCTGCTACTCAATTCTTATGGGATTTTGTTTCCATTTTTTGTTGGACTTGGAGCTCCTTTAGGTAGCCCTTCTCAACACTCTGGTTCATGTTATTTTTTTTTGGCGTTGTAGTGTGCAATGGCTCCTAGGATTTTTGTTTTTTTCCGTTCATGATTATATGGATTCATGATGAGATGGGTTCCCGGTGGGTTCATGATGAGATATTTGGTCGTGTATACGTGTTCATATCATTGGATTTATACAACAAAGTAATTGTTATGTCAAAATCCATTATGATACAATTGGATGGATAGGTTATTCAAACATGAAGTTAATATAGGTTAAGATGCCATTCATACTTTTGATTGGACCTACCAGGATGACACCATCGATTTGAGGAAGTGGTGTGAGGGGTAATGGTAGGCTGATCATGTCAGGTTTCATTGGTTAACTTTCTTGACCTTGCATTACACCAAGTAGTAAGTTAATTTTATAATAAATTAATCTTCTCTCCTATAACAAATTTGGTGGGAATTAAGAAAAAATATCAGGCATGAGCAGATCTCTACCGTGATCCAAATCTTATTCATGGAGTGGCAATGTCAAATTATGAATAAAACTAAATAAAAAAATTGTTCAAAATTCTAGATAAATAAATGAGTGACTCTAGCTTTTTGTTTCCCTGGATTTTTACCATTGAATAAAAATTTGTTACAAGAATAGAAGGCTCTGTCACAGTGCTCATTGACCACCATACCTGTTATGTCCACTAATATTTTCATACCAGCATTTCGGTGCATAACAGATTAGATTACTCTGGGATATCTCTACAACTAGTTGGGCTTGTCTTCATTGTTTCACTACATTGGTTCTTGAAACCATGGAGATCTTGCCCAACGGTTTCCATATTATGGATTTGTGAGTCACCCAAGAACCCACATTATGGGAAAATTGTGTACGGGGTCATCCACATACTTGATTGTCCCTAATTGAGTTGAAGCAAGCTAAATTTTGGTAATAAAGTTGTAATGAACTTGCCCAAACTTTTTCTTTCAACTAGTCAAAGGAAGGGGTTTCTGTCTTAGAGAGGTTGGTTGTATGTTCTATAAATCTTGACATTTCGTATGCAAGCCATATACTTAATGGGCCTAGTAGGTCTCTATAAAATATATGTTGGTCACAATCAATTGATTATCTTGTATATGCAATGACCTTAAAGGAAATGGTCTATGTGGATGAGATTGGAGATTGCTCTGCCTTGAAATTCTTGGGAGTTCTTCTCTCTTGTCTTGCAAGAGCAAGGTGGTTAAAGCAGGCCACGCCCAAATAAAATGGCACATGAAATCTCACTGGAAAACCCATTGGAAAACTCATCAAAAAAATGTCTACTCTACCCATAAAGTCTCTCTGTACAATCAAAAATTCTTAGTCAACTGCAAGTTCGATAAAGAAGACCTCACCGTATCCCAACACTAAGTCTGGTTCAAGATGAATATGTTACTGATTTGAGGGATATAGTTGATTATGCACAAAGTGGGTATCCGCCCATCTACGAACTCAAATTACACAATGTAATCGTGGATAACTCCCAATTAAACTTTTAAGACTTATAGAATGTTCCATTTACTTTACTCTCCCATTGTTATTTTCTTGTTTATCAAAACCGAATTTATGTAATATATTTTCGAGAGAAAAATTGAATTTTCCATACAACTTACATAAAATACACTTAGAACCGTGTAGTCAATTGAATGATAAAATAAATTAATTATTTTATTTTATTTTTAAATTTATTTAAATTAAATTATAATTTTATCTGATAAAGTTTGTAATATTAAAAGAGAAATGCAGACGAAAGAGATTTCATTATTATGGAGTATTTCTGCATCAAACTCTATAATAATAAATTGATTATAATATTAATGTTTGTATTATTGAAATAGAAATGCAGACGAAAGAGATTTCATCATTATTGGGTATTTCTGCATCAAACTCTATAATAATAATTTGATTATAATATTAATGTTAAAAATTATTGTGTTATGCTCTCCAATTTTAACATATTTCACTATTTTAAAAATGATCTTTCTATGTTTGTGGCTAGGGTCCTCATGTTTGAGGTTCAGGTGCTACGTTCTCTTCTGTTTGGTGATGGGATCTATGCTTTGGGTTTGCAGTGTTGTTGGGTGCGAGCACTTTGAGGTTCTTCCTTTGGGTGTGCAGCTTTTGGGTCTCTCTTTTTAGACTGTTTTGTGATTTGTCATTTGGTTTGGTTTTTTTTTGGGATAGTTTTTTGGATTGTTGTGTTTGGCTTTTGTGTGGTCTTTGAGACCTATATTGTATTCTTATTTGTGGTTTTTTAGTCCATAATGTAATTTGGTTCTTTCAAGATGAATAAAATTAAGTTTTCTAAGGAAAAAAAATTTATTGTGTTATTTATTTTAGTTTTATAGATTTTTTTTTAGAAAATGATTTTTATATTTAATTAAATAAAAAATTGATTTGATTAAAATTAATTGATTTAATACATTAAAAAATGGAATAATTGTAATTTGTTCTTTAAATTATTATTAATTTGTTCTTTGATTAATGTATTAGTATAAACAAAATATTACATATAATAATAAGTGAAATTTAATTTGAAGAAACATAATAAGTCATAGTTTTACATAAGTTAATATTTTCATGAGCAGAATTTTATGTAAGAATTTTACTAATAAACAAGTTTTTTTCCAATTGACATAAACAAAATATGATATATGACAATAATTGAAATTTAATTTGAAAAAACAATATTAGTCATGCTCTTGCCCACAATTCTATGTTGGATTTTTTACTTTCAACACATATTTGTTTTTTCAAGGTCACATAAACAAAATATGGCATATAATAATAAATGATATTAATTAGTTCAATGAGAATAATTGTAATTCGTTCTTTTACTTATTTTTCATATGATTAATTTGTCATAGTATAAACAAAATATGACATAATAATAAATGAAATTCAATTTGAAGAAACATCATTAGCCATGACTTTACACAATTCAATATTTTCATGAGCATAATTCTATGATGGAGTTTTGTTATTCAACAAGTATTTTTTTTCCAGGTGACATATTCTAGAGGAAACCTTCCAGGCACTTCCCCTCATTCCAAGGATATTCTCTGAGGCACATGTCAACAACTCTTGAATAGATCATATATAACTCATTAACAATCATCTCATTAAGAGAAAACATGTCACACATTGGGATTTGAACATAGGTGGAAAGGGTACAACTTTTTCTCACAATTAATTCACTGTTATTCAGCACATATTATGCAAAAATGATAAATCAGTCACAATGGAGAGTTACCACATATTATACAAACACAGTAAATAAATACAACTTAGGGAGTATTTTTTGTAATTTTATTTGACTCAACCTATTTTGGATACCTTGAATCATTCTCATCAAATTCCAAACTCATTATGTCAGCCAAAGACCACACACAACCCCCTTTTTGCTTGCATTTTTTCCGTCATCAACACACACATGTGCGCACATCGACCCATTTTCTCTATTAAAATATTGGCCCATCGAGCCCATTCGAATCATAAGCCATCAAGCCCAATTGAAGGATCAACCCTCAATCGCT
The DNA here is from genome assembly GCA_032191745.1 of Picea mariana. NCBI lineage: Eukaryota > Viridiplantae > Streptophyta > Pinopsida > Pinales > Pinaceae > Picea > Picea mariana. Next base: position 224,916 of record JASDQU010100717.1, on the reverse strand, counting down.
TTCGAATGTCCTACCTGATTCTCAAAGAAAAATATATCAAGCTTTCTTCCAAATTGGCAATCAACCACATTTCAAAGTCGTGCTCAATTTGAAGGGAAAGGCCATCAATCCTTCTTCAAAATTAGCCATTACCTACATTTAGAAGTTGTGTGTAATTTGAAGGAGAAAGGCCATTGGGCCTTCACGAAAATTGGCCATAAGTTATGGGAAGAGAGCTAAGAGGGTGTCAGAAGAGCCTACCTCAGAATCTAATCAAATCCTCCTTCTTGCTTCCAGGAAGAGTCGGTCGAGCCTACACACTTTCCAATTGGAGGTGAATGACATTTCCTTCATCTTGGAGAGTTTGGAGGGATTTCCTAAGTTGGAGAGAATGTTCGAGGATGGTTAGGATCTGAGTAGAAAGGATGCTCATCCTTTACTACATTATTTGCATGAAGTTTCGAAGGTCTTCAATGTCTCTCTCAATTCTATCCAGTCTCAAGCTCGTGCTTCTCCAACTGCTATCCATGTCTGGGGAGCTGATAGGAAGGCATGGAGGAGGAAGGAACTCGAAGCCACTGAGAATGGAATGGATGACAAGCTTGGGGACGTCCAAATTAAAATTGGAAGAATAGTTGATTAAGCAGTGGTGTGCATTGTACTGTCAAGAGGACAAAACCATTATCTAGCACCATAAGGCGACATGATTGTTGGGGTTGAAGAATGTAACCTTGACATTTAAGGACGACATGTCCACATGAACTAACCAAACTGGAAAAGAGATAGATGTTTGGCCCTATTGGATAGTTGGTTGTCATTGATGTCAACACTAGTCAACCCTAGAAGAAGCATGTAGAAGTGATGGGTGTATTTGGAGAAGTCTCCAAAGTGGTCCCCTTATGGCATAGCTTTAATCATGGCCCTCACAAGAATACGCTTTGAATAAGTCTACAAGAATCCTTGGAAAGATGGCTAAGTGGTTGAGAAACCCCGATGATATGGTAAAGGGGCCTGAATTTGTTTGAGGTAAAATAAGATGAAAGACATGGCACATGTATGCAAAACCCTTATAGATAGATAGTCCTCATCATGTCGTTTCCAATGGTAGTTGGTATGCCACATGGTTCCTCATGGTTGAGGAGTTATGTCCTCATGAAGTTCAAAAGCCCCGAAGAATGGTTAAGAAGTCCCTAAACAATTGCAACAAGAAGTTACAAGTCATTAGTTAAAGGGTAAAACAGTTGTAACAAGAAATAATGAGTTGACCTTAAAAGTTAAGAAGTCCCTAAACGATTGCAACAAGAAGTTACAAGTCATTAATTAAAGGGTAAAACAATTGTAGCAAGAAATAATGAGTTGACCCTAAAACCAGGAAAAAGGGTAAAACAATTATTAATTAAAGGGTACAACAATTGTAAAAAAAAATAATGAGTTGACCCTAAAATTAGGATAAAGGGTAAAACAGTTACAAGTTAGCCTCAGTAGAAGTCACTTGAAAAGTATAAATACAAATCAAGAGTCTCTCATTCATATACATAAGTTCATTGAATATCTATTTAGTGAACACACGATCTATTGGAAAATATGAGGTAAAGTAAAGGGGATGCTTGTTCCAGGTTGTTGAAGGCTGAGCAAGGTATGATGATGTAGTCAGATATGTTACAGAGTTCAAGGTATGTTTATATGCATGTTTTGAGGGTTATATATTGGTGATGTTATGATGCATGCTTGAGGCATGTCTTTGGTATATTGTTGAGACATTGGAACATGCTTGAGGCACATCTTTGGTGCATGGTTTGAGGCATATCTTTGGCACTTGTATGAGGTACATTTCTTGGTGATGTTGATGCATGGTGAGACACATCTTGGTGATGTTATGGCACATGGTTAATGGCATATATTTTTTTATTTTTTTGAGACATATCATGAATTATATGGTACATGATTGTGACACACATTTTGGTACATGGTTTTGCCGCATGCTTGAGGTATATGGTTGGTTGTATATCATTGATGTTTTGGTACATTGTTGAGACACATATCTTGATGATGGTATGATACATGTTGAGGCACTTCTTGGTGATCTTGGTACATTCTTTGTTGATTAATTGGGTTGGTTTTCATTGATGTCAACCCTTGAAGAAAGTTCGGTAGAAAATTCTGGTAGCACAAAGGTTTGGGTAATGGAACCAAGTTTGTTTGATGGATAATGGTATGAGTTTTGATATATTTGTAGGTAAGACTATTCCAGAAGGATAATACATGTCATGCCATTTCCGGTGGTATGTGGAACATCACATAACTCCTCGCGGTTAGAGAGTTATGGCCATGTGAAGTTGGAGAACCCTCATAAGTCATCTAGAAGCCCTAAAAGGTCAAAGTAGTCAAAGTGTTTGCAAAGAAGAAATTATTTAAATAATAAAGTGAAGTGATGAGTGTACTATAAGTCAAAGAGGATGCAAAAGAAATTATTTAAATAATAAAGTTAATGGAGAACTCCCTAAAATAAGGAAAGTGGTTTAAGAGATTTTAGAAGGTAAATAAATTATTTAAATAATAAATTTAATGGAGAAATTACTAAGTGGACAAGTGGTTAGAAGTTGGTTAACCCTAAAATTAGGAAAGTGGGTTAAGATGGTTAAAAGGTAACCCCTTGAGGAAGTTACATGAAAGTATAAATAATAGGCAACGCTCTCTCATTTTAATGACACTTGAATATCATTGAATATCTATTTTTGTGAAAGGTTATTTGGGCAGGTATTATTGATAGAGAAAAATTGCAGCAAAAAAAGTGCAGCAAGAAAAGTGCGGCAGAAAAAGTGCAGCAGAAAAATCATGGCAGAAAAAGTGCAGTAGAAAAATTCTGACAGAAAAAGTGAGAGAGAAAAATCACGGCAAAAAAACTCGCGGCAGAAAAAATGCAGCAGAAAAATCGCAGCAGAAAAAGTGCGACAGAAAAATTGCGGCAGAAAAGGTGCGGCAGCAACATGGTTGGGGTCTATTTATGAGAGATACGGCACATCTTATTTGAGGTATGTTTTGTGAGCTAGGGTTTATCTCTTGAGATGGTATTGGATGTTCAATATTGTTGCATGTATTAGATTTATTGAGGGATACAGTTGGTATTTTGTTGTTGGTATTTGGCATATGGGTATTGGTGTTTTGGTTGGGATGTGTTGCTAAAGTTGTTGGTTTAGCTTGAGGCTACATAATAGTGAGGTTGTGGCATGTGGTTTGATGTAAGGGTTTATGGTATTTGGTTTATGGATAGAATGATGAATTGTTAGATAACTTTTGATGGTTATATTGGTGTATTTCTTTGGTATATGGTTGAGGTACATGTTGGGTACATGGTTGAGAAAAGTAGTTGATGAGTTGACACATACATGAGGTGTATAGTTAATGAGTTGGCACATACATGAGGTGTATAGTTGATGATGTTGGTACATCTTGATGATTCAAGGTTGATGCATGGTACATGTTGGTTCAGGTTATTGGTATAGGTTGTTTGGTGCAGGTTGATTCGTACAGGTTGTTACAGGTTATTGGTACAAGTTGATAGTGACAGGTTGACAGTGACAGGTTGACAGTGGCAGTGGTTGATTCAGTGACAGTGACAGGTTGTCTACATTTGACATTTATATTTCARCGTAGTTGGACGGGGGAAGGACGGGTGGTTGTAGCCACCTTCCGATTGTAGCCACAGAACATAGGGGGTTGTAGCCAGAGAATTGGGGAGTTAGAGMTTCCCCCAGGTTGTAGCTTGAGAAACTAGGGGGTTGGATCCTCCTTCCAGTCACAACTGGAAAACAAAGGAAGTTGGTGCTTCCAATGAATGTAATTCTTCAAGACATATAAGAAAAAACATTATGTGGTTTTCTCTCACTTTGGGTTTCCACGTAAAAACATTGGTGTACTGTGTATATGTGTGATTTCTCATTTGTTCACTATTTATTTATTCTATAACTATTGGATGATAATGCTACATTGATATAACACTTATATTTTTGGAGAAAAAGAATTAAATTGCTATATTACTGAGTCACCCCCCCCTCTCAGTAATCCAACAATTGGTATCAGAGTAGGTTCTTTCAAAAATCAGTTTAACCACTGAAAGCTAGATCATGGAGAGCAACAACTTGTATAAAAATTGAATACCACAATTTGATGGACAGAAGTATGCATTTTGGAGCATAAGGATGAAGACATATATACAAGCACAAGGATTTGAAATTTGACAATCAATTGTAGATGGATACACAGTACCAGTCGTTCCGCCAACAAATGACAAAGCAGTGAAACTCGGTCATAATAGTTCCAAAGCCACAAATGCACTTTTGAATGGTCTTAGTGAAATAGTATTCACCAAAGTTGCACATTGTAAATCCGCTAAAGATATTTGGGACAAACTTCAAAATATTTATGAAGGAGATTCAAAATTCAAAGCAGCAAAGCTTCAAACTTACAGAGGTCGGTTCGAACAACTTAAGATGAAGGAAGATGAGAATATTGCAGCTTACTCTTTACGAGTTGATGAAACAGTAAATGAAATCATAGGATTGGGAGAAGAAATCGAAGAATCTGTAATTGTTCAAAAAGTACTAAGATCTCTTCCTATGAGATTTGACTCTAAGATATCAGCACTAGAAGAAAGAGAAGATATAAACTCAATAAGCATGGATGAACTACATGGAATCTTCATAGCATATGAAATGAGAATTGAACAAGCAAATCCAGATATAAAATAAGCATATTTCAAAGCATCAAAAGGTCAAACCAAAAGGGAAAGAAAAAAGAAAAAGAACATAGCAGCAACAGTGACGTCTCGGAAGATGATGAAGAAGTGGCCAACTTTGTCAGAAGATTGAACAAGGGAACCGACGACAGGTATAGAGGTAAGATTCCTTTAATTTGTTTTAATTGTAATGGTATTGGTCATTTTGCTAACAAATGTCCTCATAAGAAAAAGAGAAATGGTGAAAGTTACTCAAATAACAAACAAACATATAAAGGAAAAAGAGCCACAAAGAAAGATTTCAAGAAAATTTTATGCACCAAAGAAGACATCTCATCATTAGATGAAGATGAAGCCAGTGACAGTGGGACATAACGTGTTCTATTCATGGCAGTAGAAGACTCTGATAAAGAAGACTCCGAAGAAGAATATGAAGAAGTAGAAGTTGACCACCGAGAAGAATTGATGTGTGCCATAGAAGTTATCAGAAGAGAAAAGAAGAAAAACAAGAAACTACAAGCGAAACTAGACAAGAAAGAAGTCACTTAAGAACTAGAACAAATGATCACAAATTTGAAGGTTCAAATAGAAGAAGATAAAAGAATTGAATAAGCACTCAAAGAACAACTAGAAGAAAAAGACAGGATCATTGGAAATTTGGAAGCAGAGATTTTCACATTAGGAAAGGATCTTCAAAAGAAAAATATGCAAAACAACTCAAAAGTTTTAGATGACATTATTAGTAGTCAAAAACCTCATCATGACAAGTTCAGACTTGGATACAATCAGACAGAAAAGGGATCAAGATCCAAAACAACAGAGCAAGAAACATATCCAAAAAGCTATGCAGAAACAATCAAAGGGGATAGGAAGATCTACAAGGAAGATTACAGGGACACTCCTCCACCGAGAAGATTCAGATTCCAGAATCAATAACCAACAAATAGGCCTCAAGAAGAAGAAGAATTGATAAGAGCACCTCCCTTCAGAAGATCCTCAACTCCCAGGTATCAAACTATCTTTTTTGGTTTATGTTATTCATGTAATAATTTTGGACATAAAGTGTGAATTGCAGAGCTAACAACAGGAACATAAACAACTTTGAAAGTCATACAAAAAAGGGTTATCCAATAAGGCCTAGTGAAACACAGAGAAGAAGTTACAACAGGTTTGAATCTTTGAGCACTGAAGTGGAATGTTACAAATGTAACAACTTTGGACACATGGCCAAAGATTGCAGAATGACAGTCCCTTCTAGAGAACCACAACAAAATAACAATAATCACATACATGAACCTCAGAAAAGGACATGGATAAGAAAGAAGAATCAATACAGCAATGAAGAATTCACACTCGCTCTACAAGATAAGCAGAAGAAATGTGGTTGGTATGTTGATAGTGGATGTTCAAAACACATGACAGGTGATAGAGACAAGTTTCTTACATTCAGAAAAGAAAGAGATGGATCAGTCTCCTTCATAAATGATGATTCAACTAAAATCATTGGAAAAGGCACAGTCATAATTGGGAACAAGAATACAAAGACAGAAAATGTTATACTAGTAGAAGATATGAAACATAATATTCTAAGTATGAGTCAAATGTGTGACCAAGTTCATAAAGTTACTTTTGATTCACAAAAGTGCAAGATAAGAAAAGAAGGTTCAGAAAAATTGATTGCTACAGCTGCAAGAACTTCAAGCAACATATATGTGTTAAGTGAAATTGGAAATGAAAAGTCTTGTCTAGGAAAGGAACATTAAAGTTGGCTATGGCACAGAAGAATGGGTCACATACATTTTGATAACCTTGTCAAAGTCAGAAAAAGAGAAGCAGTTGGAGAAATTCCCCAGATGACGAAACCAACAAATACTTTATGCAAGCATTGTCAACAAGGAAAGAAAACAAAAACCAGATTCAAATCAAAGGAATATTCAACAACAAGACCATTGGAAATTGTGCATACTGATCTAGTTGGACCAACTACAACAAAGGGTTTGAAAGGTGAGAAATACTTTATGTTATTAGTTGATGATTATACAAGAATGACTGCAGTTTGTTTTCTCAAGAATAAGTAAGAAGCTTTTGAAAACTTCAAGATCTACAAGGAAATAGTTGAAAATGAAATGGATTCAAAAATCAAATGCTTGAGATATGATAATGGAGGAGAGTTCACTTCAAAGGAATTTATTGACTACTGCAACAATCATGGAATAAAAAGTCATTTTTTCATTGCTAGGACACCTCAACAAAATGGAGTTGTTAAAAGAAAGAACATGACAGTACAGGAAATGGATCGAACAATTCTAATGGATTCCAAATTGACAGATATTTTTTGGACATAGGAAGTGCATACAACAGTTCACATTCAAAATAAAGTAATACTCAGAAACAGCACTGAAAAAACTCCCTACTAGCTATGGAAATGAAGACCAGCAAATGTGAAGCACTTTAGAGTTTTTGGAAGCAAATGCTACATCAAAAGAGAATATGGTAAAATGGGAAAGTTTGACTCTCGTGTGGAAAAATGACTACTTGTTGGTTACTCAAGTACAAGGAAAGCATACAAGTGTTACAACCTGAGATTGAACAAAGTCATGGAAAGCGTCAACATAACAATTGATGAAACAGGTAGACAAGAATTAAAGAAGAATAAAATGAATCAATGGAACAACTTTACGAAGAAGAAACAAAAGATGAAAAAGTAGAAGATGAAGAGGATCCGACAAAAGAAGAAAAGAAAGTTCAAAAAGTACCTCCAAAGACACCTAGTAGACGAGTACAGAAGAATCACCCTGTAATGTCCCTTTCCAAATAGGAGCTCCAGAGAGGAGGCTTAATGGTCTAAACCGCCCCGTTAGACTATGGCCAGGGACAAAGAGGGGTAAATAGGGTTACTAGAGGTCACTCCAGTCACAGGTGTTATATTCGGAAAGTGACATTGAGCTAAAAAGGGTTAAAAGTGATTTTAAGTCATTCTGAGCTAAAAATAGAAGTCAACAATGAATTAGGGTTTCAGCAGTGATTTAGGGTTTTGGAAGTCTTAGATTTGAAGGTTGTCTTCCATACATCAGTTGTTTCGATGGAAACCTGGTGGTAGCCAGAATTTAGGTCAATCTTGTTGAATAACTTTGTCTCCTTGAGTTGTTCAAGAAGGTCATCAATCCTAGGAATTGGGTAATGGTTACTGACTGTGATTTTGTTTAAGGATCTGTAATCAATGCAAAGTTGCCAAGTCTCGTCCTTCTTCTACACCAGTACAATCAGGCTTCCACAAGGGAGGAGTTGGGTATGATGTGCCCCTTTTGAATAAGCTCTTGGATCTAATGCTTGATTTCGTCATTTTCCATCAGTGATCGACGATAGACTGGTCTATTAGGTAGAGGTGCACTGGGGGTCAAATCAATTGGATACTTGACTTGGTAGTACATCGATACCCCGGTGGGTGAGTAAAATATGTCTTTGTATTCTTCCACGATCCCATCCACTTTATTTTTTTGCAAAGAGAGGCTTTGTATAGAGGCCATAGATGTGGCGGTGACCTTCTTCTTACTGTGAGTACGGATCACAAAGAAGATGAACTTCCTGGTCTGTGAAATGACCTTACTGCATTTCTTAGTAGAGATTAAAGAAATAGCGGTATGCAATGCTTCCTATGGTATCCTGTACAATTGTCTACTCAAAGTAATAATAACACTGCGGGGTATAGACTCATACACAGAATGACGCTTCCACAAATATGGTTGTCCTAAAATAATATCGCAAACTTTAAGGGGAGAAATATCACACAACACCTCATCTTTGAAAGGCTTGATGTTGTAGGACATACGACATTGTTGGCTAACATGGAGATCTCTTCCTTGGTGAAGCTAGCTGATGGTGTAGGGTTACGGGTGTGGTGTCCTTGGCAAGTCCAACCGCTTAACGACCTCTGCTAAAATCAGGTTCTTCTAATTGCTGCTATCGAAAATGAAATGAAGTGAAACCCCCTTTACTCACATCCGTGAGTGAAAGAGGCGTTCCCCTTCCTCTGGTTCCTCTGGTTCGCTTGGTCGGACTTTGGTGGTAGCGACAGTGGTATTGGGTTCAACATCGATAATCCGCTTCCCTCCTTCAGGATTTGATTCAGAATTAGAATCGACCTTTGACTTGGAAGCCTTCATCTCATCTACGAGTGACTTCTTGGAGTGACATTCTTCAGTGTTGTGACAAGGGATTTTATGGTACTCACACCATTTTCATGTGTCCTTCTTCGTCTTCTCATTTCCCTTCTTGTGTTGCGTCTTGGATTGGTTGTCCTGAGGGAAGCCATCTCAGCTCGGTCCCTTGCTGCGTGGGTTGGGGCTGCCTTTGCCCTGCTTTGGCTGTGAGGAGTTTGCATATCCAAACTCTTGCCTCTTCTACTTAAATTTTTTCTCAATCTTGACAGCGTATCTATAAGACATGCCCAACGAGGTGATGTCCAGAAATTGCATTTCTGTTTGAATGTATCTATGAAAAAAAACGTGGTATTTGAGCACTAGATGATGCTCAGAGTATTTGATACCCAATTTGGTGTGCAGGGTATGGAAAATATTGGTGAAATATGGTATTGTCTAGTCCCTTTCTTGACGTAGGGTGGTCCATCTGGTGTACTAGTCCTCGTAGCTTCCAACAGGGTAGTAGTTTTCTTTAATGGCATCCCGAAAGGAATCCCATGTAGGGGCCACCATAAATATTTCAGATTCCTCTACGACCCTTTTCTCAGAGTAAGTATCCCACCAGTCCTTAACATGGGGGATGGCCTTGAGGAGTGAAAAAGTAATCTTTTCCCTATTGGAAAAATTGTGGACCAAAAAATACCCTTCGAGCAGATTCAACCATTTATCTACAACATTTGTACCTATCAGTCCTTCAAATAATGGAATATCAAAATCTACATTTACCTTGAAGGGGGTTTCATGGCTGCTTGATGAAGATGCTTTTCTTGTGGGAAGCCGTCGAAGGATCTACGCAAAGTTGTCCATCATTTTGTTCCTTTGTCGCACAATAACTTCCTCAAGCAACATTTTAATAGGATCTCCTACTCCATCATATTTATTTTCATCCCCCATGGGTTGTTGTTGGGCTCGGCGCAACCGATCTTACAACGAATCGATTGGTTTGAGTCCCAACTTCATGTACCCAGATCTTGTCGGGGACATGCATGAAGAAAACTAAATGAAGAGCAGACCGCTCTGATACCACTGATCTAGATTAAGGAGCGGAACGAACTTATTAATAGACTGAATACAATAAGCACATAGATATGAGGAATAACACAGATATACAATGAACAATATCTTCTATTGAATAAATGAAATAGGCTTAAATTGTAAAACTGCAGAACTGAAACACTTGCTCAAATGGTGGTAGCTATCTCTGAGAAGAGATGTGGCTACAATGCACATCTGTCTAAGCAGAATCATTACAATGAGGCTCTAGAGGCCTTTTTGATATTACTCATGAATGTTAAAACCCTAGACATCCAAAAACCTAACCCTAGGAGGTGAAACGCCAAAAGTCATGTGGGCCCCTATGGGTAAGTTGGTACTGTTGGATTACTGAGAGGGGGGGTGAATCAGTAATAACATAATTATAATCTTTTTTCTTCAAATGTTATATCAATGTAGAATTATTATCCAATAATGAGCAGTAATAAATAAACAATCACACACAAACACAGTACACCAGTGTTTTACGTGGAAACCCAAATCGAGAGAAAACCACAG
>JASDQU010100717.1:127879-151340 GCA_032191745.1 Picea mariana | reverse complement strand
TTGGTGAAAATATATTTGCAGGTCATTAGTTGTTTTTTACCATTGGTGGTTTATGAGCCCATGGTTTTTGTAACCCATGGTATTTGTAAGGTGGGATAAGTAAAATAAAACAAATAATAATAATAAAATAGTGAAAATATGTGACTCTTAAGTGAAAAGGCACATGTAAGTAATATATACATGGGCCCTCTCATTTGTAAAAGATCATCTCATTCCTTCATAATGTAGAGATAAAATATTTATTTTCAGAGCACTGTGAACTTAATAGAAGTGTCCACTTCAGATGCACAAACATTTTGGCACTTTGCCTCCGACAATTATGGTTTTCGACCTCGAGAGTTCTTTCTTATGTTTAAAGGTGGTCTAGGTGGATATTGGTGATCACCCACTTATTCCAACTGGCTCATCTTGACAATTTTTAGTTCAATACATTTCTCTGTAATGATGACATTTATTTATAATTGTGGGTTCTCCACTTCCGGGGTTGTCCTAAATCCCTACACAACATCCATATGGATATTGGTGGCCGCCCATCTATTCAAACTGGCTTACTTTGGAAGTTTTCACATGAATAAATTTTTCTATACTTCCAGGATCATTTTGGGGCCCTAAACAATGTTTTTTTTTGGCTTGCCACAATCAAACTATTGGCGTAGTTAGATTTTGACATCATAATGTGTAGTTCTCAAAAAGACATTTCCAACGGGCTATCACATGCCTAAAATGGAGGTCGTATGCAAAAGTTACGACCCCGGGAAATTGAGGTACCAACTTACCCATTGGGGCCCACATAACTTTTGGCGTTTAATCTCCTAGGGTTAGGTTTTTGGATGTATAGGGTTTTGGCATTCATGAGTAATGTTAAAAAGGCCTCCAGAGCCTCATTGTAATCATTCTGCTCAGACAGATGCGTGTATAATCCACATCTCTTCTCAGAGATAACTACCACCATTCGAGCAAGTTGTTTCAGTTCTGCAATTTTACAGTTTCAACCTATTTTATTTATTCAATAGAAGTTATTGTTCACTGGATATCCGTTTTTGTTTTTCGTATCTCTATGTTATGGTATTCAATTTGTTATTCATTTTGTTCCACTCATAAATCCAGATCAGTGGTATCAAATTGGTCTACTCTTCATTTGTTTTTCTTTGTGCATGTCCCCGACAAGATCTGGGTACAAGAAGCTAGGACTCGAACTAGCCGAGCCTCTGCAAGAACGGTCGCGTCGAACCTGACCATAACTCATGGGGGATGAGATGAAAGATGACGGAGCAGGATATCCTTTTTAAACTGTTTCTCGAGGAAGCCCTTGCGTGACAAAGGAATGAGATGATGGACAACTTTGCACAAGTCCTTTGGCGGTTGCCCATAAGAGACACATCTTCATCAAGCAACCACACAACCCCCTTCAAGGTACAAGTAAATTTTGATATTCCATTATTTGGAGGACTGATAGATGCGGGTGATGTAGATAAATGGTTGAATCTGCTCGAAGGGTATTTTTTGGTCCACAATTTTTTCGATGGGGAAAATAATACTTTTGCACTCTTCAAGGCCATCCCCCATGTTAAGGACTGGTGGGATACACACTTTGAGCAAAGGGCCACAGAGGAATCTGCAATATTTGCGGTAGCCCCCTCCTGGGATTCCTTCAGGGATGCCATTAAAGAGTAGTACTACCCTATTGGAAGCTACGAGGACCAGTACACAAGATGGACCACGTTGTGTCATGAAAGGGACAAGACAATACCAGATTTCACCAATATTTTCCATACTTTGCGCACCAAATTAGGCATCAAAGACTCTGAACGACATCTGGTGCTCAAATACCACGACTGTATGCATAGATACATTCAAACATAAATGGAGCTTTTGGACATCACATCATTAGGTGTGGCTTATAGATATGCTGTCAAGATCGAGCATAAATTTAAGCAAAAGAGGTGAGAGTTTGGATATGCAAATTCCTCATAGCCGAAGTAGGGAAAAGGCAGTCCCAACCCACCAAACACGGGACAGAGCAAAGATGGTCACTCTCAGGACAACCAGTCCAAGCTGCAACCCAAGAAGGGCATAAGAAAGTGGTGTGAATACCAAAAATCCCTTGGCACAACACCAAAGAATGTTGCTCCAAGCAGTCACTGGTGGTTGAGCTGATAGCTTCCGAGTTAGAGGCATATTCTGACTCAGAACCAAATCCAGAAAGTGGGAAGCAGATCATCGATGCCAAACCCAGTTCCATTGTTGCTACCACCAAAGTCTAGCCAAGCGAACCAGAAGAACCAGAGGAAGGGGAACACCTCTTTCACTCATAGATGTGGGTAAAGGGGGCTCCACTACATTTCATTATCGATAGTGGGACTCATGAGAACTTGATCTCTATAGAGGTTGTCAAGTGGTTGGACCTGTCGATAACAGCTCACCCGCAACTCTACACCATGGGCTGGCTTCGCAACAGAAGAGATCTCTGCGTCAGCCAACGATGTCATCTACCCTACAACATCAAGCCCTTCAAAGACGAGGTATTATGTGATATTGCTCCCCTTGAAGTTTGTGATGTTCTTTTAGGCCAACCATATTTGTGGAAGCGACATGTTGTGAATGAGTCTAGACATCGTAATGTTATTATTACTTTGGGTAGACAATTGTACAGGATACCAGAGGTAGTGTCGCCTAGCGTTATTTCTTTAATCTATGCTAAGCAATGCAGTAAGTTCATTTCACATACTAGGAAGTTCGCCTTCTTTGCGATCGATGCTTGCAGTAAGCAGAAGGTCACCACCACATCCATGACCTCTACATAGAGCCTCTCTTTGAAGCAAAAGCAAGTGGAAGGGATCATGGAAGAGTACATAGACATCTTCTCCTCACCCACCGGGGTACCAATGCACTGCTAAGTCAAGCATCCAATTGATCTAACCCTCGATGCACCATTGCCTAATGGACTAGTCTATCGTCGCCTGCTAATGGAAAATGACGAAATCAAGCACTAGATCGAAGAGATGCTTCAAAAGGGGCACATCCGACTCAGCTCCTCCCCTTGTGGAAACCTGATTGTGCTGGTGCAGAAGAAAGATGAGACCTGGCGACTCTCCATTGATTATAGAGCATTAAACAAAATCACAATCAGGAACCGGTACCCAATTCTCGGAATTGATGAACTTTTTAACCAACTCAAGGGGGCAAAGTTCTTTAGCAAGATGGACCTAAAGTCTGGCTACCACTAGGTTCTCGTCGAACCGACTGATGTATGGAAGACAACTTTCAAATCTAAAGAAGGTCTCTTCGAATGGCTTGTCATTCCCTTTGGCTTAACAAATGCACCAACAACTTTCATGAGATTGATGGATGATGTGTTGAGACCCTTCACCAACTCTTATGTGGTGGTATTTGGATGACATCTTCGTCTTCAACAAAACTTAGGAGGAGCACATGCAGCATATTCAACAAATTTTGAGCACTTTGTGGCAACACAAGATATATGCCAACTTGGAAAAATGCTCCTTTGGCATGAACATGGTCCAATACTTGGGCTACATTGTTGATGAGCATGGGGTACATGTGGATCCAGCTAAGATCCAAGTCATCCGTGACTGGCCAGCCCCGACCACACTAACCAAGCTTCAGAGCTTCTTGGGACTTTCCAACTTCTATCGAAGGTTCATGTTGGGATTCTCCCATATTGCATGGGCCCTCAGCCAAGTAACCAAGGGAGGTGGCAAGGCAAAGTTCGCATGGGGGCAGGCACAACAACAAGCATTTGATGATCTGAAGCATCGCTTGTGCTCAGCTCCAATATTCTCCTTACCCGATCTGCAACAATCGTTCGAGATTGAGACTGATGCCTCCGATTGTGCTGAAGGTGAAATTCTCACTCAACATGGTCATCCAATAACATACCATAGTGAGACACTCTTAGATACTGTCTGGAAATACCCCACCTATGACAAGGAAATGTATTCCATCGCGCAAGCTTGACGTAAATGGAAACATTACATTGTGGGAAAGGAGACAATCATCCACACTGATCACAAGCCTCTGTAGTTCATAGAGACACATGGGAAGTTGTAGAACAACTGCCATCAAAAGTGGTCCACATATCTACATCAGTTCCATCTCAACATCAAGTTTAAAAGATGGAGCACAAATTGTGTCGTTAACTGCCTCAGTCTCCCTCTCGTTGCTACACTCACCACAATGCTCCATTCATGTGGGCATGAGGCATTTGAGTGGCCCCAACTTTATCAGTGTGACCCTGACTTCACCACCACCTATCAACTCTTGGGTACAAGCGTGAATGTCACTGATTTTCACATCTAGGATGGACTGTTATGCCATCTGGGCCACCTCTGTGTTCCCACAAGCGAGCGTGCAAAGATGATTTAGGAGGCTCACTATAGTCGGATGGCAAGACATTTTAGAATAGAGAAAACATTTTATTGGTTGTTCTACATAAACATTTTATTGGCCAAAACTTTGATAAGACGTCAGCAAGTATATCAGACCTTGCACTGCCTGTGCCATTGCCAAGCCAACCATCAAGAAGCAAGGCTTATACACCCCTCTTCCTGCTCTTGAGAGGCCTTAGGAATCCATCTTGATGGATTACATTTCCGTCCACCAAGCACGACAATGATTGTGTATTTGTGGTGGTTGATCGATTTTTAAAGATGACCATTCTCACAGCCTACAAGAAGAGCATCACAATGGGAGATACTACCAAGCTCTTCTTTGAACGAGTGTGGGTCCATTTTGGGATACCACAGACCATCACCTCAAATCGGGGCAACAGGTTCCTCAACACATTTTGGTCGAGTCTTTGGTCATTGTTGGACACCAAGCTCACTAAATCCACTTCTTTCCACCCCCAAACCGATGGCCAAATAGAGGTCGTCAATCAAATGACTGTGCACATCCTGGGCATGTATAAATCTAAGCATCCACGTACATGGGATGAGAGTCTTCCCTATGTTCAACATAACTACAATAAGGCTCTCCACAACTCCACCAACCATAGCCCATTTCAGATGGGGCTGGGATTCCAACCCTTGGGTCCCATTGATGTTGCACTACCTCTTGCAACCACACAGGCATAATCTTCCCATGTTGAGTCTGAGACTGACAAAGCCACCAGATTCATTGAGAGGATTTAGGACATCCACCAACAGGTCCATGAGATTTTGCAGAAAGCCAATGCTAAGTACAAACAACGCCATGATCAACATCGGGTACCACACGAGTTTCAAGTGGGAGACAAGGTTTGGTTACATTTGCAGAAAAAACGCCTTATAGAGCCCCATCAGAAGCTCCACCTACTTCGCTATGGGCCTTACACTATCACCAAGGTTGTGGGTAGCAATGCTTTTGATCTCAACACTCCACCCTTCCTTGGCTTGCACCCAGTGTTGAATGTGAGCCTCCTTCGACCATAGTTTCCACCATTATTGGACACCTCGGACATCGCAAAACAATTGACACCAACATAGCTCAACACTCACTGCATGGAACATGCATCCAATGATCAGATAGTGGACACACATGTCAAGGGCACTCACTAGCAGAGGATCCAACTTTATCAGGTTGTCAAGGGCACTCACTAGCAGAGGATCCAACTTTATCGGGTTGTCAAGGCAGGGCAACTTCTGCACCAAGGCAAGTGGCTCATCCGGGGCCAAATTTAACAGAAGTTTCCTCACCTGATGGGGGCAGTCAACGCAATGGAGACCATTGCTTCCTAAGGGAGGAGGACTGATCCAGGTGGATATTGGTGGCCACCCACCTATTCCAACTGGCTCATCTTGATAGTTTTTAGTTCAACACGTTTCTCTGTACTGATGACATTTCTTTGTAATTGTGGGTTTTGCACTTTCGGGGCTGTCATGAAGCCCTACACAACATCTAGATGGATATTGGTGGCTGTCCATCTATTCCAACTGGCTTATTTTGGAAGTTTTCATATCAGTACATCTTTTTGTACTTCTAAGGCCGTTTTGGGGCCCTAAACAATGTTTTTTTTTTTTGGCTTGCCATAGTCAAGCTATAGACGGAGTAAGAGTTTGATGGAATAATGTGTAGTTCTCAAAAAGACCTTTCCAACGAACTATCACACGCCTAAAACGAAGTTCATATGCAAAAGTTATGACCTCGGGAAGTTGAGGTACCAACTTACTCATGACCCACATAACTTTTGGCATTTCATCTCATAGGGTTAGGTTTTTAGATGTCTAGGGTTTTGACATTCACGAGTAATGTTAAAAAGGCCTTTGGAGCCTCATTGTAATCATTCTGCTCAGATGGATGCACATAGCAACCACATCTCTTCTAAGAGATAACTACCACCATTTAAGTAAGTTGTTTCAGTTATGCAGTTTTACAGTTTTAGCCTATTTTCTTTATTCAATAGAAGTTATTGTTCACTAGATATCTGTTTTTGTTCTTCGTATCTCTGCGTTATGGTATTCAATCTGTTATTCATTTCGTTCCACTCATAAATTCGGATCAAAAGGCCACCCTTTCGGCCTATTGATGAATGATCGTAGTTGATATCTCTCCCTTTCAGAGATAAGCTACCACCATTCTAAGCCAATGTTTGTTCTACAACATTCCGCTATTTAGTAAAGAGTTGAGTTCTTACTATATTATTATGCTCTCTCCTATATTTATGTGTATATGTGCGCATTTCCTTGCCTTCCTTTCATTTCGTTCCTTACGCAGTCCGGATCACTAACATCATGAAACACACTCAACCCTAGGTGATGTATAACACATGTGGCATTATAAAGTTAAATCACTTATGAAAACCCCACAAAGGCAACATGAATCATCCCACCACAACAACCTCATAAGAGAAAATGACATAACAAAAAAGGCTAACCCATCCAACCATCATGTGTTTTCCCCATCACACATCCAACATATGAAGATCATGTAGAACACCCCTTAGAGTGCCACTACACAACATCACATCATCATGCAAAAGTCACTAGGAAACTTCAACAATCATGAAACATATATCTCCTAACCATCTTCATCTAACCCCGGGGGGTTAGAGCAATCATCCATATCCAAGAGAAGCATATATACCAAGGCATCATAATGAGATAATATGCTCCACATCTATTAGAAGTGCAACCAAGGGGTGATCAATAAGGGAAGCACATGTGAAAAGACCATAAAGTTGCAAGCACAATCACCATCCAACCAAGAAGAAGCGAGACTCCCTTAACCAAAGATCTCCATCAAGTGATCAAATGCAACAAAGAGAAAGGGGTTCCACAAAGATGTATCCCCCAAGTCGGTCCAATGCTCTAGAGTACCAACAACAAGTCTCCATCAATGTGATGAAAATCAGAAGAGGGAACCTCATACAATATAAGTTGTAACAAGCCCAAAGTGCAGAGAGAACATATAAGGTAACAATTGTTCATTTCCTAGTTGACAATTAACATTTTCCAAAGGATTCCCCCATGAGGCTAACAAACACTAGCTCAAAGTGTAGAGAGATTGTATGAGGTGACAATGGTACCTTCTCTAGTTGTCATTTAATGCTTTTCAAATTTGAGTGTCAACATAACAGATAAGATTCATTACACATACTTCGATTCATGAAATGTGTTCTTAACTCGGTGTAGATTTGGTTCATATTGATAACAAAGTCACCTTGTTGCATTAAGAGAAGTGAGGTGTATTCTAAAACCCAATATTGAAGACATTGTATTGTTCGCCCCTTCTTTAAAAAACAAGGAGGTCTAATACATCAATTTGGTGTTTGATAGACCTCGACTTTAAAAATAGATTATTATTATTATAACATTAATGTCTACATTTGTTGGCCAATACAATATTAAAATTATTATAATAATAAACTCAACCTATATTAAACAAGGGTTGCATGGCAACAGAGTCCCTATGGGAAATACATGTTGAAAAATGAAACTTAATATAACTAAATGCACAAGTAATGGCTATTTTTTTATCAAAAAATAATAATTAAGGGTTGTTTGTTATTCAAAATGTATAATGAACCGTAAGCTAAATGGAACTATAATATTCACAAATATAATATAAATATAATAATAAATAATATATTAGATAATAAATATAATAACCCTAATAATAAATACATAGTACAACTTTTTATATTTAGATGTGGTGATTGGTGAAATTCATTGATTATGTAATTAATTCTACATATTGAAAGACTTGAAGGGAGCAATAACACTTCAATTCTATCAAGCAATTAAAAATAATAAACACAAATATTTTTATTATATCAAAAAATATATATTTGTTTTTATATGTTAAACATTACATTGCATACACAAATTTATGGTAAAAGATAAATTAATGTCACATCAAAAACAAACTCATTATTATARTCCCATGAAAAGAACTAATAATAATTATTCAAATACCTTTATACATAATATTAATGTACATTAATATAAATCCATCTTAATTTAAAAACCTTTTAGATATTTACAAATTTACATTTTAATTCCTCACTCTCACTCTCCATGGTTATTAGTTATTAAGTTAAAATAACCTTTAATTAAAATTTATCGTTTTTATGTAAATAAGTTTTAAAGTTCAAATATTTATCTACAAAATTGGATAGAGTTGAAATTTATAACCTCTTTTCTTCCATTGGTACAACCCAATGAATGAAACCCTAAACCATCTTAATGAATCGAGCCCTTTAATCAATTATGATTAACCATACAAGCAAGGGTTACATAGCTGTGCATTTTAATTATTAGGTCCATAATCAGGGGCATGCGAGGTTTACATAGCTGTGCAATTTAATTATTAGGTCCATAATCAGGGGGACGTGGAAGAAACCCTTGCTTTACATAGCCGTGGGATTTAATTATCAGGTCAAAAATCAGGGGCACGCGGAAGAAACCCTTGC
Organism: Picea mariana; assembly: GCA_032191745.1. Taxonomy (NCBI): domain Eukaryota; kingdom Viridiplantae; phylum Streptophyta; class Pinopsida; order Pinales; family Pinaceae; genus Picea; species Picea mariana. The sequence continues at coordinate 142,429 of JASDQU010100717.1, read as the reverse complement.
ATTCCATCTGTTGAAGCTTCAGGAGCTCTCAACACGATGGACCCACACCACGTATTAAACTGATGAATTCAACTTTATAATTCGTGGTTTCTAATGTTCATCAGCGAAGTTCTTGCGCTGAGCGGATTTCCACTCGCGCCAGACTGCTAACGGTTGGAAATGCTGTTATTTCCATTTTAATCGAGACTGATTCTGCTGCTTTGAGAGTGTTGTGTTCGAATCCTGGGCTTTGGAGCTCTGGTGAGTTTTGACGTGGCTTTTCTGCTCTCTAGGTGAGGGTTTAAGCTCTGATTTATCTCGACATGACGATTCATGGCTTCGTTTTTCTTGTTGTAGTAGTAAAATATAATTATAATGATGCAGGAAAAGAGAAGGTATGTGGCAATCACTGGAAGCTGCAAGGTAGTGGTTAGTGCTTTCCAGGCAGGGATTTTTCTTTGACTGTTTCAACAGTGGAAGGATCACTGTACATCCAAGTTCTTCTAAAGCTCTTAACATCAGAATTTAAAAAAACAAAGTTTTTTTCTGATGGCGTTTGCTGTGGATGAAGGCTATAGCCATCCAGAGTTTCGCAAAATTCCAGTCATAGATTTACGGTTTCTGTCTCAAGACGAGATCAATTGCGCAGCCCAGTGGTCAGATGAGGACACGGAACTACAGCTCAAGGATATCGTAATCCCTAAGATAGACCGCTCTATTTTTAATGAAAGTGCCGGTAGTCGCAAGCAAACATATTCGAGACTGCGGTTTTCTCAGAGAAAAGAGGAACTTGGAGGTCTTTCAAGACGCAGAGCTGGGCTTCTTAGTGTGTCGAGACACTCTGTTGAAGTTGGGATATCGCCGACTATACGAAGGAAACCTGCAAATGGATCTGACCTAAAGGATAACAGTCAGATATTGCAGCTGCTCAGGGGGCTGTTCATGAAAGGAGATCGTTCCCTGGCATGTAAAAATGCTGTCGGGGATGAAATTCAAAAAGAAAAAGCACCCAGATCACAGTTGTCAAACACTTCTCTTAACTTAGAAAGTGGCAGCAGTCGTTCTTCGAATGCCACCCACAACATACAGAGTTGTAATGGGAAACAGGATTCTGGTCCCGAGCCAGGGAACCCTGTGCAGTTGGTTGTAAGGGATCCTGAAATGGAGGCTGAAGGTCTGAGTGCAGTCATTCAGGAAACACATAATGAACAATTTACTGACAATGCAGAACGGGAAATCTCCGATGTTAGGATTTCAGATACACAGATGGAGTCGAAGGATGCTAGGATTTCAGATATAAAGATGGAGTTGAAGGATGCTAGGATTTCAGATACACAGATGGAGTCTAAGACTGTTCTGGACGTAGACAAGAGTAGGGCTCTAGCGGATGACAGCGTTGATAGACCAAAAAAGAGGATGAGAACAAAAGAGGATGCAAGAAGGAAGGCATTTGCAAATGCAGAAGAACAAATTGCGTTGAAAGCATCAATGTCTATTAAGGATAATACTACTGTGGATGATTGCAGCCATACTGATACAAAAGCAGCAGGAAGTACAGATGATAAAACTTTCAGTGAATCCAGCCATACTGACACAACAGTTACTAGATCTATGCAGGACAGTATTGTGAATAACTCTCCTACTGACCAAAAAGTAGCAGATGTGAACCATGGGCCACCACAAAAAGATGCCGATGTTGGTGGCGAGGGTTGTTCATTGGCTGCTCAAGAGCCTTTTGTGGCTCAATTGAAGAGAAAATTTGCACCTTTAGAAACAGAAGCTGAATTGCAGGATTTTTTTGAGAAAGTAGGTGGCGAGTGGGCATCTAAGAGGAAGAGGCGGAAGATTGTGGATGCTGGAGATTTTGGTGAAGGGTTTCCTAAAGGTTGGAAACTGTTATTGGGCGTTAGAAAAAAGGATGGTCGGTTTTTAATCGAATGCCGCAAGTATATAAGGTATTATCCTATTTCTCTCATTTCCTATTTCTAGAACAAGTTATCTTTCAGATTTAATTATTCTCACATGTTACCTATAATTCAAAGAACACTCAAATTTATTTAACGTTTTAAATTATCAACCATATTTGACTAGATCAATCTGTGAAATTTCTAAAACCCAGCAAAATGAACCAATATTTTCAACAATATCTCACTCAGAAATTATTTCCTCAGTTTCATTTAAATTTCTGAAATTGTTCTTTGTGGCTACAGCTAGGTTTCTTCACAAATTTTAAATGGATAGCAGAAAAATAAATCTGATCAACAATGAAGAATATAACAATCACAACCATGAGAGACACACATTTTTGGGTAAATAACCCCGGGAAAAACCCTATGTGGAAAAACCCGTTCTTCAGTTTGTGGTTTTTTATTATGCAGCAAAAAATATAGAGATCTCTTACAAGACAAATCGATCCAGCCAATAAGCTAAGAGAAGCCCCATCAATCTCTCCTTGAAAATCTGTACGGCCCTCTCCCAATCAAATAGACCTTAGCAGCACAAAAACGACCCAGAAAAATACGGCCTCTGCGCAGTGCATACGACCCTCTGTGTCACATCTACGTCACCTGTATGACCTTCACTCAGATCTGAAGTACGACCTCTGCAAATGTCAATGAAAGCTAATCGATCCACTTGCAAAACGTCTCCTCCGTCTTCTTTGCACTTTTCTTCGAGCAAACCCTCAAACAAATCTCTTCTTCTAGCAGAAATTCGCCCTCTCTCAATGAATAATGCGCCCAGCCATCAAGTTGACTTCTTTTTCTCCATTGAACAAGTGAAAAGTTGAAAACCCTATCTCCAAAATGATTAAGGGCTGAGATCAACCCTCATCATCACAATGAGATGGATGACCAAGATTAAAAGACCATCACTTAAACTATTTTCACTTTTAACTTTATAAAAAATGCTCAATAAGTCAACATTAAAATATAACACATTTAAGTGACTTTTTCCTAAGTAAACTTTTGGAAAGAGATTAACACATCAACTTGGCTAAGTTTTATTGTCCTCTACCATGCTAGGACGCCACACATGGAAGAAGACCTTCTGAGTTACTCTTCTCAACACTCCCTCTTAACGAGGAAGTGATTCTTCACTAACCCCATCTTATCTCTAAACTTCTCAAACTTTTGTCTGCTCAGTGCCTTGGTAAATATTCCTACCATCTGATCATTAGTCTGAATCTACTGAAGCCTCACGGTCCCCTTTTGCACACAATCTCGTAGGAAGCGATAGTGGATGTCTATATGCTTGCTACGATCATGAAACACAGGATTCTCAGAGAGCTTGATGCCACCTTGATTATCACAATGTATCACTATAGCCTCTAAATCCACATCGAACAGTCCAAAGAACAACTTCCTCAATCACAGTGCCTCACATACTGCTAAACTAGCTACCATGTACTTTGCCTCAACAAAGCTTAATGCCACTGATCTCTGCTTTCTGTTGAACTAGGAAATAATGCCCGATCCAATTCTAAAGCAACAATCTGAAGTGCTTGTCTTGTCCTCTGTACATCCTGCCCAATCAACATCAGTAAAACCTGCCAATCTCACTCCACCACCTCATACAACAACCCATACTCCACTGTACCTCTCAAGTATCGAAGCACATGCTTTGCAGCTATCCAATGCACTCTTTGAGGGTCCACCTTGAACTATGCAACGTTGATATCTGGCCTAGTGTTGACCAGATACACGAGTGACCCAATCAACCGACGATAGATAGTGGGGTCAACTGTCTCTGAACTAGACACATCAATTGTCCTCCAATTTGTCACTAGAGGCGTGGACATGGGCTTGCAATCTGTCATCTTGAACCTACACAAAATCTCTACAGTATACTTCCCCTGTCCCAAGAAGAAGCGCCCATCATGCTGCCAAACCTCTAGACCAAGGAAGTAATGCATCAACCTAAGGTATTTCATCTCAAACTCTGCTGCAAGGTTGCCCTTGCACTCTGCAATCAACTGCTCATCTCCAGTAAGAAAGAAATCATCAACATATAGTACCAGTACGAGAGGCTCCTCACCTGTTAGAAAATATAGGTTCGGATTAGCGTCACTCCGTTGGAAACCCATCTCTCTCAAGTAGCTGTCTATCCTCGAGTACCATGCCCAAGGTGCCTGCTTGAGCCCATACAAGGCTCGTCTCAACTTGCAAACATGCGTCTCTTTGTCACCAATCTCAAACCCCCGAGGCTGCACAATATAGATTTCTTCCTCAATGAACGCGCCAACCCATCTCTGCTGCTAATGAAATCACTGCTCGGATGGATGAATATCTGGCCACTGTAATGTCCCTTTCCAAATAGGAGCTCCATAGAGGAGGCTTAATGGTCTAAACCGCCCCGTTAGACTATAGCCAGGGCTAGAAAGGGGTAAACAGGGTCACTAGAGGTCACTTCAGTCACCGATGTTATATTCGGAAAGTGACATTGAGCTAAAAAGGGTAAAAAGCGCTTTTAAGTCAGTATGAGCTGAAAATAGAAGTCAACAGTGAATTAGTGTTTCAACAGTGATTTAGGGTTTTGGAAAGCTATAAAGGAAAGGTTAGCAACCTAATTCCTCATTATGCAGATTACGACTTGTCATTGAGGAGAGAGGCTCATCTCAGGAGAGATAGTTCAGTGGATTCTAGGAGGGAGACACCAGTTGGCTGATTTCGGTGTTGAGAGACACACCTTAGTCACCGGGAAGATCATTTAAGTCTTCCATCATTCTTCAACATCAGTTACATAGTGTTCAGCAGCAAGGGCGCATTCATCTAGAGGGAGGGCGCAACTTCTAAGGGGGTTTTAGGTCGACTTACCCCATCCCAGGGGAATTCCGAGATTTCCCTCCGACCCATTTGAGAGGAGGGCAAGGCGCATCTTTTGCCTGGTTCCTCATTAGATTCCGACGGAGGAATCAACTGGGACGCATTTTCCAGACTTGGACGTGTAACACTTTTTGCAGACACATTTGGGGTTCCAGAGCGAGCATCATACCAGATTCAGGGAAACCCTTCCGACCCATTTCCCAGTAGACCAAGGCAGTTGTTTTGAGACATATCTCGTTCGATTTCGACGGTGGAATCACTAGGACGCATTTTGCCAGAAGAAGAGGGGCGCATTCCCCCAGGGGTATCCATCCGGGGTCCAGACTCATTAGCAGAGGGGTCCGACAGATACCAGTACTGAGGACTAGAGCAGGGTGCATCATTTGGGATAGTTTCTAGGCCATTCTGAGTAGTATAGCTCCCATGGCGAACTTTCCAGACTTCTAGCAGTTACCGTCAGAGCTGCCATATTCCCAGCGCACCCATTGATTCCGCAACACTCGCATATTCTGGGTATTATCTTTTAGTTGCTTTTTTGTATTCCGGCTAAGATCCCTTTTGTCTTCTGATCTAGCCGAGTGTTGTTAGTTCATTCAGCCGCATTCGGCCTATTGTAATCAGCAGAGATATCATAATACAAACTTTGCAGTCCTTTGTCGCATTTATTATTTGTATGATCATTTATATGCTGTAAACAATAGATCCTACATACACATTAACAACATTTCCTAAACTAGCCAAGTCAGGAACATTACAGCCACCGGGGCAAAAGTATCCTCATAATCGACTCCCTCTTTCTTTGAAAACCCCTTGGCCATGAAGTGCGCTTTATACTTCTCCACGCTTCCATTTGCCGCATGCTTGACTTTGTATAGCCATTTGGAACCAACCACCCGTTTACCCTTAGGCCTGGGCACCACCTCCCATACATCGTTCTTCATAATGGAGGCATACTCCTCCATCATGGCCTCCTGCCACACTCCATGCTGTGCAACCTGCTCATAAGTGGAAGGCTCGACATGTATAAGCTCTGTCATGAGTGCCATGTAGCCGAATCTCTCTGGTTGTCTACTCTGTCTCATGGACCTCTCAGGAGGCCCAACCTATCTGGAATCACTAACTGTGGACTTGTACCACTTAGGCCGTGGCCTAGTATCTGAATTCTGTGGAGTAGCCTCACACTGGTCATCCTCCTCATAAGTCCCTTGATTGTCCTGTCCACTAATCTCTCTGTCAACACTTGTACCTATACCTCTACCCAGTGACTGTCCTTGTGATCCCGAACTCTGTACCTGTAACCTTTCATTCTTCACCCCCAAGTCCTGTCCCTGCTGGTCCTCTACCTGCGTTGACATATCTCTGGATTGCCTCAAGGCTTGCTCCTCCTCGAACTGCACATCCCTGCATACCACAATCCTCCTGCGTTCTGTCACAAAGATGCAATAGGCCTTGGAGACCTCACTATAACCAACCAACATCCCCTTTTCTCATGTGGGGTCCAGCTTTGTCCTCTTCTCTGAAGGGACATGATAATAATAGACACTCCCAAATATGTGTAAATAACTGACATCTGGCCTCGTACATGTAAAAACCTCCTCGGGTGTCAACTTCTCCAGTATAGTATGGGGACTCCTATTCTGAATGTATACAACTGTGCGACATGCCTCTGCCCACAAGAACATCGACAATCCCTGATCATGAATCATCGCACGCACTGGTCCAACAATGGTCCTGTTTTTACGTTCAACCACTCCATTCTGCTGAGGATTGTAAGGAACGGTGAGCTCCTTCTTAATCCCCTCTACTACGCACAACAATTTCGTTGGAGGTATATTCACCCCCGTTGTCTGATCTCAACACTCGAATCCTCCTCCTAGTCTGGTTCTCTACTAGAGTCCTAAACTCCTTGAACCTGTCAAAGACCTCATCTTTGGTCTTCATGAAGTATATCCAGGTCTTCCTGGAGTAGTCATCAATAAAGATCACATAGTAGCTAAAGCCACTAAATGACTGTACACTCATCGGACCACAAACATCAGAATGTATTAGATCCAAGACCCCCTTGGACCTATGCTCACTAGATGGAAAAGCTTTCCGTGCATACTTTCCCATAGCACAACCCTTGCATAGGTCATGCTTCTTTGCTGCAAACTGTGGCAATCCTATGACTACCTGTCTCAAGTGTCCAAACGCACCATGGTGTAGATGCGCCATCTGTCTATGCCACAACTCTCCCAAATCTGTGACACTTTTGATCAATGCCTTTGCTAACTCAAACTGTAACCTACCACTTTCTCACTGCGAACCCCAATCACCTTATCCATCTTGGCTATAGACCCCTTTGGTCTAATGTACACCTTCCCTCCACGGAAGGTCACCTCAAACCCTTTGTCCTCCAGGGTAGAAACTGAGATGAGGTTCTTGGTAAGACCAGGAACATATAACATGTCAGATAAGCGGAGGGATTTACCAGACTCCCTCTGAAACGTCACTGTACCAATACCTTGCGCCTTATAGCCTGCATCATTACCTAGCTCAATATGGAGGTTCACGCCTCCCTCCTGCAACCTGCTGAAGAACTTTTTACGCCCTGTCATATGACAAGAGGCACAACTGTCCACATACCACACACTCAGAGCAGTGGAGCTCGACATACATGCAACAAGGTAGAAATCCTCCTCAAAGCTTTTACAAAATTCCTCTAAACCTGCAGAGGTTGCCATTTGTGGCTTACTCTTTTTCTTCTCATGACACTGTGAGACAAAATGTCCAAGCTTGTGACAGTTGAAGCACTTGACTTTTGAAAAGTCAATGTTCTTCTTCTTTCCACCTGCTCCACTGTCGAAGCCCTTCTTCTTGGACTTGCCCTTGCCTTTACTAGCAAGAGCCAAACCCTCCTCATCCACAATTTGAGGTGATGTAGATGATCCACTCGCTTGACCAAGGCGAATCTCCTCCTGCACAAAATCATCCCATAAATGCTGCCAATCAGGGAGTTTCTCTCGAGCTACAACTCCATGCATGAACACATCCCATGACTTCGAGAAGCCATTCAGTGCCACACACACCAGCTCGAAATCCTCAGTCTTCTCACCCACTGCTGCTAGCTCATCCTTGATCCGTGTAAGCCGAGTAAGGTAGTGAATCATACCTTCCCCCTTTGCCATCTTGGTACTTCTTAATCTCTCCCGAAGCACCATCACCCTGTTTTCATTTTTACTCTGGTAAAGGTCATTCAAGGCAACCCACATCTCCTTAGCGGACTTTTTCCCTGTGAGGTGAGGGATTATATGATCCTTTACTCCATCAAGGAGTATGCTCTTAGCCTCACCCTTCTTCCAGGCTGCCAACAATGCTGCATTTGAAGGAGCTGCTGCATTATTATCCACATGCTCAAGGACATCATTGATATCCAAGATCATAGTAACCCTTTCCTTCCAGGTGGCAAAGTATTGAGCACCTTGAAGCCTATCTTCCATTCTCAAGGTCATGGCCATAGCTGAAAATGATTCTTAGTTCAGCCCCTATGCTGCCTTGCTGATTTTGTACTGTAATAAACCCTTCTGTTTTGCAGATCTGAACTTTTCTTTTGCAGATCTGAACTTCTCTTTTGTAGATCTAAACTTTTCTTTTGCATATTTGAATCTTGATGCTTTTATTTCAACAAACCAATTCTGATACCATGTGAAATTTCTAAAAGCCAGCAAAATGAACCAATATTTTCAACAATATTTCACTCGGGCATTATTTTCTCAGTTTAATTTAAACTTATGAAATTGTTCTTTGTGGTGACAACTAGGTTTCTTCACAATTTTTAAATGCACAACAGAAAAATAAATCTGATCAACAATGAAGAATATAACAACAATCACAACCATGAGAGACACGAATATTTTTGGGTAAATAACCCTGGGAAAAACCCAATATGGGAAAACCCGTTCTTCTGTTTGTGGATTTTTGTTATGCAACAGAAAATACAGAGATCTCTTACAAGACAAATCGATCCAGCCAATAAGTTGAGAGAAACACCAACAATCTCTCCTTGAAAATTTGTATGACCCTCTCCCAATCAAATCGACCTTAGCAGCACAAAAACGACCCAGAAAATACAGCCTCTACGCAGTGCGTACGACCCTCTGCTCACATGTATGGCCTTCACTCAAATCTGAAGTACGACCTTTGCAAATGTCAAGGAAAGCCAATCGATCCACCTACAAAATGTCTCCTCCGTCTTCTCTGCACTTTTCTTCCAACAAACCCTCAAGCAAATCTCTTCTTCTAGCAGAAATTTGCCTTCTCTCAATGAATATTGYGCCCAACCACCAAGTCGACTTCTTTTTCTCCATTGAGCAAGTGAAAACCCTATCTCCAAAATGATTAAGGGCTGCGATCAACCCCCATCATCACAATGAGATGGATGGCCAAGATTAAAAGACCATTACTTAAATTATTTTCACTTTTAACTTTATAAAAAGTGCTCAATCAGTTAACATTAAAATATAACACATTTAAGTGACTTTTTCCTAAGTAAACTTTAGGAAAGAGATTAACACATCAACTTGGCTAAGTTTCATTGTCCTCTACCATGTTAGGACACCACACATGGAAGAAGACATTTTGAGTTACTCTTCTCAACACAATCTTACCCACATTTGATCTTGTAACATTTTTCCTCTTCTTCTTGGGTGACACTATGATCCATTCGTTCTTCTTAGCTGAACCATTTGAAGCTCGATCAATTTCTTCCTTTTGAACTTGTTTGTAATGTTCCTGACTTGGCTAGTCTAGAAAACGTTGCTAATGTGTGTGTAGGATCAATGGTCTACAACATATAAATGATCATACAAATAATAAACGTGACAAAGGACTGCAAAGTTTGTATTATGATATCTCTGTGGATTACAAAATGGCCGAATGTGGCTGAATAAACCGACAATACTCGACTAGATCAACAGACAAAGGATCTTAGCCGGAATACAAATAAGCAACTAAAAGATAATACCCGGAATATGGGAGCACTACGGAATCAATGGATGCATTGGGACTATGGCAGCTCCGACGGTAACTGCTGGAAGTCTGGAAAGTTCACCCTGGGAGCTATACTTCTCGGAATGGGCTGGAAACTGTCACAAATGATGCGCCCTGCTCTAGTCCTCAGTACTGGTATATGTCGGACCCCTATGCTGATGAATCTGGACCCCAGATGGATACCCCTGGGGGAATGCGCCCCTCTTCTTCTGGCAAAATGCGTCCTAGTGATTCCACCGTTAGAATCAGACGAGATATGTCTCAAAACGACCGCCTTGGTCTATTGGGAAATGGGTCGGAAGGGTTTCCCTAAATCTAGTCTGATGCTGGCTCTGGAACCCCAAATGTGCCCACCAAAAGTGCCGCACGTCCAAGTCTGGAAAATGCGTCCCAGTTGATTCCTCCGTCGGAATCTGATGAGGAACCAAGCAAAAGATGGGCCTTGCCCTCCTCTCAAATGGGTCGGAGGAAAATCTCAGAATTCCCCCTGGATGGGATAAGTCGACTAAAAACCCTCTCAGAAGCTGCGCCCTCACTCTGGATGAACGTGCCCTTGCTGTTGAACACTGTGTAACTGCTGCTGAAGAATGGTGGAAGACTTGAATGATCTTCCCAGTGACTAGGGTGTGTCTCTCAACACCAAAATCAGCCAACTGGTGTCTTCCTCCTGGAATCCACTGAACTATCTCTCCTGAGATGCACCTTTTCTCCTCAATGACAAGTCATAATCTGCATAATGATGAATTAGGTCGCTGACCCTTTTCTTATAGCTTTTTTAAACCCTAATTCACTACTGAAACCCTAATTCGTTGTTGACCTTTTCCCTCCAAGTGACTTTTACTTTATTTTATTATTCCTTAATTAAATCACTTAATTAATTAATTAATTAACCATTTTACCTCTAAAAAGTGATTTATCCGTCCTTGTGGCTTCTTCGGCTACTGAAAGTAACTTCTCATCATCTTATCCTTTAGTGCTCTTCTTCCCGATTTCGATGAGCTATTACACTAAGAGGTTTCTCCAAGTAATATGCCCATTATGACCATCTTAGTGAAATTAATTAAGATATGACCCAAAATAACTCAAAATTACGGAAATCGTCGGAATGCAACAGAACCAAAGCCAAGCTGTGCAGAATGGATCATGATGATGAACGATGCAAGTCGGGCCCAATAAAACCCCTCAATATCTTCTGAAATCTCTGTCACCCCTATCTGGCTACTATGGTAGGCATAACACTTTGTAAAATTATAATGTCCCAAAATGGGGACATTACATTGTTCAACTGTAACTTTGAATTAGGAGCAATTTTGACATTCTTGTTTTCCCTGAGTGGCCTTTTTCTTAAAACTTTATCTTACCCTTTGCTATTGATTAGCTACCTTCTTCATTCTCTAAAATATTTTCCGCCTTTAGCTCATCCTGAATTTCTTAATCAGTAGCAAGTCCTTTTGATCCTTATCTACATGTGTTTATTCTGATGTTTTTCACTTTCAATTTCCTTCTCTTTTACTTTAGTACTTTTAAAGTATGCAAATTTACTCCAAACTGATAATGGATTTCTATATTCTAGAATCTGCATAACAAACCAATACTCTCATAATCTAATACCCTCCTTCATTTAATAGCACCAAATTGCACAATCACTTTTTCAGGGAAACCCATACTGAGATTGACCTCAATAGATATTCTTAAATAAGTATTAAGTGGACAGTGGTCGTCCTTTAGCAAAATAAGTCTCCCATTTGCATTGCCTATCTTTTCCACAATGCTTATTTCTTATGCTGCCTAGTTTTCTATGAGATCCAAGTGTTAGAATATAATGGATGTGCTCGTTTTACCATTGACAATATCACTATTGTCACCCAACCTTAGGCCGAAGCCACCCTCCCAGCACCTTAACCTTGACAGAGAATCACTTCGGAAGCAAACCCTAGGCTAGACAACCAAACAAAGGGTAGCACACCTTTCTCCAAGGATAGCGCACCAACAAGAGCTGATCAGATAGTCCAAGCCAAACGTGATCTGCTAGCTGCAGCAGCTGCAATGCCAACTCTCCTCCAAACCTGCGCACAAAACTGGGCACCGCAGTGCGCACAAGTGCTGCTTTGCAATTCTGAGACTGCCTGCCAGTATGAAGACTGGCCTCCTGTATTTATAGTAATTCTGGCTAACTACCTGGGCCGACTTCTCATTCTGGGTATCTGTCTGTTCAGTATATTTTATTTCTTCTTGCCAACTAATTCTCTTGGAGGCTAATAACCTAATACAAGTTATCCTCTTGAGCCGACAAGTCTTCTAGGGTTATTAGCCAACTCATTAGGGTTTCTTCTTGCTTCCCGGAATATTCTGTTCTCGTCAGGTTTACACGTGGAGGTAAATACCTCCCGCAACTACCATAATATCAACACTCCCTCCTAGCTAGGGGAGGTATTACAGGTAATGGTCTTAAGCACAAATATACCATTCACCCGGTAGCATCAACATAGTTGTATAAACTATCTCATGACTAGATCATGAGCACCATCATCACCATCGGTGTCATCAGCTGCATCATCTCTCGAAACCATACTCTATCTGAGTAACGATACTCACTCCACAGAGTGAGAGAAGAGCCATTCTTCTAATCTAGAAGAGTAAATGTTTTGAACCATTTTCTGTCTGAAAAATCTCTGTTCATTGATCATCCATCTAGCTGATAATCATTTTCAACATTGCTGATAGTCTTCAAGTCAATTGGAACAATATCATTCAATAGAACACAACTGTGTCTATCCATAGTAGTACACAACTACAATCCAGTGGTACACTACCACACCAAGTACCACATAGATACTTGATCAAATAGTGGAACACATCCACCACAGTAGTATATATCTACTTTTTAGAAACATACGGTCTTCATAACAATCCTCTGATATCAACCTGCACATAAACAATATTATGATATAAAATGAATCATCTGGGCCATTCGCCCACTCACATCTGTGAGATTTGGAAGAGCATCTGCCTTCAGAAGGTAAAACATTAATGATGAGCTATCTGGACTATTCTTCTCAAGCAAGGAAGAATAACTGTCCTGATTTTCTGAGCCTGGACCATTCCTCTGACACTAAACAAAGTGTAACCTGGAGAGAATGAGTCTGCCCTAAGGAATGTCTGTCCCTGATTGCTGAACCTGGACCATTTCCCACCCTGGGCCATTCCTCCAGCACTAAACAAAGTGCAACCTGGAGACAATGAATCCGCCCTAAGGAATGACTGTCTGGACCATTTCCAAAGGAAATGACTGTCCTGCACCAACCTCCAAAACGGACCATTCCCCATGTTAACCACAATGGGAAATCGCTGTCTGGCGAGGCGGGCCAGTCTTCTTAAGTAACCCTCAAGAAGAGAGACTGCCCTAGACCACTTCCCATGTTAACCACAATGGGAAGTCGCTGTCTATGGTACATCAACAATATGGACCATTTTCCTTACTGGAAAATGTCTGTTCGTCAGAAATCTCAATCCACTTTCCGAACTGGAAAGAATCTGCTCATCCTGGACCATTTTTCGAACTGAAAAATGACTGTCCATCAATCAATAATACATTAGTGCTTCCTCCCAACCTGAGAGTCATCTCTTCCTTTTTCAATAAGGAAGTCGTCTCCATGAGCTCCAGCTTGAGTACGGAAACTCTTTCATCTTGGACAGAAGCTTTACCAAAATGTCTGCTTATCTGCTCATCTGTGGAGATATGTTATTGGAGAATCATTTTCTCCTTTCTGGTCTTCATCACGGATAATGTAATGCTTGATTTCAAATGTACTTCGGTCTGGAACACTGGTTTTCTCTGAAGGCTTCATGTAGCTCTGATCAATAAAGTATATCATTGTTGGAAAACTGGAACATATCCATGTGGCACTTCTTTTGTCATCATGATATTTGATCTTCTGAGTAATCATCTTGATACAATATCTCTGTTATAGAAAATCTTCACCACGCTTCTGCTGTGCACTGGAGGTTCTCCACCAAGTTATCTTCTTCCATCTGCATACAAGGGTCTCTTTCTAGTATGCTTCAAAGTCTTGAGGTTGCTCTTCATACGCTCTTTGTTCAATTGCTCTGGAGAACAGTCTTTGCTTTCATATGATGTAGAACTCCAATCCATGGATATTGCGGATGATATAAAAACTCATGTAGAGGTATGTCTGGTTTATTGGAACAAGTAATCATTATAGTCTTCTCCCTCTATCTGGGAGAACCTCTAGCTCTGGATCTTGCAATGCTTGCATATATACACTGTTCTTCATCACAACTTTCAGTTCCTCTGTTTAATTGCTTTTATTGAGTTCATATCAGGTTGGTAATCTTGTGATTCTTAATAGAGTGACTGGTTGTTCTGGTTTCTCTTTCTTTCTTGGAATCTTCATGTTCTTCCTGATGTTTTTCTTTAGCTCTTGGGTCCATGGAGTTTTTTATAGATTTTGCTTTTATTGAGTTCATATCAGGTTGGTAATCTTGTGATTCTTAATACAGTGACTGGTTGTTCTGGTTTCTCTATCTTTCTTGGAATCTTCATGTTCTTCCTGATGTTTTTCTTTAGCTCTTGGGTCCATGGAGTTTCTTATAGATTCCATGCCCTAAAGATTCCACTTCTTCCTTTCATTATAGAATCATGGATGTGGATGGACAACCAGGGATACTTTAAGGCTTCTCTTCGAAGAAGACTTCTTCT
>JASDQU010100717.1:78639-99985 GCA_032191745.1 Picea mariana | reverse complement strand
GGGACAACTTCTATTTTAGAGTTGTCGAGAGAGAGGGTTGGTGCAGGGGCTTCAGAGCACCAGAGATTGATGAGGAGGAGTAGCAGGGCACCACAGAGGCTAGAGCCTCACTTGGCTATGGAGACAAGCAGATCAGGTTCAGGCTCCACTTTAGGTGGAAGTCACTTGGTGAGAGGCCAAGTTGAGGATCTTGGTGAGATGCCAAGATCCATACTCTTGGTGAGATGCCAAGAGAGAGACTCTTGGTGAGATGCCAAGAGTAGTGACTGTTGGGGAGATGCCATGAGGTAGAAATCTCTGGTGAGAGACCAAGGTTGAGGATCTTGGTGAGATGCCAAGACCTAGAGACTTTTGGTGAAATATTTTCCTCGGTAAGAGGGAGTGTTGAGTTTTGGTGTACCTCGGGAAGTGGTTCCCTTGTGGTTTTGAGTGGTAGCACACAAGAGCACATTGTGGTGCAAGGGATTCTTCTTTTGAGCAACAAAGGTCAAGGGCGCATCACTTGAGTGAGTTTGGCAACAAGGAGAAGAGGCGCACTAAGCTTGGGCACATTTCTTCTTGGTTCCTTTGGCAAGACTCGAGAGGTTGATAACATTGCTTCTTCAGGGAGTCCCATAAAAATACCTCTCCATGTTCCTTAGGGATTTGGATCAACGGTGCTTGGCCTTGTACAAGCGGGAGATTTATGGATTTAGATCATATTGCTCAAACCACCCCCACCATTGGATACTACTAGGACAATCACCTCCTTCTTCTTGGTGCTCATTGATAGAGGCATCGAGAGGCAGGTAGAGAGTAGTTCCACCTCAACTTTTGGATTCGTGAGATCTTAGGAAGACCCCCAACCTTCGCCCATGAGACCCTTGTGACGATGTTGGGTCAGGGCCAGGGACAGTTCTATTGTTCACAACAGACGCCCTTATTCCATCCCATCCATATCTTAGTGGAGAGTGCCATCTTTTAGGCAACATGTTGCACACAAATCTTCCAATTCATCTTCTAGTTCATTCTGGATAGTTCTCCACTAGGAGTTTATGCTTCGGCCTTAGATGGTAGGAGGGATCCATCTATTGCAAGTACAAATTTAGAGGTTAATAGAGTTTCCTTCCCCTCATTAGTAGGCGGTGGCACCTTAAGACCTTGAGTACCTTCTCGAGGCACATTCAGTGGAGACATTTTCCTTTTTGGGACTCCTAGTTTTGTACCTTTTATTTTTAGATGATAAGCTTTAGACTCTAGGTCTTTGACCTCAGAGGTTAGCTATGCTTTTACAGGTGTTGCACTTGCACTCCCACTATGTATTAATTTTGATGTACCTAGCAGTGCTTTTGACATATTTATGGTCATTTGTCAAACATAATAAAATTGTCTTATCTTATCTTATCTATGTAAACCAAGAAATTTGTTAGCCACCACCTTCTTTTTCAGGCTATCAAAATAGAACTTGGAGCCCTTGTCCCCCTCTTGAATCTACCACAACCTGGAATAGACTCGTGCCTCCCTAGCAATGTACTCCTTCCCCTTATGAACCACCATCTCCAACTTGGCAACATCCTCCTGAAGGACCACATTGTGAATATCTTTCGGAAGAAAGATACATACTTCTTCAAGATGAAGCCTAGCCTCTTGCATCTCTCGATGTCTCTTTTGGGCCATCATCCTCCCCTATCCTCTCATGAACTTGATTGTTCTGCATACAACAACTTCCCACCAAAGAAGTCGTCCTTGAGCCCCCATCGATCAAGGACACAGGTTCCACACCTATTGAAGCAAGGATTGAAAATCCAGAGGCCCCACATGTGACATATTTGACTTGAACCATTTTGAAGGTGTCGAATTGATTGTGTGACCAACCTAGATAACCATATGAATAGGAAAATATTTGAGCTTGCAATGTCCATCAACACATCCATGGGTCAAAGCCTTGAAAAAGAGATATCTTCCATACGACGATAAATTTGATCCAACCTCGCATGTACCTTGTCGCGACCTTGTCTATAATTATTAGTCCAAGTGAACCAACAACCATAATTAGCCCCCTTTTTCTTCTAGTTGGGATCATACACCTAAAGAGGAACCTTACATCAAGATCGAGCCTGCTTCTCTATGCCATCAATCACGCTCCTCGTGCCACCACCTCAATCACCCTCCCATTCCACCTTGTTAAAATTGTTGGAGATTTGCAACTTCGGGCAGTCATTCTCCACAAGAAAGTACAAGAAGACCCATCTACACCATTATAGAAGCCCTAGGAAGAAGTTGGAGACTTAGGAAGAGAAGTTGGCCCCACAGAAAAATAATAAAGTAATTGAAGACCTAGAAATAATAAGTCAGCCCCAGATTGGCACCCAGATTAGTATAAATATAGGATCGGCTCATTTCATTTGGATAGTCAGACAGTTCAACTTTCTGTAGTGTGCACAAGGCAGCTGCAGCTGCCGTTTTTGGCAGTTTCGCTATTTCTGGGTTACTGGTATCTTGGAGAGTGCACCACACTTGGAGAAGCTCTTGCTTGGTTATTCTTGGTCAGATTATTGAGGAGCTAGGTCTTGGTGATGCTAGCCTTCTAGAGGATCTTCTCTGTATGGTATTTTGACTTTGATGGTGATGTATGGTAATATCTTGGATGAAATTTTTCTAAAGAAAGGTTGCTGGGTTTTCTCCCAAGTTTGGGTTTCCTAGGATAAACTCTTGTGTTCTTGTGTTTACTGTGCATGGTTAATATTTCTAGATCTTGTTATTTCCGCTGCATTGTTATAGTTGAGATTTTCAGTGTATAGTTATCCTATGATAACTATTTTATGAAAGTTAATCTTGTTATTAATCATAAGGCAATAACTATCAGATCTGAGAATCATATAAAACACCAACAAAAATCTCCCCCAACACTCTAGTGCGCAATTGGGAGTGAGGGAGCCAACCAATCCCAAAGATGACCCCACTTTGATTTGAGATTAGGAGCATAAACTGTGCAAAACCCTAGATGGTAGTCTTGCACAAGAAATCCAACCACATCGATCCTTAGGATACCTATCTTGATTCATCACAAATCTCTTTAGATAAGGTGAAAGGGAAGTACCACTTCCCCACTACCCTTTAGATTGTTCGTGGCCTTGAGTGAAATCCTTGGTGAGAGACCAAGGTTGAGGATCTTGGTGAGATGCCAAGACCTAGAGACTCTTGGTGAAATACCAAGAGATGTGACTCATTTGCATGCCATGAGTATAGGACCTTGGTGAGAGACCAAGGAAAGGGTCTTGGTGAGATGCCAAGACATAGAGACCTTTGGTGAGATGCTGAGGGAGAGATCTTTGGTGAGATGCCAAGATCCAGGTGATCTCAGGTAGGTGGATATCGACTTCCATCTAGAGATCAGGCAGGTCGACAGATTAGTGTCAGGGCAGGTTGAGCAGATCAGTGTCAGGACAGGTCGAGTAGATCAAAGACAGAGACCACTTTGATGAGAGGGTACAACCATACTCACCTAAGCCTTGCCATGAGGCAAGGAAGTCCGTAGCTGGGACGAGATTGATTGGTGAGAAACACTTTCCTCAGTAAGAGGGAGTGTTGAGTTTTGGTGTACCTCGGGAAGTGGTTCCCTTGTGGTTTTGAGTGGTAGCACACAAGAGCACATTGTGGTGCAAGGGATTCTTCTTCTGAGCAACAAAGGTCAAGGGCGCATAACTTGAGTGAGTTTGGCAACAAGGAGAAGAGGCGCACTAAGCTTGGGCACATTTCTTCTTGGTTCCTTTGGCAAGACTCGAGAGGAGCTTGCTTTGTATATAGGTTCCATCATATTGTATTACTTGTTGTAAAGATTTAGAGGCGTGTTACTTGTTTTGAGATATATTGCACATGCTAACCTTTGGTTCGAAAACACTTGCAAGGGCACCTCAAAGAACACTTAACCAATAAAAACTATTGGCAGAAAGTTACTAAACTGTTTGCTGTCCTAAAACGCAGCAAAGGACAGTTTTGGAGATTGAAACTTGGAGCCAATCTCAAGGTCAAAGACAGACCTTAGTTGGCAGCCTCATTGTACCTTAGTTTTCTTCATAGTTGTGCGGAATTTGGCATGTAAACTTTTTTAGGAATAAAAGTTGTCTTTGAACTCTTGAACTCAAAGTTCTGCATCAACATTTGAAATCTTGAAATTCTAATATCTGTGTTTCATCTTGGTTTCCTTTTTCATAATTTAATTTAGTTGCCAACATCTAGATTAACAACCTTATACGAATCTACTAATTATAACTTTGGTGGAGGATTCAAAAAATCAATGTTATACATTATAATATACAATAATTTAGGATGTTGCAAGGATGGGGTTAACACAACATTGTTTGTGGGTCTTCTTTCTTAGTTTTCGTGAATGAAGAGACACAAATGAAGAAAGAGGAGGATATACTAAAAAGTAACTTATATTAATGTAGTTATATTTACAAAGCATCATATACATTTTTTTTTGAAAGATACGTCTTATATATACATAAAATATTTACAACAACAAATAAAAAAGTGGAAGGGTATATACAATGGAACTTATATCCTCTTCCTCAATACCACTAAAGCATAATAAAATCAGAATAAGCAAAGAACCTTTGGCCAACAACTGCGTACGTACCTCACCCCTCACATGGTATATAAATCAAAGTAAGAATTGACCTCATTATCAAAAGCAGGCCTACACCAGATCTCCAAAGGAGATATAGAGCATAGATCCTTAGACAATGCTTAAAACTAATTATAGAGGAGTGAACCAAATAGATGCAATTACCAAGTAGCTCTGCTCGCCAATGAATCCTTCTTTGGTGAAGAAATTGAACATACTTCCAACCACTCCTTGCAAAGTGATGATCCCAAAACATGTCCTTCACTGATTCAAAGTGTTTGCAAACAGGACAAAGAGTATCAGATAGCCCACTCATTACCAACTTATTCTTGGAGAAATCCCTTACTAAATAACTAGCCATGCAAAACCCCACAACTTGTAGGAGAGTTAAATAGACAACATCCAATGTAGTTGATAAACCCACATGTCCTCCGGATTTATGGACACCCAGTGCACATTGAGGATAGGGGCTAGTGCATGACATTGATGCAAAAAGGATTGTAACCTCCGTGAGTCATACTATTGAAGCAGGTGACAAAAGCTCCAATCCCATTCTCGACAAAATGGTCTTAGCATTGCGATATTCATCTTGCGCACATTCTCGTAGACAGTGGGCCTAGAAATGTGCAAACTCTGCAATACAAGAGCCCTGTAACCGTGAGCTCTAAATAGGTCCTCTTGCCAAATCCCAACCTTCTCTACTGCCATCTATATTCCATCTTACCAATCCTACTGTTGTCTTCTAAGTTGACCATATATTCTTGAAGATAAATGAGCCTACAACTTGGAATAGGTGGGGGGTAAAATAATGTTGCTCAAGCCAAAGGCCCCCTGAACCTTGCTTACATGCTAGGCGGTAATCAATCGATGATGCAACAACCCCTACTAAGGAGTGACCCTCTTCAAGAAACACACCAACCATTTGGTGGCAAGGTGCTCCATTGGGTAGCCACATTAATCAGTCCTAGCCCCCCCATCCTTGGGCATGATACAAACATCCTATGGGAGCATCAGAAGGTTCCTCTGTCCCCCATACTTCGACCATAAGTAAGATTGCAAAATATGTGCCAAGCATCGAAATTGAGCTCAACTTGATAACCAACAAGAGACATCCTAGATTGGAGAAGCCTATAGAATCCTCACAACTATTGTCAATTTCCCAGCAAATAGAAGGCCTCTATAATGCAAAAATAAAGCTTTCTCTCAAGTCGTTGAAGTCACCAATCCCATATAGCAATTACGGGATTCACTTCAAAAGGTATGCCAAGACACTGCACAATGAAGCTCGACTAAATATAAGTCCAAGATGCGAGAATCTAACCAGGTGGGTTGTCCAATTCAACGATGCCAAGATACTGCACAATGAAGCCCGACTAAATATAAGTCCAAGATGCGGGAATCTACCTAGGCGGGTTGTCCAATTCGACTAACCTAAAATATTTGTTATGATCACGAACCACAATACTTGAAGTTGCATAGAAAAGATCTAGACATGCTTGACCGCCATCTATGAAGCTCTGGTCTACCCGAACAGATAGGAGAGGGTCATTTGCAAACTGATTATTAACCAACTTTGACCCATCAAGAAATAAAGTGCCTCACAACCAACCCTAGATGTGGGAAACCTCCAAAATATAACCCAAAGCTTTAATTGTTAGCACATATAGGTAAGGGGTCAAAGGGTACTGTTATCGAATTGAACGATGCAATAGAATCTACGGGGATAAAGAATCATTAATCTAAACAAACTTAGGGGCATTAGAGAATAGAATATTCACCATGGCCACATACTGCGACCCAAACTCCAAACAAGTCAACATCTTCGTGATAAAGGACCAATCAATCAGATCATAAACGTTGTTAAAGTTTATCCTTGAAAAAAGTTCATGTTGACGAGACTCTTAGGTCCACTCCATGGCCTCCCAAGACAAAATCACAGTATCCAAAATAAATTGACCTGGCACAAATCTTAACTATTCTTGTTGAACAATCTTCCTAGCTATAGTGCAGA
Source organism: Picea mariana (assembly GCA_032191745.1). NCBI lineage: Eukaryota > Viridiplantae > Streptophyta > Pinopsida > Pinales > Pinaceae > Picea > Picea mariana. The sequence continues at coordinate 93,365 of JASDQU010100717.1, read as the reverse complement.
TATAAAGAGCCATTGCTCTATCCAGGATTTCAAAAGCAACACTAAGCAAAGTAATAGGTCTCCAACGTCCAATGGAATTTGTAGCCGCGTTCTACGAAATGAGCTTAGTAAGACCCTGGTTAAGAGATTTGATTAAAACCATAGTGGAAAAGGCTTCAACAACTAAACAACAAAAATCATCCCCTATTGTATCCCACATGGCCTTGTAAAAATCATAAGATAGCCTATCCAAACTAAAGACCTTCTATTTTGCATGACGCTAAGAGTTTCAAAAATCTCCATAGAGAAGTCACTAAGCAACTTTCCTCGGTCCACAACATAAACCTTATGCGGGGTAACCTTATAATAAGAGTTCATGGCATCCACCACACAATCCATCAAAGCATGCGAAGAAAAAATATTCTAAAAGTGTAAACCAGACATACCTTTGACTTCGGTTGGATCCTCCACAAGGGAACTGTTTGAGATCCGAGGTTGATAACATTGCTTCTTCAGGGAGTCCCTTAAAAATACCTCTCCATGTTCTTTAGGGATTCAGATCAATGGTGCTTGGCCTTGTACATGCGGGAGATATCTGGATTTAGATCGTATTGCTCAAACCACCCCCACCATTGGATACTACTAGGACAATCACCTCCTTCCTGGTGCTCACTGATAGAGGCATCGAGAGGCAGGTAGAGAGTAGTTCCACCTCAACTTTTGGATTCGTGAGATCTTGGGAAGACACCCAACCTTTGCCCATGAGACCCTTGTGACGATGTCGGGTCAGGGCCAGGGACAGTTCTATTGTTCACAACAAATGCCCTTATTCCATCCCATCCATATCTTAGTGGAGAGTGCCATCTTCTAGGCAACATGTTGCACACAAATCTTCTAGTTCATTCTGGATAGTCCTCCACTAGGAGTTTATGCTTCGGCCTTAGATGGTTGGTGAGATCCATCTATTGCAAGTACAAATTTAGAGGTTGACAGAGTCTCCTTCGCCTCATTAGTAGGCGGTGGCACCTTAAGACCTTGAGTACCTTCTCCAGGCACATTAAATGGAGACATTTTCCTTTTTGGGACTCCTAGTTTTGTACCTTTTATTTTTAGATGATAAGCTTTAGACTCTAGGTTTTTTACCTTAGAGGTTAGTTATGCTTTTACAGGTGTTGCACTTGCACTCCCACTATGTATTGATTTTGGTGTACCGAGTAGTGCTTTTGACATATTTATGGTCATTTGTCAAACATAATAAAATTGTCTTATCTTATCTTATCTATGTAAACCAAGAAATTTGTTAGCCACCACCTTCTTTGTCATGCTATCAAAATAGAACTTGGAGCCCTTGTCCCCTTCCTGAATCTACCACAACCTGGAATAGACTCGTGCCTCCCTAGCAATGTACTCCTTCCCCTTGTGAACCACCATCTCCAACTTGGCAACATCCTCCTGAAGGACCACATTGTGAATATCTTTCTTAAGAAAGATACATACTTCTTCAAGCTGAAGCCTAGCCTCTTGCATTTCTCAATGTCTCTTTTGGGCCATCATCATCCCGTATCCTCTCATGAACTTGATTGTTTTGCACACAACAACTTCCCACCAAAGAAGTCGTCCTTGAGCTCCCATCGACCGAGGAGACAGGTTCCACACTTGTTGAAGCAAGGATTGAAAATCCAGAGGCCCCACATGTGACATATTTGACTTTAACCACGCTGAAGGTGTTGAATCGATTGTGTGACCAACCTAGATAACCATATGAACAAGAAAATATTGGTGCTTGCAATGTCCATCAACACATCCATTGGTCAAAGCCTTGAAAAAGAGATATCTTCCATACGACAATAAATTTGATCCAACCTCGCATGTACCTTGTCACGACCTTGTCTATAATTATTAGTCCAAGTGAACCAACCAGCATAATTAGCCCCCTTTTTCTTCTAGTTGGGATCATACACCTAAAGAGGAACCTTACATCAAGATCGAGCTTGCTTTTGTATGCCATCAATCACGCTCCTCATGCCACCACCTCAAACACCCTCCCATTCCACCTTGTTAAAATTGTTGGAGATTTGCAACTTCGGGCAGTCATTCTCCACAAGAAAGTACAAGAAGACCCATCTACACCATTATAGAAGCCCTAGGAAGAAGTTGGAGACTTAGGAAGAGAAGTTGGCCCCACAGAAAAATAATAAAGTAATTGAAGACCTACAAATAAGAAGTTGGCCCCAGATTGGCACCCAGATTAGTATAAATATAGGATTGGCTCATTTCATTTGGATAGTCGGACAGTTCTCATTTCTGCAATGCGCACAAGGCAGCTGCAGCTGCAGTTTTGGGCAGTTTCGCTATTTCTGGGTTACTGGTATCTTGGAGAGTGCACCACACTTGGAGAAGCTCTTGTTTGGTTATTCTTGGTCATATTATTGAGGAGCTAGGTCTTGGTGATGCCAGCCTTTCAGAGGATCTTCTCTGTATTGTATTTTGACTTTGATGGTGATGTACTGGTAATATCTTGGACGGAATTCTTCTAGAGAAAGGTTACTGGGTTTTCTCCCAAGTTTGGGTTTCCTAGGATAAACTCTTGTGTTCTTGTGTTTATTGTGCATGGTTAATATTTCTAGATCTTGTTATTTCTGCTGCATTGTTATAGTTGAGATTTTCAATGTATAGTTATCCTGCGATAACTCTTTTATGTAAGTGAATCTTGTTATTAATCATAAGGCAATAACTATCAGATCTGAGAATCATATAAAACACAAACAAAAATATCCCCCAACACTCTAGTGTGCAATTGGGAGTGAGGGAGCCAACCAATCCCAAAGATGACCCCACTTTGAATTGAGATTAGGAGCATAAACTGTGCAAAACCCTAGATGCTAGTCTTGCACAAGAAATCCAACCACATCGATCCTTAGGATCCCTATCTTGATTCACCACAAATCTCTTTAGATAAGGTGAAAGGGAAGTACCACTTCCTCACTACCCTTTAGATTGTTCGTGGCCTAGAAGGGGCCATTGCAATAGTAACGCTTGTAATTATGAAGCTCAAGCTCAATTGACTTTGACTTCTTTGAAAAAAACCAGATCGAGTTTGGTTCTCTACAATACTCTACAAACAAACTACTTGCAGTTGGGAATCGTCATCCCTCTCACATTCTTGGATTATAAGGGCAACTTCATTCCAAAGGAAGATGATGACCTAAATTGTTAAATTGGTACCCATCGTGGAATCCTCCAAAGAGGGAGTCCTCTTGTCCCTTCGACGATTTAACCCAAGGGTTAGGACCTAAATCCCTCTCGAGCTTGTCCATTCCAATAGTAACTCGTGTAATTATGAAGCTGAAAATCGAATGAACAAACAACTTGTGGTTGAGAATTTTCATCCCTCTCACATTCTAGGATAATAAGGACATCTTCATTTTAAAGGAAGATGAAGACCTAAATTGTTAAATCTATTACTTGTCGTGAAATCCTCCAAAGAGGGAGTCCTCTCCGGTGAGCAAAGCATATTATCTTTGGAGGAGTTAAACTGAGTGTTAGGACTTAAGTCCCTCCCAAGCTTGTGTTGTTGAATGGGGGATGCAACTTCCTTCTTCTTGTTGGACATCACTTGCCAACCTTCCTCTTGTTGGAATTTCAAGGGCGGAGCCCTTGTTTGACTAAATGGGGGATGAAACTTCCTTTCGTTGGTAGGGTGTGGAATTCCTACCAAAGAGGGTAGTAAGCATGATTGCGATCCTTTGCGTTTAAGTCTTCCCTCCAAGACTAAACATAGACAAGAACTCTAGCAATGTTTCACTTACCATATTGAAGTACATGCTGCACTGTAGCGTTTGAGTTAAACAAGAAGGAAACATACTTGGACCCAAGGTCCGAAAATGTGTTCAGAGAGATCCCCTTGGCTTCCCATTTCAAAATGCACCATCTATTGAAGGCTTCCTCAATTGACATTCTTCAAAGAAAAAACAAGATTACACCTCGAGTTTCCAGATTCTAGCACCCCTTTAAATGCTCTTTGTTATCAATGATAAAAAATTAAAATTGTCTTGATCTTGAGGAGGCTCTAGATGGAGCCCCTCACCTTGCTACATCGATTGGGATTAAGAAGGCTCTCTTCCAGCTTCAGGACTAAACCTTGACCTTCTTATATAAATATTTGTAGTGATTCAAACTCTATGTAATGGACTCCAAAATTGACCATCATACATGTGTAGCAACCCTCATGTTTACATATTTATTTGAGGGTTGTTATTGTTCCAACACTCCCTTGTCAATAATCAAATATTCTAATACATTATTCTAACACATCCTCCGTCCCCCAAAGCACAATTTTTATAACACCCAAAAAACACTAGTATAGAACTCTTCATACTCTTTTGCGGAACTTTTGATGAAGAACTCCTTGAACTAATTGTAGCTTTTCTCCTCTTGCACATTTTGTAACCCCTCCATGGTGCTCCCTCAGCTGGTTTGCCATCACTCTCATTTAGAACTCGTAAAATGGTGTTGGAGCAACGAATTCACTTAGGCAACCACCACGAAACATTGCGAAAATATTCTCTCTACAAGGAGCCAACCCGAGATTCTTTCCTTTGGCTACCTTTTAAGCTACTCAAAACAAGTAATTGTTAGTATTATCTCTTACAATACCATAATCCACAACATTGTTATTGTCAAATAACATCACAATTTTCAACTTTACTCTTCATTTTCAAAGCATTTCCTTTGAGTAGAGGGACAACCATGACTTCACAACTCCAACCAATGTGTCTCGATTTTCCACAATAATGCCAAAATTCAATTTATTTGTTTTTTGTTTCTTGAATATGACTTTTTTCTTTTTTCTTTTTCTTTTTACCACCAAATAATGCTTGATCACTAGACTCTTCTTCAACATAGTTCATCTTTTTTTCTTCTTCAAGGGGTTTTGAAATCAATGACTCTAAAGCTTGTAACTATAATTGTCCAGCACTATATTATTATATTTTGATGGTATACTTTTAAGCAACACAACCATGGCAGCTTCTTCTTCAATCTCGACTCCTATTTCTACTAGTTGACACATGAATTACCTTTGATATTGTTATATGTTTAATTCCATCTTCATTACTTGACATTTTGAGGCCAAAAAACTATTGCTTCAATGATATCTTTGTGTATTGAACCTTAGACCCAAACTATTTTTTTAATGTCTCCCAAATTTCTTGTGAAGATTTGGTCAGATCCAAATCATGTATTTAAGTGTTAGACATTTCAAGTCGGATGGTAAGCTTGAATTTATTGCCTTTTGCTACATGATTAGTGTGTGTATCATACTTAGAGGTGCAACTAGACAATGTTGTGAAGCTTTGAAGATAACACAAGCAACTTACCTCGATGAGTCCCAAAGATATAAACCCCTTGATACAACATGCTTAACACTTCTTTCCTTTGTAGGAAACACACAATTCTTTGGAGGGCTTGGCCAGCACCTGCTAGAAACAAATGGTGGCCTCTTAGGTTTGATTATAGGATCTGGATCGATTGATGATGCTGGCCCATAATGATGATTGCTTGCATTTGGATTTGAACCTTGCATACATCTTATGGTGGAAGATAAGATAAGATAATTTTATTAATGTCCAACAAATGACCACAAATAGGTCAATGAGATTGCTAAATACAACAATATCAGTACACCATGGGAGCACAAAGGCCACTCCTATATAAACCAAAAGCAGATCTAATCTAATATCTAAACTCTAATAACTAGAAAACGAAGTGTTGATGGAAAATTTGGAGTCATATATAGAACACTAACGACCAAAAAGAAAATGCCCTATAGGGTACAAGGGGAAGGGAAGAAGCCTCAGTACCCCCCTAAATCCATTNAGATCTAATCTAATATCCAAACTCTAATAACTAGAAAACGAAGTGTTGATGGAAAATTTGGAGTCATATATAGAACACTAACGACCAAAAAGAAAATGCCCTATAGGGTACAAGGGGAAGGGAAGAAGCCTCAGTACCCCCCTAAATCCATTCCTTGAAGAGGAGGAAACATTGCTCTCTCATGGATCATCCACCTCTATGTATGTGTCTCTTCTAACATCCAACACTGAAGAGAAAAACCCATGATAGAATATTGTCTAGAAGATTTGGTTCATGGTGTGTCTCATTATCTCAAGGGAACAGGCTGTTGTTGTTGTATGGAAGTGGAAGATTGCTTGTTGGAAGGGTGAGGCCTACCCTAGAATTTGAGTCGGTAAGATGATTTTATTAATGTACAACAGATGACCACAAATAGGTCAATGAGACTGCTAAGTACAATATTATCAATACACTATGGGAGCACAAAGGCCACTCCTATATAAACCAAAAGCAGATCTAATCTAATATCTAAAGTCTAATAGCAAGAAAAGAAAGGGCCGTTGGAAAATCCAGAGTCATATGTGGAACACTAAGGTCCAAAAAGCAAATGCCTTGTAGGGATGCCTAAAAAGATGGTACAAGGGGTAGGGAAGAAGCCTCAGTGCCCCCTAAACTTGTCGCCTAAAGAGGAGGAAACATTGCTCTTTCGTGGATTATCCACCTCTATGTATGTGTCTCTTCTAACATCTAAGGCTGGAGAGGAAAACCTATTATAGAAGACTATCCAAAAGAGTTGGTTTGTGGTGTGTCTCGTATCTCAAGGGAGCGAGTTGTTGTTGTTGTATGGAAGTGGAGGATTTCGTGATGGAACGACGACCCCTATCCTAAAATTCGAGTCGACAACTTTGTCAGGATCTCATTGGTGGGGGTAGGAGGCCACCTAGGGGTTCACGTATGTGGATCTTGCTAGAATAGTATTGTTGTTTGCTTTTCCCTTGGTCTCCTTGTCTGTTGGTAGCACTATAAAAAATGATGTAATTGTCTGAGTAGTATTTGCTTGGGGAGGTGGCTTGGCATGAAGATTTGTGACCCAACGTCTCCCTCATAAATAAGGCTAAGCATTGCCAGTTCAAATATTGGAAAAAGATGGGGAGAGAGTTCTGAGTCTCACTAAAAGAGGCAATATAATTGTCCTCGTGTCTTCTAGTAGGACATTGGAAAATAAAGTGCGCCTCCATCTTAGTGTCATACATATGATATAGTCGACGAATCTTGCCCTCCTGTGGAATTTGATGCTTTACCTTTAACTAGAGCCCATGTGAACCCATTTGAAATTGGCCTAAAGGAATCCTAAGTGCATGCACCCAATGCCGTAATGTGTAAGGGGGTCAAACAATGAGCTCGTCTCTCATCTCGAAGAAGTGTTCCATGTAGAAGACGATTTTGGCCCTTAACCTCTTGGTGGGTCTAGCCAAGTGACTTGGATATACTACTTGTATATGTCACCTCTGATCATCTCGTTCAACTTCTGCTTATTGTGCAAGAGATGTCTAGGGGCATCCAAACAATACCATAAAGGAGGGAGGCGGTCAATTGAGATGCCCATTGATCGGAGATGACACGAAACCTTTGAAAACCAACAATCATAATCTCATCTAGTAGGGATGTTCGAGGCAATGGCCTTTGAGGAGCAGCAATTACGATACAAATAGCGGTCCCTACTAGCTGCCCAGTCAACAAACCGTCAGATATGATGCAAAAATGAGACTAGTATGAACATAGGATCGATTTGAAATGGACGGGCCACAAACTCAGGAATTGTCCTCTTGCTCTTGATAATATGTCAGAGCATGAGGGTTTGTACACTCTTTGTCTTGGCCCAGTTCAACTCAAGTAGACTAGGCTGCAACACTTCATAACCATAAAGAATCATGGGTTGGATGATAGAATCTATTAGATCCATTTGGGGTAAATGTCCTGGAAATGGTTTTGGAAACATTGACCCTCGAAGGAGCAAAGGACCCATCCCCCTCATTGATCTACGGTTGGAGGGCCTTTCTCAACCCAAAACTAGGCCCTGAAAACTAGACCCCCAAGTATGTATAAGTTGTGGTGATCTCAACCCTAGCTTGGTCGTCAATTGTTGAAGATCACAAAATCTAAACAAGGCATCCAACTATTTCTACAAGCCCTTTGCGGCAGAGGTCAAGAGGATCACGTCATCTTCAAAGCGGAGGGTGGAGAATAGATCAAGACCTGATGAAGAAGACAACCATCCTCGCGTTGTATATGCTCTTGTAGAAGGACTCTAGTTCGTCAATATAAATCCCGAACAAGGTAGGGGAGATAGGGCATCCTTGCTTCACCCAATGGTGCTTTGGGTGAATTTAGATAACTTGTGTGCTGTACAAAAGTAGATAAGAGCGAACTCATCGAGGTGCATGGTGGTGGTGGTGAGGGTCTTTGATATACTAATGTCACGAAGCCATTGGAAAAGGGCATCCCTCGTAATTGAATTCAAGGCTTTTCGAAAGTTTACAAAGTAGTAGAAGATTTTTGAAGAGAAGTGTCTTGCCTCTTCAATGATGGCTTTGAGGGTGAGAATATGGTCAATAATCTGATGCCTAGGGTGGAGACATGCTTTCCCTCTGCACTCAGGGGATGTATCTCAAGCTCCTTTCATAGCTGTAGATGAAGGGTGATAACATAGAGTTTTGGAGAAAGTGTGTCCCACCATATTCATTTGATCATTGTTTGAACTTTGGATTAGTCTTGGATTCTGATTTGTGTATCAAATGAATAGTATAGTGGGATCAAGCTCGTGGAAATACTGAGCAAACGATGTGGTTAAATAAATCTTCAGTGTAATCTGTAAGAGGATATATACCATGTTTGAAGAGTTTTGCTTGGAATCCCCCCTCATTTACTATTGAACTGGTGTTTATTTCCCACACTACCTATCGGATATTTGTATAGAAGACAAGTAGCATGAGGATGGGGGGAGGTGATGAGAAACTAAGACTTCTCGAGAATATCATAAAGGGTGGTCGTATGGGTGAACATGGATTGGGGGTCAATAGGGAGGTGGGAATGGCAAGGAAAAAGACTACACCAAAAAGTAATGGGGGAATAAAGAAGGGATGTTTGTAATTCATGTCTCCCTTGTGAAATGAAGATAAGATATGCTTCTTGCGGTGAAGGAGGTGGTGATAGCAGCTTCATAAGTGGGGGTAAGAGGTGGGACTGTGAAGAAGGGTGCAATGGTGGTGTTAGTGGTGGACTTTGCATTCTTTGTCATACCAATGGTTCAAATCCCAGAATCTAGAATTAGGAGATGAAGAAGGAAATCTGGTGATATGGGAATAAGAGGTAAGGGCCACATCCCAAATGGCTAAAGAGAGCATATATTATTTGGAAGAGTCAAGTTAAGGGATTAGAATTGAGAAAGGGGAGGAAGGAGTTGGTGGAGGTGGGATGAGTAAGCATCCAGATCCCCATCCTCAAACAAGATGACGATTTGAGGGTGGGGAGGATTGGCACAGAGCAAGAAGGATAAGAGGGCATGATCTGCTAGCTGAATGGGAGAAATTGAGCATTTGTAGATATATGGGAGCAATGTTTGGTTTTCCAAAACATAGTCAACATCCTCAACCTGCCCATTGCGAAGGAAACATGCAACTTTGTTGTATGTCGTGAAATTGGACAGGCCATTTAGGAGCTTTTTAGCAAAGGTAATGTTGTGCATATTTAGCATTGATGGCACCATTTCACTTTTCCTCGTCCTTTGGTAATGTGCAACCAACGACTTGCAGAAATTTAGTTGGGTTGAGCAGTGGTCTGGTTTTTGATAGCTTTATCTTTCTCTAAGCAAAAGTTTCGGGAGTCCATTCTTGATCCATGTAAGTTGTTGACAGAGCATCAAGTTTTCGTGCATTATGTTGAACGCATCCTTTCTCACTTTCCCTCCCACACTCCATCTTCACGTTGGATGCCTTAGATCAATTTTGGTAGTAGTAATTTTTGGATTTTGGAGAGATTCCAATAGAGACCTTTTGCCTCCTTTTTGGCATAGACTTGCAGATTCTTGACATTGCTCTTGCTTGCTTTGCCCTGCAATTTTGGTCTTATTCCCTGCTTTGCAACTTAGTAGTTGTTTATATTGATATCTAGTTTTGCTCATCAATTTTAGAAGCTAGTTCAAATAGTTAAGTTCTTCGCAGTGATAATAAAACCCTTTTGCTCAGTGTTCCCCCCTTCAACACACAAGTTCTCTCGCACATTATTCACCCCTCCTTTAATTCATGAACACTACCTTTAACAAAAAGTAAGAATTACATCTCACATTTGCTGCTTCTCTTCTCTCCTTTGACACATTTGGAACCAACCATCTCATTTCCATCACCTTGATGTATTCTTATGCTAAAGGTAGAATTCACCTAGATAAGATAAAGATAGTATAAATTTATAAGTGACCAAAATATTAGGTCAATGGGGCTAGAAAATACAAGTTACAAACATAATGTGGGAGTGCTAAGGCTACTCTTGAAAGTTGAAAGATAAAGATAATAGAAAGGACAGTAAGAAAGGTGTTGAGCACACACTTATACTGAGATGGGGGGGGGTGAATTAGTATAAGACAATTGTTTACTTTTTCAAACATTCATCAACCATAATAAAACAAGCACATATGAGATCTATTAACTGCAGAACATGGAACACAAGATTTATGTGGAAACCTTTTTTGGGGGAAAACCACAAACCTTCTCTTATAATTCTTTGTAGGCACCAACCTGCTGTTAGAAATATTTGTAGGCACCTACCTACTGGAGACACCAATCCCCATTGGTACAAATCCTAGTAGGCACCAACCTACTCTTACAGATCTTTGTAGACACTAATCTACCGAAGACACCAATCCCCACTGCTAAGCACCAATTTAGCAAGAGACACCAATCTCTTTGTTTGAGCGGCACCAACCTACTCTTACAGATCTTCTTTGACACCAATCTACTGGAGACACCAATCCCCACCGCTAAGTACAAACTTAGCAAGAGACACCATTCTCTTTGTGTGAGTTGCACCAACATTAACTGAGTCTGCTTGTTACTTCTACCTTCACCAGGTCTGCTTGCTGCTTCTTCCTTCACCAGGTCTGCTTGTTTCTTTTGCCTTCACTATGTCTACTCATTGCTTCTGCCTTCACTAGGTTTGCTCACTACTTTTGCCTTTACCTGGTCTAACCAAAATTTGAATTTCCAAATGGCATCTTTCTCAAAGCTTGCTGTTTTGGGCCTCTTCCCAAAAACGAACTTGTACAACATGCCATGTATCCAATTTTGCAAATTGGATTCTGAAATTGTTATCCGAGGTACTTCTGTATGTCTCCTCTGTTCTTTGAAATTTTCACAGTCCGAAGAGTCCCAGAAAAGAAGTTATAGTGAAAATACCAAGCTGACCTGTTTGAAATCGATCTCAGGACTATTCAGAAAGCATAACTTCCACAGAGCATATCTCAGAAAGTAAAACAAACCAACATTTGAAATTTGTACCACATCTACACCAAGATCTCTCCTTTGCCTCTGCAAAATTTCAAGGTCTGAAACATACCAGAAAATAAGTTATAGTGAAATTGCCAGGCTAAACTGTTTGGAGCTGATTTCAAGAGCATTTAGGAACCCTAACTTCCACAACAAATATCTCTGAAAATATAGCGAACCAACATCTAAAATTTGTACCATATGTACACCAAGATCTATCCTCTGTCTCTGCAAAGTTTCGAGGCCTGAAACTTCCAGAAAATAAGTTATAGCGAAAGTGCCAAGCTGACCCGTTTGAAATTGATTTCAGTGTCATTCAGGAACCCTAACTTCCACAGGGCATATCTCCGAAACTGTAGCCAATCAACATCTGAAATTTTTTGCACATGTACACAAAGATTTCTCCTCTGTCTCTGCAAAGTTTCAAGGTTTGAAACATCCCAGAAAATAAGGTATAGCGAAAGTGCCAAGCTTACCTGTTTGAAACTGATTTCAGGAGCATTCAGGAACCCTAACTTCCACATGGCATATCTCCAAAAGTATTACGAACCAACATCTGAAATTTGTACCATAGGTACAACAAGATCTCTCCTCCGTTGCTTCCAAATTTCAGGGTCTGAAACGTCCTAGAAAAAAAATTATCACGAAAATCACAAGATGACCTAAAACTAATTTCACAATTCAATCTTTGCTAATCCAAATCTCACACACACTTTCTCTCAATGCTTTCTCTTTTTATACTTTTTCATTACCCTTCATGATAGGACATGTTCCTTAATTAAATCATTAATTCCCAATACCATGGGTAAATACACCAAACCATGGGCAAATACCCCAAATGCATGGGTTTGAAACCACCATTTCACTTTTTACTTTTTCACATGCACCCCTTTTTTAATATACTTGTAGACCCTTGTATATAAATCAATCTTGGAAATGTTGTGTGTATTGTAATGCCATAATATGACATCATTCATTAATCCTTTGACATCAATGACAATAATTCCAACAAAAGGGTGATCCAAGAGGGTAAACCTAGACAACTATCCATGTTTTTGCTTTAGGTTGCCATTCTCCTCGTATGGATGGTATAAATCATAGCACCAGGGCCATAAATTCACCTAAACAATCGTCCATCTTGCATCTTGTCTTAACATTCCTCTTGCATGTATTGAGTAGTCCTAACCCCAGAATGTGCACCTTAGCAATCATCACCTCATCACTATCGGCACAACGCTCTTCAACGTCATAGAATATAATGCATTTTCTTCTAAATTTCATTGAGGTAGGCATTTTATTTAACCTTGCTATTTGCTATAGGAAAATACTCCTTTTGGTCTTACACATCAAAAACAAATCTCCGAGATTGCATTGTCCACACCCAACATTAGACTTCAAACACTATTTGACCAAAACATTCTTTCACGTTGGACTTTTGATCATCATGGAAATTTTTCTTCAAAGAAAATAAAATACTCAAAAGCATTGTCACACATGCGTCCTTCACTTCATGCGTTGTGATTAGTGCTCTAGCGAGCATTGTAGGTCAAACTTCTCTACAATTTGATTTATGTTTGGAGAATAACATACCCATATGTTTGCAACAACTTCTAACCAGTCTTAGAGTTCCACAGGTAATCACATTATCAATTGCACACGCCTCTCAAAATTAAAAATCCATCAATAATCTAGTTTGCAAAAATAGGGTTTAGTTCTGACTTGTTGCTTCATATTCGCTTTATGAATTTGGCAGAGTTGTCTTTGATTGCAGGGTTCATGAATAATCTAGTTGTTCACCACTACAAAAGGTGTCTTCTCATAAGGATTTCATAGGCAAATGTTAGCACTTGGGTGCCATCACATGGTTGTTTTCACATTGTTATCAGAGGGTTTTACTTTTTGCACGTGTTTCTTCATTTTTGGATGCCATCACTGTGTATGAAAACTTCTTTGTTGTGAGTGCCCCAACTTCAATTTCTTCATTTCTGGATGCCATCACTGTGTATGACAACTTCTTTGTCGTGAGTGCCCTAACTTCGGTTTCTCACCTCTAATTGTACTAGAAGTGCGATCGCTTGCATTGATTGTAGTTATGTCGTCTCTGGCATGGAGCTTTCAATATTAATGTTTGGAAATCCATATGGCGGCTTTTGCATCTTCATTCTTCCATACTTGTTGGTTTGTGTGCCCTAACTAACTACTCTCTTTCCCTAATTGACTACTGTCTCGTGGGCATTTTTGTTAGAATTATGGGTGTAATCTTTACATGGGGCCATGTCACACTCCAATGTATCATCAATGTATTTCAAATCATGGCTAAGGCCATCCTTTGATCATTTATTATCATTTATTATAATACTAGGGAATGGTTAATGCTAACCTAGTCAAACTTGTACATGTAGGGTCATTAACTCCTATTAGGGGTAGTGCCCTACTTGAGTTGTGTATAAATACACCACAACTCTCATTTTGTATTATCTCATCACGTGATCTTCTTCATTTCTCTTATAAAGTGTTTTATGCCTAAGGGCACATATAATCTTTGGTGTTCTCTTATGATTGCATTTATTTCATTTATGCCAACTTAAGCATCTCTTGTGTGTTGCGCTTGTGCTTGGGTATTCCCCTCTCTCTCTAGCACACTAGGATTATCTCTCTCTAGCGCATTTGTGATTGGGTTATTGTAGAAATTCTCATGCATTAACTTGTGAATCTCAACATGGTATCAGAGTGGGTGTGAACCTTACTCTCAATTCTATAGTTCATTTGAAAGCTATTGGGCAACCTACTTGAGTTGTGTATAAATACACCACAACTCTCATTTTGTATTATCTCATCACGTGATCTTCTTCATTTCTCTTATAGAGTGTTTTATGCCTAAAGGCACATATAATCTTTGGTGTTCTCTTATGATTGCATTTATTTCATTTATGCCAACTTAAGCATCTCTTGTGTATTGCGCTTGTGCTTGGGTATTCCTCTCTCTCTCTAGCACACTAGGATTATCTCTCTCTAGCGCATTTGTGATTGGGTTATTGTAGAAATTCTCATGCATTAACTTGTGAATCTCAACATGGTATCAGAGTGGGTGTGAACCTTACTTTCGATTCTATAGTTCATTTAAAAGCTATTGGGCAGTGGCATCTCACAAGTTCTCTTATTATTGTGGAACTAGGCTTTACTTCAATGTTCCACCAAGTTTTTGAGACGTGAGCGCATGGGAGCAAGGAAACACACTTGGGGGATGTGTGGAGACATCACCCAAATTTTAGGGAGCATCAAGGGGGATGGGGGGTGTTGGGGAGAAATAGACTTAGGGATAGTAGAGTTTGGTTATTATAGTATCATGTGCCC
>JASDQU010100717.1:54459-78602 GCA_032191745.1 Picea mariana | reverse complement strand
ACATTTTGCAAATTGGGGGATGTCAGGAAAAGTTTTGTAGGGTGTCTTGCCATATCAAGGGCATAGAGAGAGTGGGGGATGTGTCCCTATGTAAGGTTGGAACTTTTTTGGAATCATCTTCTATTTTCGTTTTTAGGGTTTCTAGAAATTTAAATCCTCTTGAAGGCCAATGACTCTCTTCTAGGGTTTTGTTGGGCATTCCTAAGGTCTTTTCAACCTTCTTTGAGGCTAATGCCTCCTTTCCTAGGGTTCCTAGCTTTTTTACCCTTTGGTCTTATAATGGCAAAGCACTAAAGACTTCATTCTTTCATAATCACGAGGTCATAACTCGATTGGTGGGGAGTGAGTTTGTTAATCTCCTTGTTGAGCACAGATTCACTCGATTGGTGGGGAGTGAGTTTGTTAACCTCCTTGTTGAGCACAGATTCACCCTCTTTCTATTGGCCAAGACAACTCATTGAATGATATATTCTCTCTCTCCTTATTGCTTTGATAACAACAAGGTATACAATGTTTCCTTGTTCTCATTATTGCAATTACATTGGTTCTTGGCACATAATTTCTAGATGAGGGTAATAGTTCTTGATGTTAAATGATATGGTGAATGAATGAAGCAAATTGTTATGGTTTCATGGTTATTGGTAATTGGATACCTGCTTGACATGTTTAAGGCATTTTTATAACTGAGCAAGACATACACTTCATGTTTCCAAGTATAATTTTATCACTTTGAAGGAGCATTGTTGTATAAGGTTAAATATCTCAAAAGCTTATTCATACCTAGATTTTATTTTACCCTTCGAGAGTGGATAATCTCGTCAAACCCTCAATCAAACCAAGTCTCAAAGCTCCCCTTCTCTACTCAATGATTAGACTTAGTTTGACTCTTAGGAATACCCTCTTTAAGTTAGGAACCTTCTTCCTTAGCGTTAAAGTTAAGAGGCAAGGCCATCGAGGTGACAATGGGTGGCTTGCCTAGCAGTTGCCCCTAAGCTCTCTTGTGCAACACAAAAATTTCCCTTTAGTGAGAGTTTGAATGGTAACACTCCTCACCCAGTTTGAAATCTTGCAGTGACATGTTGGCCTAAAGTGGCTTGGTTGAAAGGGTATGCACTTCCATTGATAAAGATGTCTTTAGGGACGCCTTGGGAAGTCTTGGCCCTAGGTTGAGTCATGAGATATTGATATATGTGACTTGTGGATTGTTGCATATACCCTAGGGGTTATAGTGGTAGCCAATTGGTTTGATCTTGGGCCTAGCCTAGGTCACTCTGTCTAGTTACCAATATGCCTAGTCTAAAAACAATAAGAAGACTTCATTCTCTCATACAAAGGCTTCTTCTTGTTGCTTCTAAGCCTAAATGGATACAAAGTGGATGTTGCCCTGATTTAATTGGTCCTATTATTATACTTGGGGAGATAAAATGATTGCTCTTCTTTGAAGCAAAGGGTTATGGATGTATTTGACAAAACCCCTTCCTACTGTTGATGATGACAACTATGACCTCATATGTTCGAAGAAGGATGAGGCACTTGGGTTGATTGCTCTATATATCAAGCCAAATTTGAGTCATCATACTGAGGATAATAAAGGTGTGAAAGAAATCTGTGACACCTTCAAGAGTCTCTTTGGAACTGTGAATACCACTTGGGGCAATTGACTCGAAACCGAATCTTCATATCTAAAGATAGGTGAATTTGACATTGTCGAGGAGTATATTGCAAGGTTTAAAAACCTGAATTTTAACATCATAACACTAGGGGGAAAGGCATTCAAATCTTTTGCTATCGTATTCTATAGTATTCCTTATTTATTAAGGGTGCTACAGTTGCCATTGAAGAGATTTTCAATGAAGATAAGATAAGATAACTTTATTAATGTTTGACTAATGATCACAGAAGTAGGTCAAAGGGATTGTTTATTACAATGATGTTATTACAAAGCAGGAGTACCAAAAGGTGTCATATAAAAGGCATGATGCGTAAAGTGAAGTAAAGTAGGGTAGAGTAGAGAGTGAAATCTAAGATGAGTCATAAAAAACCCTTGACTCCAAGCCCAGAAACTAGCTTTGAAATGGAGATGTACAACAGGAGAGGATCCAGGAACAAGAAGAACCAAAAGTGATGAGATAGGTCTGTCATGGAATAGACCCATCTCTCCTACCATCCGAGGTCGAATAAAGGAAGTTGAATATAGTATGATGTCTAGAGGGAGCGCTAGTGCTGGTGGGATGCCTGGATCGTGTGTTGCGCTGTTGTTTGGAAGAGGTATGTCGTTGCTAAGACTTGAGGGATCTCTTTCGTCTCCTGGGGAGGATCTAATGTGGTCATGTCGTTGAAATCTCGTGGAAGGGGAGGAGGTGCCACGAGTCTGCACTGATCTGGAATCTGGAGCTGTGCTGATATCGATCTGTCTCTTAGTGCCCCTCCTTGAGGGTAGAACGTGAAGAAGGAAGTGATCTGCTGGGTAAAGCCTTGTCTAGTAGGAGGTTGAAGGATATGGGCTTGGAGCCTAAGAGCCTCCTGCATGTATAAGGCTACGCACCTCTGGTCGGGGTATTTGAAGAAGCTAGTAAGGGTTTGAATTCCTCTGAATAGGCAATGGAGCCTTCCCCCCCCGATCTCGTAATATATGGGGTTGCGGAAGATAAAGTGCTCCTCAACCTCGACCTCCTGTAGATGGCATAGTTAGCGGGTCTTGTTTGATTGATCGATCTGGTGGTCGATCTCTACACAAAGTCTATGAGAACCCACTCTAAACTGGTTGAGGGGAATGCAAAGAGTGTGCATCCAATGGCAGAGTGTATACTGCGGTCGAACAATGAACCCATCTCTAAGCTCCAAGAATTGCGCAACTTAGAAGGCCATCTTTGGGTGTAACTCACCTAGAGCGGTAACCCAAGTGATTTGGATAAATTGCATGTAAATGTCATCGCTGATGATCCTGTTCAACTCTTGATTGATGGGTAGTAGGTGGCCAGGTGCATCTAAGGAACATCTAAACGGAGCGAGACAATCCATTTGAATGCCCATGGAATCTAAAATATTTGAAACCCCTGCGAACCAACCTCGAGCTTGACCCGAAGGGCTAGAGAGGGAAATGGTCTCTGAAGAACAATCGACCAAGTATGGGTACCGATCTACCCTCCCTGAGGGGTAACCCAAGTGATTTTGATAAACTGCCTATAAATGTCATCCCTGATGATTCTGTTCAACTCTTGTCTGGTGGGTAGGAGGTGGCCAGGTATAAGGAATATCTAAACGGAGGGAGATGGTCCATTTGAATGCCCATGGACTTTAAAAGATTTGAAACCCCCGCGAACCTACCTCGAGCCCGACCCGAAGGGCTAGAGAGGGAAATGGCCTCTGAAGAATAATAGGCCAAGTACGGGTACCGATCTTGCCCCGTCACCAAGTCAAAGAAGCTTCAAATGCGATGCAAAAAAGAGACCAGTATGAACATAGTATCATGTTAGAAGGGTCGGGCCCCAAACTCTGCTAGGATGATGTGTTGAGGGACTATTTGCTTGCATCTAATGATGTGCCGAAGGAGAAGGGTTTGAACTCTCTCTGCTGAAGCCCAATCAGACTCAAGCAAAGAAGGTCCCCAAATCTCTGATGAGCCGTAGAGAACATTACAGTGCACATTTAACAGTGCTGTATGCATATTGGTCCTCCTCATCTCAGTGAGAGTGGATTGTTGTTCCTAAAGTTACTCGACATATCACCAAACATGAACACCTTCTCTTTGATTATAGATCAATAACACAATGGAGAGAAAGTGGTTATTGGTTGCATCGAAACGTGCTTCTACAATATAATATGGGGGAGATGTAATGTGGGTAACAATGATGTCACTATATGTCAGGCATGATTTGTTTTTATAATATGCTTATAACAAATAACATTGTTAAATACTATATGTTGGTCAAATATAAATACAATAGAAACAACAATATATCTCTATACATACGAAAGAGAGATACAAGATTTACAAATAATATAAACGCTGCTACACAAATTCACCAAAATCTGAGAACGACCTTGTCCTTTGAAAACCCAAAACTCTACAAAATTTCCGGAACAGTTTGTCACTTGCGAACCTACTAACGTCACCTTGCAAGATAGGCCTGTCCTTACGATTCTGTCACACGTGCGGTCCTCACACGTGCAGCTTGTTCAGGCCATACCACACGTGCGACTTGCTGTATCGACCTATACGGTTTGTTGTACGGACCTGTATGACCCGCATGTGTGGTCCGTACAGTCCGTACCACATGTGCGACCTGTTCTTCTTAGCTGTAGCTTCTCTCCTCCACACATGCGGCCTCTCTCCTCTACACATGCGGCCTCTCTCCTCTCACATGTGTGGTTTTCCCTGTCAAGAACAGAAAAATAGAATGACCACAAACCCTAGGCCAGATTGCCTAGGTGCAAAAGTTCCCTTATTGAAATCTCCATCCTCCTAGCACTATTGTTTACTCACTTATGCCAACTCCATAATGTCACAATGAGATGTCACAATCTCCTCTTCTCCTTTATAGGAGTCTAATGTGAGATTAGAAGTCCTTAGCTTACTCTAAGGAGCCCTTCACTAAACTCAACATTAAATTAGAATATTGAATTCTTCTTTGTGGGTGTGAAATCCCAACACAAGCCCATAAACTTGCTCATCAGGCCCTAGCTTAATTCCAAGGCTGTTTTCATTGAAGTGAAACGCTGATTTGGTGCCAACGAAGATTCCCACATGCGTGACACCACGACATCTTGTGGGAACACCTCCCGGAGCTACAAAAATCAACACTTCCTCTTAGCGAGGGAGGTATTCTCCACCACTCCTAGCTTGTCTATGAAGTAGAGAAACTTCCCCTTTACTAGGGGTTTGGTAAGAATAGTTGCAATCTGCTCATTTGTGGAAATGTGCTGAAGCTTCACTGCTCCCTTTTGTACTCTATCTTGGATGAAGTAGTATCTAATCTCGATGTGTTTCGTCCTTTCATGAAACACTGGATTTTCTGAGAGTTTGATACAACTCCGATTGTTGTAGTGAATCATAGTAGGCTCCAACTCCTAACCAAATAATATTGCAAGAAGCTTGCGAAGCCAAATAGCCTCACAACTCTCCAAACTCGTTGCCATATACTCTGCCTCTGCTGAGCTGAGTGCCATGGAAGTCTGTTTTCTGTTGTACCAAGAAACCACTGTTGATCCCACTAGGCTGAAACAACCACCAAAAGTGCTCTTCCTATCAATTGCACTACCTGCCCAATGTGAGTCTGAATATCCATACCTCCATCACCTCCAACATATCTCAGACCAAATCCAACCGTACCTCGAAGGTAACTAAGCACATGTTTTGCTGCAACTTAATGCACCTGCCTCGGCTCTACCATGAACTGACTCAAGGTGTTGAGAGAAAAACAGATATTTGGTCTGCTATTAACTACGTACATCAACGACCCAATCAACTGCCTATAAATCGTGGGATCCACCAAGTCTGAATCTAAAGTCCCCCAACGTATTCAGGTTAGTGGTCATAGGTGTAGTCATGGACTTACAGTCCATCATCCAGAATCTCCTAAGTATCTCAATTGCATACTTCCCTTGTTCGAGGAAGATCTCGCTTGGCTACTGCCACACCTCTAATCCCAAGAAGTAATGCATCAATCCAATATCCTTCATCTCGAACTTTGAAGCCAATTCCTTCTCGCACCTAGTAATGAGCTTCTCAACTCCTGTGAGAAACAAATCATCGACATATAACACTAATATGAAAGGATCCTTTCCAACCTGAAGGAGATATAGGTTGGGGTCTGTGTCACTCTTGGTGAATCCCAAGCTCTGCAAATACCCATCAATCCTCGAGTACCATGCCCTAGGTGCCTGCTTGAGTCCATACAAAGCCTTCTTCAACTTGCACACATGGGATTTCCTCCCATGTACCTCAAAACCTTGAGGTTGCTCTATGTATACCTCCTCCTCAATCACACCATTAAGAAATGCTATTTTCACATCCATCTGATGTATCTTCCACTTCATAACTGAAGCGAGAGAAATAACCATCCTGATAGAAGTATATTTGGCTACTGGAGAAAAAGTCTCCTCGTAGTCCACTCCCTCTTTTTGGGAGAATGCTCTTGCCATGAATCTTGCCTTATACTTTTCGATATTGCCATCTGTAGTATGCTTGATCTTATAAATCCACTTGGAAGTCACTACAGACCTTCCTTTCGGTCTCAGAACTATGTCCCACACATCATTCTTCATGATGGATTTGTACTCCTCCATCAGGCATCCTTCCAAACCTGCTGGCCTGCTGCTTCCTCAAAACTGGAAGGTTCAGAGTCACTGATGTTACTCACAAGAGCCACATAGCTGAAGAACCTCCGTGGAGGCCTACTCTTCCTGAATGTGCATTTGGGGGCTGCATGTCCCTCAACATCCTTCAAGGTGTCTCGAAGCCATCTAGGTCTCGTGTCCTCGTCACTGGGAGGATCCACTGGATCCAAAAACTCCTCTGATTTCTCCTTATGATCCGAGGGCTGCTCCTCTGTACTAAATGGAACTATACTCTCCTCAACCTTTTGAGCCTCTTGCTCCTCACCACCTGTTGTGATCTCATGGGACCTCTTGAAGGCCAAGTCCTCCTCAAACCTGACATCCCGACTAATCTCAACATATTGCTGTCTTGGAATGTAGATTTGGTAGGCCTTCGGTGTCTCACTATATCCCACAAACACACCTTTCTTCCCTGAAGGCTCTAACTTTGTTCTCTTCTCCTTAAGAGCATGGAAGTAAACTAGACAACCAAAGATCCTCAGATGCCCTATCTCAGGCTTTACTCCTGTGAATGCTTCCTTAGGAGTCTTGTCCTCCAAGACCTTATGAGGACTCCTATTTTGAACATAGACTGCTGTGTTACACGCCTCAGCCCAAAGCATCATGGGTAGATCCTGGTCATGTAGCATAGCCCTGGCAGCCTCAACTATGGTCCGATTCTTCCTCTTTGCAACCCCATTTTGCCATAGGTTGAAAGGTACTGTCAGCTCCCTCTTGAGATTCTTGCCTCCTTGCAGAAATCCTTGAACTTGTTGGAGGTATACTCCCCCCCATTATCCGACGTCAAAACCTTGATCTTCTTCCTTGTCTTGTTCTCTACTAGAGCCCTAAACTCCCTGAATCGATGGAAGACCTCATCTTTGGTCTGCATGAAGAAGATCCATGTCCTTCTGGAATAATCATCAATGAAGGTTACATAGTGCCGGTAACCATTCGAGGATGGTATTGACATTAGTCCACATACATCCGAGTGTACTAGGTCCAAGATCCCTTTGGACCTACTATCACTGCTCAAAAAATCAACCTTGGTATTCTTGCTAAGTGCGCAACCCTTGCATATGCCCTGGTGCTCTGCTCCAAATTTTGGAAGACCTGTAACCATTTTTTTCAATCCTGGCAAGGCCTTGTAATGCAAATGTCCCAATCTTTGCATAGATTATCACTGTCATGTACCAGGGCTTGAGCTGGCTGACCAATCAGTTTGTAGAGATTGCCATCACAAGTACCAATGACTTCTGCTGAGTCAAGGCTTAATCCCTTCGACCAAGCGAGAACTTGCTCATCTACGAATGCCACTGCATACCCTCTGTCCTCCATGGCAGAGATAGAAAGTAGGTTCATCTTTAGTCCAAGTACATACAACAGTTCACTTATTTTGAGAAGCTTTTCTGACTTCAGCTGAAACAAAGCTGTTCCAACTCCTTTGACTGCATCCTTGGAATTATCACCAAGTTCCACTTGCAATTGTGAGTTCTCCTCTGTCAAACTGGTGAGTGATTTTTATGATTCTGTTATATGACAAGAAGCTCCACTATCCACCAACCAAGTCTCCATGGTGACCTGCCCGGAACAAAAAATCTGCACAATTGTGTCTCAAGGATGACTCCCTCTCTTCCTTCAAAGCCTCAACTTTGATACCATGTCAATTTTCACATGCACTTCTATGTGACTAATTTCAGATCTGAAAATTACTTTCTAGTGATCATACAATAAACCCTAACTGGTATTATTGAACAATTTTACACTGAAATTATGACAGACAATTACAGCAGCGGAAACAACAAGATTTGAGATAAATCATCCACACATTTGAGACAAATTTTTTTATGTTCTGTAAATTATCAAATTCAGAAATTTCTGAAGGCAAAGACAACCTTCCTTGCTTACACAAATTCACCAAAATTTGAGGACAACCTTGTCCTTTGAAAACCCGAAACTCAACAAAATTTCCGGAAGAATTTGTCACTTGCAAACTTGTTGATGTCACCCTGCTGTATGAACTTGTCCGTATGGTTCTGTCACATGTGCGGCCTGTTCAGGCCACACCACACGTGCGGTCTGCTGTACGGACCTATATGGCCCGCAGGTTTGGTCCGTATAGTCTGTACCACACGTGCGGCCTGTTTTTCTCAGCTACAGCTTCTCTACATACGTGCGGCCTGTTTTTCTCATCTACAACTTCTCTCCTTCATACGTGCGGCGTCTCTCCTCTCACACGTGCGATTTTCCCTACCAAGAACAGAAAAATAGAATGACCAGAAACACTAGGCCAGATTGCCCAGGTGGAGAAATTCCCTTGCTGAAATCTCCATCCTCCTAACACAATTGTTTACTCACTTATGCTAACACCATAATGTCACAATGAGATGTCACAATCTCTTCTTCTCCTTTTATAGGAGTCTAATGTGCGATTAGAAGCCCTTAGCTTACTCTAAGTAGCCCTCCACTAAACTCAACATTAAATTAGAATATTTGATTCTTCTTTTTGGGTGTGAAACCTCAACACAAGCCCACAAAGCCCATCAACTTGCCCATGATGCCCTAGCCTCATTTCAAGGCCGTTTTCACTGAAACGAAAGGATGATCTGGTGCCAATGAATATTCCCACATGCCTAACACCACGACCTCTCGTGGGAACACCTGTTGAAGCTACAAAAATCAACATATACACCATTAAATCCAAAGATGAGGTGTTTGGGAAGTTCAAATATTTCAAAATTCTAGTGGAGATTCAGTGCAAGAGGAAGATTAAGTGTATCAACATTGATGGAGGAGGTGAATATATCGTCAAGGGTTTCTAGTCATTTCTCACTTCATAGGGCATCTCTAGACATAATAGGGTTATCAGAGAGATGGCCCGTTGCAAGCTTCAATCGAAAAAGATGAATCTTTCATTACAGGGGGGAGCTGCTGGTTGCATAACCCATATCATCAATTGAAGCCTTATTCGTGTTGTTAAAGATATGACTCCATATGAGAAATGGTTTTGAAATGACCCTCTATTTCGCATTTGAAAATTTTGGATCTCTTGCATTGCCCCATGCTCCTAATGAAAGGCGAAACATATCGACATCTTTAGAATCCCCTTCCCCTAGTTCATCTTGGATTTCAAGCTAGACGATTTGGAAGGAGTGTTGTTGGGTTTTATAAGGGTTTAACTCTCAACAAAGATCTCTTCTTCCTCTTTGTTTAACTTGCCTTCTAAGGAAGAGACTCCATTCACCCAATAACAAGGCACTAGCACTTTGCATTGGAGATTGTTAGTTGTTGCATTGGTAAACGTGAAAGTTGAGCTTTTGGAATTGTTCAAGTTGGATTTAAATTTTACATGTTGTTGGCTCTCTTGTCCTCCAAGTGCGTCTTGATTTATCAAATGGTTAGTTTGTTGTAATATACATTAAGCTACAACCATTAGGGCTGCAATAAACTCTCTTTCTCAACAAGTGTTTTTCACTTTTGACCGCAGAAATTTGCATGTAAGCAATGAATTTTGATCTACTTTTCAAGGGCTATTGATTGGGTAACTTGCTTGCTGATTTTGTTAGTTAAAAGTTGCTGCTTTAGCAAAAGTTTGCTACAGCCATAGGGCTGTCATAACTCTCTGCTGATAACACTCTTTTACAACCCTCCTTTGTCATAACTCTATTTTAAGCATTGGAATATTATCTCTAAGTTGCATACTAATTTGTCCAATATTATATGTTGATTAGATGATGTAATTTGCGGCTGTTGTAACTTTGTCATTGCTGACATATAATTGTTTACTACTGCAATTTTGGGACAACAAGATTTCTTGCTGTTTCCCCTCTTGTCTTGGGGCTTATATCGTCGTATATTGTCTTGGTTTGGCTTGTCTAACATTTTTTTGCAGATACACAATGTTGGAAACCTTTTCCTTGATTTGTACCCATCCTCCATCAAGCCTCAAGACCTTCTAGTCATGACCTATAGGGGTGGTTCCTTTAGCTCTTTCCCTCTCCCCTTGCAATCCCCCTAGGGTCACCCAAGAAGCCTCCCTTGTCTTGGACTTGTCCATCACTAAAACGAGGAGGATATCTGTTGAGGCGATAGTGATAGGTGTCCCCAATTGTGTCTGATACTTGTTGCTTGGGTTGGGCTTTGCCCAAACTACAAACTATGCGATAACACATTACTTTCTGGGACTTGAGGTTTGGCAACGACCGAGCGAGATCTTCCTCAGACATGGGAAGTACACTCTTGAGATCTTGAAGAGATTCAATTTGAGGAGAGCAAACCGATGGCCACTTCAATGGTGACCAACCCGATGAAGATTGATTCTTTAGATTCAGAGTTGGCAAACCCTAGACAACACCGATAGCTGATTGGTTCGTTGATGTTTTGCTGTTAACACCTTGATCCAATTCATGGTGGAGCCGAGGGAGGTTCATTGGGTGCCAACAAAGCACGTACTTAGATACTTGTAGGGCACAGTAGGATATGGATTGTAGTACCTTGGTGAGATGGTGTGAGGTTGAAGGGGTACTAGGATTCAGATTCGGTAGGCAGTGATACAAATCTGAAGAGCACCTTTGGGTGTTGCTTCATTTTGGGGTCAACTGTGATTTCCTGGTTCAGCAGGAAGCAGACCTTGGTAGCATTGAGTTCAACTAAGGCAGAGTACATGGCGACCAATCTAGCTAGTTGTGAAGCCATCTGGCTTCACAAGCCACTCACAAGATTGTTTGGTGAGGAGCTTGAGCTGACCTTGATCCACCGTGATAACCAAAGTTGCATCAAACTCTTGGAGAATCCAGTGTTTCACGACAGGTCAAAGCACATTGAGATCATATACCACTTTATTAGAGACAGGGTGCTGAAGGGAGCAATCGAGCTCCAATATATTCCTACAGATGAGTAGTTGGCAGACATCTTCACCAAGCCCTTGGTAAAGGGCAAGTTCATCTTCTTTAGAGACAAGCTTAGAGTGGTGGAGAATACCTTTCTCACTTAGAGGGAGTGTTAGTGTTTGTAACTCAGACATGTATTTCCCCAAGTGTGTCTTCTTGTGGAAATCGTCATTAATGTATCCTATGCTTTTTCTAGAGTTCACTTTATTAATTAATAAAGTGAACTTCTTTTTATAAAGTGACTTTTAATTAATAAAAGTGCCTAAGTTGGGTCACTTAGTGATTTAATTAAAAGAGAGTCATTGATCTCACAGTTAGATCTTGACCGTTGAGATTAGAGATTTGGCTCAAGTCAAAGTTATAAAAGACAACAAGGGGCAAAGGACAAAGACACATAGAGCATTTGCTTCCCAAGTCACGTGAGTAAGTGAGGAAGATCAGGATCTGATTTTCCAGTCATTGGTGAGGATAACTTTGCAGCAGAGATCAACAAGGAAGAGAGTGCAACATTGTCCCAACAAGCAGTTTGTACAGAGAAATCCGTACAACAGAGGCCATATAGTTCTGTACATGCCCTACATATTTCGTACAACAGTAGAATCATGCAGCAGAGCCACACATGTTGTTAGCTTTTTAGCTCGGGAGGTACTCGACATGTTTTCTCTTGTATGCGGATGTTAACTTAATGTTTACACTACCAGGCACTTAACTTTGTAATAGTTTTTATTAAGTTGTTTTAAGTGGTTCTTTTATTAAAGTGACTTTTTAATAAAGTGTACCTTCTAATTTTAAAGTGACTTTATTTTCATAAAGCACTTATGTAATAAAGTGAAATCACTTTAATATTTTAAGTGATTCATTTTGGAGGGAATGGATCATGACCCTTGATCTTGAAAAAGGCAAGATCTAATTTTGGCTTTTGGATTTAGGGTTGGGGAAGGTGAAAAGACACTTTGGAGGGAATATGTCATTTTTAGATTTATAAAAGAATGCATTGGGTAGTGTGCAATACACATCGAGAGGAGATTGAGAGAGATTTTCTGAGTAAGCTTGAGAGAGGAAAGTGAGCAGCAAAGAGGGCATGTTTTCCAAGGAGCTAGGGCACAAATCCCAAGGAAATTTTTTTCTGTGTTTTTGGGCCTAGTTATTTTTCTATTGTGGGAGTCTGTACTGTATGGATTCGTACAGTCAGTACAGATTTGGCATGGAAATCAAGGCAGTTTGGGCATGGTTTTGAGGTGAATTTCAGTGTTTTGTTTGTTGTTTCCGGGCCGTATGGAACAGTCCGTACAATTGATTGTTGGCACATAAATCGAGGTACAAAAGAGGTCATACAACAGTACGGATTTGACACGGAAAACGAGGCAGAATTTGGTGGGACTGTTTTGGTACTTTGAGGTATTTTCCTTGGCTGGAAATGTGTATTTGCTGCTGTTTTGTACTTTTCTGAAGCTGAATAATAATATATCTCTCTCTCTCTCGTTGGGTTTCTCCACATTGGGGTTTTCGCTGGCATTTGCCTAAATTTCTAAGTTTTATGGGTTGTTGTCCACTGTGCTTATTTCCACTGCTATTTTGCTCAGCAATGTGTATTTCTGCTTATGGTAATTTCTGAATGTGGGTTTAAGGCATTTATGAAATTTATGAAGACAACTATCTCTAGGTTGCTTAGTGTTTGACAAAAATTTCAGTTTGCTGATTTTTGTCATTAAAAATTTACATGGTATCAGAGCTTTGTCTCTGACAGTGGGCAGTGTGATTTTTGGGCAAAAGGGTGTGATTGTTTTCCTTGAGTTGTGACAAGAAATATGGCTGCAAGCATTAGATATGAGGATCGATTGGATGGCATTTCCAACTATTTGCAGTGGAAGGTCCGATTGTTAGCTGTTCTCAAGGAGAACAAAATTTATAACTATGTCAACTCTGTTGTGGCAACTCTCGCAACAGATCCTATTGCTTTGGACTTGCATGAGGTCAAGGAAGCCAAGGCTCAGAGGATTATTTTGGATGGGGTGAAGGATCACCTTATCCCACAGTTGGTTGAGAAAAAGACTACCAAGGAGATGTGGGATGCACTTAAAAACTTGTTTGAGACGAAGAACCAGAACCAGAAGATGGCCTTGAAGGCTAAGTTGCATGATACCAAGATGGGTAAGGAGGAGAGTGTCTCTTCTTATCTTACCCGGGTGGCTCAAATAAAAGATGAGTTGGCAGCTGTTGGAGAGGTCATTACGGATTCTGAGTTGGTGAGGATAGCCTTAAATGGCTTCACCAAAGAATGGGAAGTCTTTGTGAAGTGTGTAGTGGGACGTGAGCATCTACCAAATTGGAGCAGATTGTGAGATGATTTCACTCAGGAGGAGATCCGAGAAAGATCTCAGAGCAGTGAACAAAAGACAGATAGAGTTGAAGAGAATGTTGCTCTTGCGGCAAAGAGCAAGAAGAAAGGAAGTTCCGGAAGGGACTTGAGTAAAGTCAGATGCTAGTGTTGTAACCAGTGTTGATATTATGGTAGCTTCGGGAGGTATGAACCTCTATTGTGACCTATGACGAGATTAGAATATTCCGGAAGGAAGCAAAGAAATGAATGTAACCCTAGACGAGATGTCGGCTGAAGAAAGATAAATAATATGAATTAATTAGTACCCAGAAGGAGAAGTCGGCTTAGGCAAGTCTGCCATAAATACTATAAATATAGGGTGCCAGTCTCTCATTTGACACACTTCTCAGAATTGCAGAGAGCAGTTTCTGCGCATTGCAGTCCAACAGTTTTGTGCGCAAGTCCTGGGGAAGGTGCTGCACCAGTTTTTGGGTGAGACTATCTGATCAACTTGGTTACTTCTTGTTTGGTGCATTAGCCTCTTTTGGCTATTGGATTGCTATCAGGATTCTTTTCTCTGTCAAGGTCAAGGTGCTCGGAGGGTGGCTTCAGCCTATGGTTGGGTGACAAGGGTATTGTCAATGGTAAAACGAGCACAATCCTTCATATTCTAACAACCAGTTGGGGCACCTTGCCTC
This sequence comes from Picea mariana, assembly GCA_032191745.1. NCBI lineage: Eukaryota > Viridiplantae > Streptophyta > Pinopsida > Pinales > Pinaceae > Picea > Picea mariana. The sequence goes on along the minus strand of JASDQU010100717.1, from coordinate 64,377 downwards.
TCATTGTCCTGAGAGGAAGAAGAAGAAGAAGAAGGAACCAGAAGGGCCTGAGATAGCTGCTACAACAACCATGGATGACTTTGCTTCAGAGTACGAAAATGAATTTTCTTTGGTGACCCTAGTTTCCGGTGTCGGCAGCGGAGGATTTGGAGGTGATATTAGATGGATTGTGGATAGCGGAGCCTCTAGCCACATGACGAGAATCTGGTGAGTATTCCTAGATTTCACAAAGATTGGTCCTGGCCGACAGGTGGTAAATGAAGGTGGTATGGCGAGAGCTGTACGTGGAGTTGGGAATGTTAGATTCCAACTCGAGTTTGGGGGACTCTTGGAGMTTGATKGAGTTCTCTTTGTTCCAGGGTTGAGKGTTAACTTGCTCTCARTCTCAGCCTTGGAGGATGTAGGATATTGCRTATTGTTCAAGAGGGAACATGTCTTTATCTAYARGCAGGGAGTGGACCCGGTAGAGCTGCAGCTGATCGGTAACCGGGTGGACAGGTTGTATATGTTGAGAGGACAACCTTCGATGTATGATTCAACGTCGGATGAGGAGTGTGAGGAGGCTTCTGAGACTACAGTGRCGCCAAGGATTCAGTCTTGCATTTCGAGAGAAGAGAGCGAGTCTCTTCTGAGCACTGGCAGGAGGCTTAGCCAAGTTGATCGAACCAATGCTCAAGATGAAGTGAGCTTAGGGTTCCAAGATGTTGCCAGAAGAAGATCTTCTAGTTCGAGTTTTGTGCAGGTGTTGAGGATGGCTCCAGGTTTAGAGGGAGCTCCTACAGAGCACAGTGTGATGGAACTAGATGATAGTGGTGGCAACGAGTACTTCCCTCGCTAAGAGGGAGTGTTAGCTTTTTAGCTCGGGAGGTACTCTGCATGTTTTGTCTTGTATGCGGATGTTACTTAATGTTTACACTACCAGACACTTAACTTTGTAATAGTTTTTATAAAGTTGTTTTAAGTGGTTCTTTTATTAAAGTGACTTTTTAATAAAGTGTACTTTCTAATTTTAAAGTGACTTTATTTTCATAAAGCACTTATGTAATAAAGTGAAATCACTTTAATATTTTAAGTGATTCATTTTGGAGGGAATGGATCATGACCCTTGATCTTGAAAAAGGCAAGATCTAATCTTGGCCTTTGGATTTAGGGTTGGGGAAGGTGAAAAGACACTTTGGAGGGAAAATGTCATTTTCAGATTTATAAAAGAATGCATTGGGTAGTGTGCAAGACACATCAAGAGGAGATTGAGAGATTTTCTGAGTAAGCTTGAGAGAGGAATGTGAGCAACAAAGAGGGCATGTTTTCCAAGGACCTAGGGCACAAATCGCAAGGAAATTTTTTTGTGTGTTTTTGGGCCGAGTTATTTTTCTGCTGTGGGAGGCCGTACTGTATGGATTTGGCACAAAAATTGAGGCAGTTTGGGCATGATTTTCGAGGCAGATTTCACTATTTTGTTTGCTGTTTCTGGGCTGTACGGAACAGTCTGTACATCTGACTATTGGCAGGAAAATCGAGGTACGGAAGAGGCCGTACAACAGTACAGATTTCGTATGGAAAACGAGGCAGAATTTGGTGGGACTGTTTTGGTGCTGTGAAGTATTTTCCTTGGCTGGAAATGTGTATTTGCTGCTGTTTTGTACTTTCCTGAAGCTGAATAATATTATCTCTCTCTCTCTCTCTCTCGTTGGGTTTCCCCACATTGGGGTCTTCCCTGGCATTTGCCTAAATTTCTGAGTTCTATGGGTTGCTCTCCACTGTGTTTATTTTCGCTGCTATTTTGCTCAGCAATGTGTATTTCTGCTTATGGTAATTTCTGAATGTGGGTTTAAGGCATTTATGAAATTTATGAAGACAATTATCTCTAGGTTGCTTAGTGTTTGACAGAAATTTCAGTTTGTTGATTTTTGTCATTAAAAATCTACACATGTGAAGCTGCAGAGGGTTGCACGTATGACATCCTCTGTATCTATGCAGGCAGGCTGTACTAGTATAGTCGGTACAGATCGTATGATACAACCAACAGAGAAAGAGGGGCATGATATCCTAGATTTGAAGTATTTCATGTTTGCAGTTCGTTGTAAAAATTCTCAGAGTCTTTTTCCTTGTGAAGGGAGCTCTTGTAGGTTCTGATGTTATTTAATGAAGAATTTATTTAGAGGAGTAGAAAATAAATGTGTACTATGTGTGATTTGCTTTTCTAGTTTCCACTGCATAAAGAAGTCAATAATTCATACATAGTAATTAGATGTGATCTTTTGCTTAGTTTGCTGGTCTTAAGAATTTAACAATTTATAGTATGCAAGATGAAATTCCGGATATGCAAACCTTGGAATATTCAAGTGTTAAGTCTAGAATATGATTGTAACTATGTCAAAGCGACCAAACTTGATTAAATTGCAAATCTGATTTATATTATGTAAGATTAAATTCTAGATTTGCTAAATGAATAACAATAGCCCCAATAAAAGATAAATGCTTGAAGTGCAAAACTCAAGGAAAATCACAATTAGGGTTTTAATGTATGAACCTTGAAATCAATCCAAATTGTGATTAGTAAACAACTCTAGAATATGATCTCATCTATATCAAAAGCAACTATACTGGAGAATGAAATCTAACTTATAAAGATATGTGATAATTTGCTTTAGATTTCAAATAACAAACGAAAAGGGAAAAGTGTTTTGGATTTTTTAGTCTATGGTGGTTGATCGGAGCACTAAGTGCCAAAATGCTAGGGCGAATTGGGATCAAGAAGACTTCCTTTAAATATCCTATTTTCTTATGGATTAGAACATGGAAATAAGGCTATAAAAGACTCAATATTTTCCAGTCTAATCTAGTTGGAATTTAATGTAAAACCCTACAAGGAAGGGCTCCAAATGGATGCACCTTCAACTAGCAATCCAGGTTTACCCTAGACATTAAAATCAATAGGCTTGCTAGGATTCTTAGAAGATATATAAAGCAAACTATCAATATTCAAAGATGAAGATAACAAAAGAGAAAAGAGGTTTTACCCCACTTAACTCTCTCCAAGTGGTAGATTTTACACTTCAATGGATCAAATCGCTAGCTTTGCCTATGTAGAGGAATCCACACTAACATCCAACTTCAAGCACCACAATATTGTAGTAAGAAGAGACAAGACCTTGAACAAGAACCCCAAAATAGCCTCGATGCTTGATATTCAACAAAGATTTTCTCAAGTATTTCAACAACAACAACATAAGCTATGAGGGAACCTCTTATATAGAGTTTGAGGTTCAATAACCCTCACAATACAATAATATTTTCTTTGGGAAAAACCCTTACATCTAGCCTAGGGATCATTAAAAATCCTTATCCTCCAACTACGTAAAGAGGACAAGGTAAAATAATGCATAAACAATGAAGTAGTTCTGCCACATGTACAAAATCTCCTTGGAGAGGATGTCTCCACCAAAAGAGGAAGAAGAAAGGTCAAAGAGCTCCATTGTCCCTCCTCCAATCAAGGAAACCAGCTCGACAAACTCCTCAGAGCAAGATCAACCCCTTAAAAGGAGAAAATGGCAAACATGCAAGGTCATCCAAATGGCACGTGTGGCTCATGGTAGGTGGATGACTCACCCAAAAGTGCTTTGATTGTCCTTGGGTGAGGTGTCCAAGGCATAACCAACTCTTTATTCATGCTGMCGGTCATCTCCAAGGAAGAGGAGGCCCAAAACTACTCCAATGTCTAAGAAACATGCTMCAATGGCCTCAAAAAGGYGAGTAACTCCTCAAATATGATGATGTGTGCTTCCAAAGAGGTGATGTGGCATCCTCCAACAAGACATCATGCATGAAAACCCATGTCAAATAGTCTGAGGCGTTGAAGGAAGGGACCCTCCAAGATCTAAGTGCATAAAAATTTGTAGAGGTTCCTCATGGAAGTGTTTTACATGATCCCAAGTGCCAAATACATGTCATATAACCCAAAAATGCCAGGGAAATAATCTTCTAGGCCAAAGTGTGCTTCTAGGTATGACAAACTTTACAATCAGGTAGCACAACTATTACAAAAGGGTAAAGTGAAAAAACCTAGGGGAACTCTAAGTCATGTGTGCTAATAGATCCACCCCAAGACCCCTGCACACCACCCTTGGCTATAAATGACCAATACAAGATGGTTAGAATGAGCCAAGGGCAGGACTAGCCTTGAAATGGGGACTATGAAGACAGACCATGACAAACCCGAAGGGTCTAGAGAAACCACCTAAGCAAAAGAAAAAATACTTTACATAGATCACCTAACATGGTATAGTCAAAATACATAAGATATATGGTCACAACTTTTGGCTAATTAATGATATGTAGTAAAAATCCTAGTGAAGGCACAATTGATCATGGAACACTGGGCTTAGGCATTATCTCAAAACATGCTCAAGATCTACTCAATTGTTGGGATAATCCGACGAAAAAAAATGTGGCCGTCTTGATGTGAAACTGAGGGGTAACATACTGAACTCCTTATCCAAATATTTTAGATTTTGTTTATAATGAATGGATGGGAGAAACAATAGCTTTATTTAAGGAGGTGGGGATGATACCTGTTCGTAAGAATTGATTGGCCAAGTCTTGTTAATAAAGATATCCCTTGTAAAGATGTTTGGCCTTGGATGTTTGGTTGATCTCCCTCCTTTAGATCTATAAATGTATTAGAGTATGAATGGTACCTTCAAGTAATTAGTTACCTCTAACAACTTGGGTTTCTAACTTTCGAGGAGCCACTTATGAGGCTCGAAGTTACACCACTTTATGAGTATCTTAAACATCTTGATAGGTATCAGAGGACGCTATCACTCCCTCTATAGGGACTCAGGAGGCTCCCTCTCTACTTTCTTTCGGTACCAAGACCAGGGATGCCTAGCCCTCTTCGTCAGGGAGATCTTGAACCATAGATCTCAGTTCCTACATACCATGCCTTGCCTTGTGATGATCGGGACGATAACCTCATACTTTCGTGTTGATCCACCAGATAAGAGAAACAAGCGGAGGGCAGAGTCCTAGAGTGCACTAGACAGTAGATTGGTGACACCTCGTGTCTCTCCTTAGCCTCCCCCTTTGAGAGACCGACCAATATCATCGAGATCCATTCGGAGGTGCCGAATCATACATTAGTCCATACTTCCTCAGAGAGTTGGAGGGATCAGCTCCATATGGATCTAGAGCAGGGTGCCTCCCGTCCATCAGAGTACCCCCTAGATCTAGAGGAGCAACCAAAGATCTATCTAGAGTTTCTTTCTTTCGACCTCGGATGCTAGGAGTATACCCCGCTCCTACTTTGGAATGGTGTTGTCATTGATGTCAAAGTCAGTCATTGGTAATCAGCATGAAGAACACATACTCCTTGGAAGCAGCGAAGAAGAGAAGGCAAAGTCATCTCCTTGAAGCCCCTATTAGTAATGAAGATGTTGCTACTTGAAGAGCCTTGAAGGAGCTTTGGCATGAATGCGTATAATATACGTCAGTGGATTACAATGATAGGAAAGACCAATGGACAAGAAGCCCTGGAAAAAAGGAAAGGGAGCTCGAATGAATGGTGAAGAAGCCCCGCAGTTGATTGAAGAAAAAGGGTATGAAGGACATTGCAAATGCATGCAAAATCTCTATGGATTGATAGCCCTCGTCAAGCCGATTCCAACGGTACGTGGCACGCCACGTGGTTCCTCACGGTTGAGGATATATGCCCTCCTGAAGATGTCATTGGAATTAATATCATTAAGAAGGCTAGTACAAGTCAGCCCCATTGTAATGAATATTGAAATAAATATTAAGGATAGAATATTTATTAAAAATCAATTTGAATTAAATATGTAGAGTTGATCCTAATGGTAAAATTAAGTAAAGGGATATTGATTAAACAAGTCTGCCCCATTTGGAATTAAATTTGAAAATTACTTGTAACTAAAAGTTGAAGTCGGCCCTAAAAGGATGGTTAAGTTGAGTATAAATAAGGCACTAGAATCCTCATTCTATACAACCAATCAAGCGAATTCTCTGAGGCAGCAAGGGTGAGAATCTGAGGCAATAGGGGTGAATTTTTTGAGGCAGCAAGGGTGAGAAATCTGAGGCAATAAGGGCAAGTTTTCTGAGGCAGCAAGGCCGAGTTTCTGTGGCAGCTCTGAGGCCTGTTTTGAAGCTAGTCCGAGTTAAATTTCTGGGGTACAAATTTAGGCCTGTTCTGAGGCCAAATTTGAGGAGAATTTTAGGCCTGTTCTGAGGTCAACTCTAAGGTAAAATTTAGGCCTGTTCTGAGGCCAAATTTGAGGAGAATTTTAGGCCTGTTCCGAGGCCAAATCTGAAGTAAATTAAGGGCCAAATCTGAGGCAAGTAAAGGGTTGTTTAGTGCGAGCTTAAGGCCTGTTCTGAGGCCAAATTTGAGGAGAATTTTAGGCCTGTTCTGAGGCCAAATTTGAGGAGAATTAAGGGCCAATCTGAGGCCAGATCTGAGGCAAGTAAAGGGCTGTTTAGTGCGAGCTTAAGGTCTGTTCTGAGGCGGATTTCAGGAGCAGTTAAGGCATGTTTTCAAGTCTGTCTTCAGGTCTGTTCTGAGGCCGAATTTCTGGTCTCTTCTTGGCACAAATTCCAGCGAAGTCTGAGGCATATCTGGGCCAAATTTGAGGTCTGTTCTTGTGCAAATTTCAGGGGTATTCAAGCAAGTTTTCAAGTCTGCTTACAGAGCAAATCTCAGAGGTAACAAAGTGAGCTTCAGGTCTGTCCTTTGGTGCAAGAGTTTTCAGATCTATTACCTGACCTCAGAGCAGTTTCAAATTTGTTGGGTAAGATCTCAGGGGTAATTGTAGCCAGCTGTTGAAGGACTGCTTTGAGCTTTGTTTTGACAAGAAATGTGACCTAGCAAAGATGTTAGAAGTATGACCCAGCAAAGGTAAGAAAGACAGCACATGAAGAGTACAGATCCAGGGTGAAGGCATCTATCTTTTGCAGCTATCAGGGCAAGGGATTCACCGTGCAAAGTTGGGTCCAATCAAAAGGTGTATTCTGGTAGAGGATTCTTGAGGGCATAACTTATCTTCAGTGACAGTGACTTGTGAGCAGCTTGCCATCAACATTTGGTGCAGATTTGTGTGAGTGATTTGGAGCAGATTTGTTGAGGACCTAGAGCTGATATTGGACCAGACCTTATTGTGAGAATTATTTTGAAACAAGGGTGGTTGGGTGGTGCACGGGAAGATTGGTGTCTTGGTAGCAGATCTTGGTATTTCAGCTTGAGACTTCAGGAGGGGTTTTACCTTGCCCCGATCTATCATTCCACCGAGTTTTGTGGCATTTTACGGCTTCCAGCAGCAGGGCCGAAATATTGGGTCTTCACAGCTATCCAAGAGGGCGTAACTTCAGCCAGGGGGGTTTGGACTTGACCCTGGAGGGAAAGAAGTTAATCTTGTATTGTTCTTCAGCTTGTATCCAGCCTTTGGAGGCTTGTATCTTCATATCTTGAGCATTTTGTAGCAGCTCATATTCCAGCTAGAGGATCTCTTGGATATTATTCCAGATCTGCAGTGTTATTGTATCAAGTTTCTCATATTATCTAAATAAAGGTTAGATCTATGTTGTTTGATTCCATATCTGGTGTTTCTTGTTATCTCTTGTATTTCTGTATGATGCATCTTCAGATCTATGTTCACATGCTTGATAACTGAATACACAAACCCTAAACGTAACTCCAGGAGCAAACCTGCAAACACACAGCTAAACAACAGTTAACAGAGGGCAGTTAGTGTTCCCAGCGAAAAAATTGGCTTGGGAACATTACAATGGTATTAAAGCGTTCATCCTCCCAGCCAGTGGGGATTAGCACATGCAGAAGTTCAGTGGTATCTACATGGGCAGACGTAGGAAACAGACAGGCGAACCAGAGGCAGACATGGAAGGTTCAGGTGAGGACAATGATCCACAAGTCCTAGCAAGTTTTGCAAAAGACTTACAACAATCTATACTCCAGATAGAGAGTGCATTGGTGCACCATTTACAGGAAAACCAGGAGGCAGTGCGTAGGGGTCAGAATGAGTTGAGGGAGACCTTGGAGAGGGTAAATGCCAGTCAGTATAAGATCTCACAGGTTCTATTACATTTGACTCATGGAGGAAAAGTGCCAGAAATATATTCAAACAGAGAGGCTAGTGGGTCTCATGGAGGGACTAGACATCAGCAAGAGCACATTCCACATTATCACACTGAGGGATACAACTATGGAGGAGGGTCACCACAGGGACAGACACACAACAGGACCACCCCTAGACCCTACCTACCTTCATTCTTAGATAACCAGACACAACCAGACACCCAAACAAATACAAAGATGAAATAGAGAAGGCTATCAAAGAACTACTAGACATGGGCCACATTAGACCGAGTTCCAGTCCTTTTGCATCTTCAGTTGTACTAGTGAAAAAGAAGGATGGGACCATGCGCATGTGCATTGATTACATGGCATTGAACAAGAAGACAATTAAGAACAGGTATCCCATTTCGAGGATTGATGAGCTACTGGATGAGCTTCATGGGGCTGTTTATTTCACCAAGATTGAATTACGCTGTGGCAGGATGTGCCCAAAAACTGCTTTCAACTGTCACTACGGTCACTATGAGTTCTTAGTGATGCCATTTGGATTGACCAATGCGCCAACCACATTTCAATCTTGCATGAACCATGTCTTCAACAAACAATTAAGGAAGTACGTCTTAGTATTCTTTGATGACTTGTTGATCTACAACAGGACTTGGGAGGATCATATTCAACATGTAGAACATATTCTGACCATTATGGAAGGTCAATCCTTGTATGCAAAGGAATATCCAACAAATGACAGAGGTCCTCTATTTGGGACACATCATTGGGGTCAAGGGGGTACAGGTACACCAAGAGAAGATCCAAGCTATACTTGACTAGCCCACACCTATGACCCTCACAGAATTGAAGGGGTTTCTTGGCATTTGTTGCTACTACAGGAGGTTTGTCAAAGGTTTCTCACAACTTTGTGCACCCTTAATTGATTTGACCAAGAAAGGAGCGTTCAAATTGAGTTCATAGTCACAGTCGACTTTTGATAAAATGAAAAAGGTAATGAGTACGTGCCCAGTCTTAACTCTACCAGATTTCACACAACCCTTCACAGTGGAGTGTGATGCCTTCGGGGAGGGTATTGGAGCAGTGCTTATGCAAAAAGGGCACCCTATTGTCTATGAGAGCCGAAAACTGAGGGGTCCTAAGCTTCTTTATACCATCTATGACAAAGAGATGTTGGCCATCGTGCACGAATTGGCTAAGTTCAGACAATACTTGGTAGGAGCGAAATTTGTGATGAGGGCAGATCACAACAATCTTAAGTACTTTTTGATCAAAAGGACTTAAATGAGAGGCAACAGAAGTGGGTTAGCAAGATACAGGCTTATGATTTTGACATTGAGTTCGTCAAGGGGAATAATAATGTGGTGGCAGATGCATCATCTAGGAGGCCATCGGTTTATGCTATGACCGATATCTCAGTTGACTGGAAGGCCCACCTCTTAGTGGAATACTCAAAGAACCAATTTGCATGTCAATTAATGGATGGACAGGTATAGGATGACAACTTCAGAATAATGGATGACATCATCTACTACAAGGGCCGAATTTTCTTGGTTCCTGAGTCAACCTTTAAGGCCAAGGTACTACAAGCATGCCATGATTCACCCATGGTAGGACATCAAGGATTTGTCAAAACATACCGATAGGTAAGGGAAAGATTTTCTTGGAAAGGATTGAAGGAAGATGTGATGCGCCACATAAAGGAATGCACTACTTGTCAGGTAAACAAGGATGAGCACACACATCCAGCAGGATTATTACAACCTCTACCCATTCCATAGCACAAATGGGAAAGCATCTCTATGGAC
>JASDQU010100717.1:12315-51671 GCA_032191745.1 Picea mariana | reverse complement strand
AATAAGGCCTTTCAATAAAATAGAATAAGGCGGATGTAAGAAGACCTAATAGAAGCTTTCGCTTCTAGAAGGATCTTCCTCTAGATGCTTCTCTTAATAGACATATTTAGTATAAATAAGGGTCGAGGGTATGAAAACCCTAGCTTGGAGATTATTGTAACAGAGCACTGCTCGATTGGAGGTTGCCCCCTCGAAGAGGCCTATGAACATTGCTTTCTGAATCAAAGTGCTATTTCTATTGCTATTCTTATATCATTTCTGTGTTATTGTGAAGATTATGCTGGATATTTTACTGTTATTCTGCCAATTCTAGCATTTTATTTCTGTTCTGCATATTTTATATATCTGGTATCTTGCAGAATACTGCTACAACACCACTCATCATATGTCTATTGGTATGACTCCGTTCAGAGCCTTGTACAGTTATGACCCTCTCTTTGTAGAGATTGTCTTTGGTGACAACAGGGCTCTTATGGTTTAGGATTGGATTCAGCAGAGTTAGGACATACTCAGAGAACTGAAGGATCATCTGCAAAGGGCACAGAATCAGCAAAAGGTCCAGGCAGACATGCATAGAGTAGAGCGCACATTTGAGGTTGGTGATTTGGTTTACTTGAGGCTCCAACCATACAGACATGCATCCATCAAAAGAAGTGGAGCAGAAAAACTCCAACCCTGATTCTTTGGTCCCTATAGGATCAACAGGAAGGTAGGGGCCATGGCATATGAGCTTGATCTTCCACAGGGAAGCAAAATACACAATGTTTTCCATGTGTCATGCTTGAAGAGAGCCATAGGCCAACACATCACTTCGATTGAGGAACTGCCACCCTTGGATGAAGAAGGGCAATTGATACTGATACCAGAAGAGATATTGGAGGTTCGCGAGAAGAATCTAAGGAGGAGGAGCATCAAGGAATACTTAGTCAAATGGAAAGACTTACCTATTGAGGATACTACTTGGGAGAGTGAATAAGTATTACAGGAGACAGGTTCATAATTGCTTGTGGGCAAGCAATTTCTAGCAGGGGAGACTATAATGTCCCCCACCTCTTGATGAAGAGGGTTGGAGAGACTCAGTAGTCTAGTCATCCCCACTAGACTATAGTCTCATGCACTATGGGGAGAAGTCAGTTAAAAACTATCAGCTAAACTCACCATTATAATATTAAGTTGACTTGGAAAAGAAAAGGTAACTCAATGAAAGAATAGAACACGTGAGGGTAAGCTAGGAGTTAACCCTAGGGGTTAACTAACTCAACATAGAAACAAATTGGAGGTATAAAGGTAGGGCAAGGGTGCACCTCTCACTCACCTTTGGATTATTATTGCATTTTGCTTTTGGGCTCTAGAGCACAACAGTTTTGAGGGTTTTGAGAATACAAACCCTAGAGGACAACTYGGTGGTGAAAGATCCCACCTCACTTGTTCCAAGCTTGGTCTCGGGGATGCAATACTCYACCCACACCATTCTACAMCARCTACAGGTACTATCTTCCATCYAGGGMAGMARYAGRGCRTAACTTGGAGGGTTTCCAGCAARGGGGCGCACCATTGATTGAAGGAAGTTTCGATCCAAGAGTTTGAGAAGGMTTTTGGACATTTGGACACTTGGGTTTTCTCTGCAGGGCCTTGATCATCATCTCTAGTGCATTTTGAGAGAGTTATACTTGCCATTTGATTTTCTGAAGCATTRGCAAGAGTTGGAGAGAAGGAGGGCACTATTGGGAAGTAGATCTACTCAGTTTGGAAGGGAAAAACTTCATATCTCAKCCAGAGACTTCACCAAGGGGTTCACCTTGCCCCGATCTATCTTTCSTGAGAGTTTCAGAGTATTTGGAGGTCTCCATCAACAGGGATGAATTATTGGGTCTTGGCAGTCTTCAGGAGGGCGTAGTTTAGTTTGGAGTTTCAGCATATTGAGGAGTAGATCTTGGTATTTTAGCTTGAGACTTAAGGAGGGGGTTTACCTTGCCCCCGATCTATCATTCCACCGAGTTTTGTGGCATTTGAGGGCTTCCAACAACAGGGCCAAAATATTGGGTCTTCACAGCTATCCAGAAGGGCGTAACTTCATCCAGGGGGGTTTGGACTTGACCTTAGAGGGAAAGAGGTTAATCTTGTATTGTTCTTCAGCTTGTATCCAGCCTTTGGAGGCTTGTATCTTCATATCTTGAGCATTTTGTAGAAGCTCATATTCCAGCTAGAGGATCTCTTGGATATTATTCCAGATCTGCAATCTTATTGTATCAGGTTTCTCATATTATCTAAATAAAGGTCAAATCTGTGTTGTTTGATTCCATATCTGGTGTTTCTTGCTATCTCTTGTATTTCTGTATGATGCATCTTTAGATCTATGTTCACATGCTTGATAACTGAATACACAAACCCTAAACATAACTCCAAGAGCAAACCTGCAAACACATAGCTAAACAACAGTTAACAGAGGGCAGTTAGTGTTCCCAGCGAAAAAATTGGTTTGGGAACTGTTGACCGCCTATTCAACTAGGGGGTCAAATCCATGTACCATGAAGATATGCATCATCAGATGCAAACAAGTCAAAGACTATTTGGTTCTACAGGGCATTTTTTTTGCCTCCAGGACAATTTTTGTAAACGGAATTTCCACACCCCTTCGCGGGTTAATAATGTAATAGGTCTGCATGGGTCATAGTTAGGTCAACTACCTTAGGATTTCTTCATTAGGAGAGTTCCTTTCGCTGAGTGTTTTTTATCCTCAGGTTATTAATTTGGCCTAACCAGCGTTATTAATTTCCCTTGAGTTTTTCATTCCCACCAACAATAAATCCTCCAAAGTGGTGAAAGGCGTTCTAATTAAGTCATCCTCTGGTAGCTAGTGTTTATGAATGATGTAAATGACCATGTAAGACATCGCAAAAAGTTTCGTGATTTTTAGTCGAGTCTAGATAGGTTTTTTGTAATTAATTAATTTTTCCTAAGGTTGGGAATTAAATTAATTAATTAATTCTGATGAAAAATTGTAAAAGCTAGGTCCTTGGGCTTTTGATAGGGGTATTTATACTCAAAAGAAATGGAATGAGACCCGCTACACCCTTGGACCAAGTTTCAACTCAGTCGGACAAGTTTTGTTAGGGTTTTGTCCACATAGGAGTCTTAGTTGGATAAAAGCAATTTTAATTGCTAAACCCAAGACATGGGAAAATGTCAATTTTGTAATTAATGAGCATTTGAGGTAAAGTAAGGTGACAATTGATGAGAGAGACCCCACCTAACCTATCCCAACCTATTCCTAACCTTTACTTACCCTTTTACCCACCTATTAATTATTTCCCCCTTGGGATTTGCGCCCCCTTTGGGGAATGTGCCCCCACTACTTTTAAAAGTTTGGAAACTCACTTAAAGTGAGTCGTGGGCCCCTCCTTGATGAGGTGCGCCCCTCCTTACCCATCCACATCACCTTGGGAGTGTGTCATACACATTTCCCCACACCCACACTTGCTAATTCCTTCAAACCTCACGCTTTCCTCAAAGAGATGCGCCTTTCCTGTTGGAAAGTGGAAACATCTCATAAAAAAGATGGAATCTTGCTTTAAGGAAGGCGTGGGCCTCTCCTTTAACCAATGCGCCATCTCACTCTCCAACTCACCCAACATTCCATTCTCCTCATACCTAAAAGCTCACGCCCTCATTGGTTTGAGTTCCTCATGGCTTTGGATCTTGACATTTGTCAAAGATCTAAGAGGGGTATCCTTGGCCTCTCATGCTATTTAAGAGACCTCTCCCTCACTCATTATCCCCCATTCTTCAGAGTATTGTTATGCTACCAATTTCCCCTCTCTCTCTCTATCACTGCCATCTTGCTTTGGTTTACTTGTTCTTGAAGAGCTTGGAGCAACTTTGTTGCTACAACCTCTTCCATTGATAATAAAGAATTGCTTTGGAGGAATCGGGAGTATTGGACTATGTCTACATGCTTCATCTATTGGCGAGGTGATATTGCTCTTTTATTTCAATATAATTGTGATCATTAAGTAGCATTGCTTAAGTAAAACTTTGTTTGCTTAACTAGGTTTAGTAAAACTTTGTATGCTAATCCTATATGCATTGTTTTCATTTTTAATACTGACTTTGTTGTATTATTAATGCATGCAGTCCATTACCTACTTTTATTTCACAATTTATTGAGAGTTTGCAGGTCATCTCGAAGGGAGTTGTTGGGATAGATTTGAGCAAGGATTTACCCTCATCTTCACTAAAACTTCAGAAGCATTTTTTGTTCTTCTTCTCCCTTCTTGTTCTATTCAGATTTTGGTATCTAACTTGCTTAGATAGGTCAATACTTTCATAAATATTTCTGGTTTTTATATGTGGGAAACTTCTGTTGCAAAACAAAAAATTTCCTTAACATTGTGAGTGTGTTGCAACATATTTCAGCAAGCAATAGGTTGCTGATTTTTGCAGTTTCTCACCAGGACAAGGGTGCATGCTGCCCATTTTCAAGCACAGCACACTTCCAAGTACCTCCTCTCAAAAGTGGTAAATCTATTCTCTTCTTCTCTTCTATCTAAATCACTGTAAGCAAGCCCAAAGGAGTGTACCCAAGTGGCTTGCATTCTTTGCATTTCGATCCTTGCTTTCCAAGTTTTAGTTTAGTTTCTTTTCTGTCTTTACTTCATAGTTTAACTAGTTAGTTGTGATATCTACTTGCATGCTTAAAGTTAAAATTATCTAGAGTAGACCTCACACCTAAATGCTAGCTTAGAGCCCATGGAGGCATAGTTAGAGTCTTAAATTTTCGTCAATTCATTGCATGCAAGTCATTTACTTTTTCAGTATTTAATTTTCACACATGCATGCAAAAATGGGCTTCTTAATGGTTTAAATAATTGATTTTCAATTCCGCAAGTCATTTTCAGTTCTTTATAATTTACATGCAATAACTCGTGACTTGAGAAATTAACTTGCAATCTTATTATTTAAGAGCCTTGATGTGCACAACTTGCAATTTTGGTTTTGGGTCCCCTAGGCCCTTTTTCGGAACTCATGACTTGAGAAATTAACTTGCAATCTTATTATTTAAGAGCCTTGATCTTGACAACTTGCAATTTCGGTTTTGGGTCCCCTAGGCCCTTTTTCGGAACTTAAAATTCATAATAATACACTTTGGCATTTTTGAGCAAGCTTTAAGCACTCAAACACTTCATACTTAGTCCTTAAGCTTAACATTTATTAGACTTAATAAGACACCTTTACCAACCATCTTTGCCATTTAAAACGGGGTTGGAGGAAGGCAACGGAAGGTGCTAGGCCAGGGATGGTCTCTTGGCGCGCGACGTCCTTTCTGGGAGTACTCTGATCTTAGGACCGACCTGTGGAGCTAGGGTGGGCCTCGTTGCCTAACTTCTTGAGCACCCAACAGTTACTTGGTAATTGGGGGAGGAAAGTATTGGGTTGACACTTAGATAGGATTAAAATAAATCTCACTTAATCACTTAATTTAATCCTTGGTCTACAACTCATCGACAATCTACTTTTACACTTGCAAACATATTGATCTCATATCTACTTTTACATGCACGTCATTTTATGCGTTGTGGATTAATTATCTAAGTGGTTATATCTCTTATCTGGAACACTTTACATTTTCATGCACTTTGTATCTGTTGTTGTTCCTGTAATTCATGGTGTGATCCTTCAAGAAGTTGCGCATCCACCTGGAGGCACTCTCTTGACTGGGTCTTGAGTGATTTTCGTCTTGTGTGCCATTGATAAGCAGTCCAATAGAGTAATATCTTGTGAGCATGCTTGGCTTGATGTGTTGATGGTTATCTTGTCTTGAGTATCTTTTTTTCTTGCACATGCAAGCAACTTGTTAGTATTTGTATATCTTGTTTCCATTGTATGTAGCTTAATCTAACTCTGTACATCTTAGATATTCTTTGTATCTTTGTCTCTAGTTGTATCTATCTTGTTGTAATATTTGTAATTTGTAACTATTTTGTAATTAATCTCCCTTTAACTTAGTTGACCCCTTGCCCAATCTTAGGCACTAGTCTTAGTTGCCTTAGGAAAAGGTTTGACTATCCATACTTAATTGTTGCATCTTGCATTTGCTGCTTAACATCATAGGCTAGATTCCCCTTGACCATTTAACAAATTGAAACCAACTCCTAGAACTTCAAACTCTAAATCTCATCTAGTAACTAGGGTCTACCCCCCTTGGCTTCCCTAGGAGTTAGCCTAGACGGAAGAGGTTCAAGTCAAAGTGACAGCGTGGACTTTGAACCTAGGCATTGTGCCTCTGGGGACACACTAAGTGAGCAGGACTTAGCTCACGTTTGCAAGTGTGTATAAGGACGACAAGAAGAACATTATACATTTGTTGCTGGTAAATCTTGGAAGTTGGTGCTTCTTGTGGATGTAATCTTCAAGAAATATATTAAAAGCGTTCCATGGTTTTCTCCCGTTTGGGTTTCCACGTAAAAATGTCTTGTGTATTGTGTTTGATGTTATGCATTGTTGATAAGTTAATGTTTACATGTTGTGATTAAAAATTGTAAAAAGTGCCCAATATTGATTCACCCCCCCTCTCAATATTGGTGAATATTCCAACATCCTACATCCCCCTAAGATCATACAGTGGGACCCCCCAATGGTTCCCGAGGACTCCGACAACGAGCATGTGCCCAATTCTCCTCCCTCGTCCTCGACAATTGAACCTGAGAGACCTTGACATCATTAGCCTCATTGTCAGATCTCTCTCTCACTCTCTCTCTCTTGACAAACTCTTGAGTTGTTCACTTTCCTAGTTTTGGACAAACATTTATCTTGCTCGGGAAATTCATTACAAAGGGTGAGCTATGCATGCCTAGAAATCTCATGCATTGTTAGTCACTAAAAGAAATGCAGATGGCCATGGCTCAGAGATGCCTTCGCTAATCATGGAGGGGCTCCTTGACTCCTCTGTCCACCGATCTTCAAGAAGGATGCACTCTTCGAGCTCTCATCTCTACAAACTTCCCAAGTTCTCCATGCCTCCCCCTTGCTCACTACAACCTTCAGTTTTAATGGGCTGCTTTTGGAAGGCCAACCATCACAACGATTCGTTTCCACTTCTAATTTTTTAGAAAAAAGAAAAAATAAACTTAAAAGAAACGTTACATACTTATTACAAATTTACAAGAAGGTTTGACAAAGATCCGATTAAGATCACACCTCCCCATTTGTAAGCTTTTGGTCCCCAAAAGCTTCAACTCCCTTCAATCTTCTTCTCCAATCATCAAACAGACTCGGGCATATTTTCAAGAAAGGGTGCCTCCTCTATAGGATAGAAGATAAGAGATGAGTAGGGGTTGCCTTTGGTATAACCTTGTTGTCCATGTCATGGTTGGAGATGACATTGGCTGCTGGAATAAGTAGTTGGACAACTACTACTCCTTGGGATGCAAGTGCAAGCAACGCTTCTTTCTCGTTGACCTTGACTCTCCAAGCTTTTTTCTTTGGCTATTTGGTTCTTGGGAAGAAGTTCTAGGTGAAGCCTCCAACATTGGGCCTCCCAATGTCTAGTCAATCTGTAGTACTGGCAATAGTTCCTGCATGGGCTGCTTTGCCTTCTAGAGTGCCAACGATCACTATCCTTATGACCCCTTTTCTTGAAACAGAAACAAACTATGTCATACCTTTTACATTTCTGGTGATGTTTGTTGGCTTGGCTGCTTGGTCCCCCAAGAGTTGGAACAAATCTAGATGGCGGAATCATCTCTATGTCGCCCTCTTCCAAGCTTTTACAAGCAAATTTGAGTGGCTTCCTGCACACTCTTCTTCCAGTTGCCTTTTACTCCATGGGAATGGCTTCCACAGTGGAAACGGAAGGGGCTTGCTTGGTCTCTTAGACAACTGTTTCTAGCTCCTTCAAGGCTTCTTTCTTCACTGCCAATTTTTGCTATACTCGAGCAGTCACTTCAATGAACCTCTCCTCTTGCCAATTATCCATCTAAGTGAATTTCTCCCCTAATTGCAAGAGTTGTAATTTGCTCTTGTCTAATTCTACTCTATGGCAGTGAAGGAGTCGTGGTGCTTGTAAAGCTCTTTTTCCAGCTCATCCCCTCTCTGCCTCCAACACCAACTTTCCTCTTGGATTTGTCTATTGAGGTCTCTCAACTCTTCCATCTTCTTCCTCTTCAAGGATTTGCCCATGGAAGCTGCTTCGAGGTCTGTAATGAACCTACTCTGGTACCATTTGATCCGTAAACGGTGCGCTTATGGCTTGTCTGTTTCATTAACACACATTCTTTGCAAAATTTATATTTTGTTCCCCGTTCGTTTACTGCTTGGTTTGCGTTGCTTGTGGTTTCTAGACCAATGCCAACTAAGTTCCCAAACTATGTTTATGGGAAGGTTCAGGCCAAACACTCATTAGATAGTGATCTCTATGTCCGAGACCAACAGTGAAGGAAATGCTCAGTGGATGGATTTAGTCATCCAACAATGGAGAAAAATGCCCAAGGGATGAATTAAGTCGACCACTAGTGAAAGAAATGTTTTATGGATGGATTTAATCGCCTGACAGTGGAGAGAAACATCCAGAGGATGAATTATGTCGACCAACAGTGAAGGAAATGTTCTAAGGATGGATTTAGTCGCTTAGCAATGGAGAAAAATGCCCAGGGGATGAATTATGTTGATCAGCTGTGAAGGAAATGTTCTATGGATGAATTTAGTTGCTCAACAATGGAGAAAAATGCCAAGGCAACATTAGAACAACTGGGTATGGTCTGTGTACGGACTATGGGAAAAGAAAAAATGCCCAGGAAGTATGAGAACGATGTGTATGGCTTATGGGCAGGGAACGAACCAGCCAACATTCTAAATTGCAGCCTAGAGGAGAAAATACAATTTGTGGGTGAGTGGAAACTCAATCAACAACACAAAACATTGCCCAAATAGGATTGAGCTAGTGAAGTTTGCATCTACTAACTAGAATTGAAATTTCAAGCAATAAAACTCAAACTAGAACCACAATAAACCTCCATAAAGCATGTTACACCCACACAAAATAAACAACGCAGATTTATCTTGCTTGAAAAATTCATTACAAAGGGTGAGCTATGCATGCCCAAAAATCTCATGCATGTTTTTTCTTTTAACTGGTAAATCTCATGCATTGTTACAGTGACAAACAAACTTGTTTGACAACTATAAGAATATCCAATTTAAGTAGGATACAATAGAGAGATCCATAAGGATAAATACAATTGATAAATATGAATGTGATATATGATGATAGTATGAATGAATGCCATATATATACCATTGCAGTGGATGCCCTTTAAATAAGAGATGCGTGTGAGAAAACACTTCTCCTAGGTGCACGTTCTCTTTCTTGGACTCACACGTCTGGTTTCTTGATCCTTCTAGAAGGGCCCTCCCTCTACATTATTCCTTTTCTATCCACACATTATCTGCTTCTAGAAGTTTTGGAAGGGCGCACCTCATTATCCACCCATTTCCACACATGTGAATGACCCCATGGTTGTTGGGGTTAGTTAGGGGGTGTCATTGTTCGTGGGCCTCCTTATGACCCCACATATGTTCTAGAAGAGGTTATTTGCTCATTTTGAGGAGGGCGCCCCTATGATTGAGGGTTTATTGTAACTAATTGTGGTATTGTCCCATGGTTTCACTTGGGAACATGGTTTGGGGCTCATGGCTTCATCTTAGCATATGGTATGAGCACATTGTGTCACTCTACATGGTATTCATTGTGTGGTATTAAAGCCCTCCTTATCTATATAAGGAGGGCATTTCCCTCATTTGTTATGGTTGGAAATCAATTGGAAGACCTATTTTGCTCAATATTGGTGTGAAATCTTCTCTATTTTTCCGAGTAAGTATTCTAGGATAATCAAAGAAGGGTTTGACATGCAAGTGGTGACTGAGGAAGGAGCTATTGCAAAGCAAGCAATGCAAGTGAGATATGAAACATTTCTATGTCATTATTTTTGAAATTTTAGACTAAATCTTTGTACTAGGGGTGAATATCTAGGGTTTTACCTCTTAACTTTAGATTCGTGTTTAAAATTTTAAAGTTTGCAATACTTAGGCTGAATCTTTGTTAGTTTAGCCTCCCTGTGACTCTTGCAATGTTCAGATTTCTGAAGTTTAATGCTCACCAAGTATTCTTCAGAGATGTTTGGGGACTTCAACATTAAAGGTAAAGAAGACATTTACTGAAGGAGTAGACTAGACTCCATAGCCCAATGGGATAATTAGGTTTTCTTTCTTTTCTTTTCTTTTCATCTCAATCAGTTTTTTCCATTTCCTTTTTGTTTATTATTGCAATCTAAGGGCTTCATGATTAATCCAAACTTTGGGATCAACTTCTTTAATCTAATTAGTGTTTGGATAATTCATGCTAAATCTTTACTTAGGAGGTCATATTCATTGATGATTAGCATACCTTAGCTGGTATATGCTTGCATAAGTGTTCAACTAGCTAAATATTTAAAATCTTGGTTTAATTTCATTTTCTTGTGGATAGATCTAACATCTTACTCTATTGTGTTTATATCTAAATCCTTCATAGAGTTTAAGTCATGCTATTTTACTGCTGGAAAAACACATAATAACTTCATGCCAGATGGCATTAAGTTTTAAAGCTTACTTTGATTCTTTTGTTTGATAAATTGTCCTAATGATTTGGCTTAAATCTGGAATTTTCATGCAACATTTTGGCACTCTTATAATCATAACACTAACTTAATGGATCGATGCATATCTTGATGGAATGCCTTGATTATTGAGCAAACGACTTAAATCATTTCATCCTTTCAGTAGTTCTGAATCTGTGGACAAGGGTTTCTTATTCACTTGTTTTAAATTGATGATCTAAGGCAACTTTTAAGCATGAATGTGACGGTAACTCTTCTCTCCAGTGAATCGATGCACTCACATATGGAATGATCTAACTTTTAAGCCCAACAACTCAGCTCCTTTCATTGTTTAAATATCTTGTTGAGGGTTTCTCTTGCTTAGCACGTCTCACTTTGATGCAAGTGTTTAAAGTGCATAGTATGGATTTAAACTTGATGATGATAACACCTTTAATATACATCTTAATGCACACTTTAGAGCACATTTAAGGGCGTAATATTTCACTGCTTGTGCATCATCTTCAGCATTTAATAATTGTTTACACAATCCATTTAATCACCTGATTTTCAAGTGCCAGGTTAACCTTTTCAAGTGTGGATCTCTTCCATTCTAATTGTAATGATATGCTCTTTTGTTTGAGGACTGAAACTTCACTTTAAATGCTGAATGTGATCCTTTAATCATGGCTGTGTATAATTACCGATATAAATCTAAATACATAACAGGTTTCAGTGTCGTTCATAACCAGTGCTCTAAAACTTTCATTGCATGTTGTGGTTGATGAACCTTTCTCAAGTCCAATGGTTTGAGGATACTTTAATACAATCTTCATTGAACTCCGATTAAAGTCTGGTTCATAAACAATAGTGGTATCTTGTCTCATGATGAAATATTCTGAATATCTGTAAGTGAATGGTGGGTAAATCTGATTATATCTTTAAGCTATCAACACTTGTTGCCTGTGTTGGAGATTTGCAACTTCGGGCAGTCATTTTCCACAAGAAAGTACAAGAAGATCCATCTACACCATTATAAAAGCCCTAGGAGGAGAAGTCGACCCCATGGGAAAAATAATAATAAAATTGAAGACCCACAAATAAGAAGTTGGCCCCAGACTAGCGCCCAGATCAATGTAAAAACCGGACTGGCTCATTTCATTTTGATAGTCAGACAACTCCTTCTGTAGTGTGCACAAGGCAGTTGCAGCTGCAGTTTTAACCGTTTCACTATTTTTGGGTTACTGGTTATCTTGGAGAGTGCACCACACTTGTAGAAGCTCTTGCTTGGTTATTCTTGGTCATATTATTGAGGAGCTAGGTCTTGGTGATGCTAGCCTTGGGGAGGATCTTCTCTGTATGGTATTTTGGCTATTGATGGTGATGTCCTGGTAATATCTTGGACTGAATTCTTCTAAAGAAAGGTTGCTGGGTTTTCTCCCAAGTTTGGGTTTCCCAGGATAAACTCTTGTGTTCTTGTGTCTACTGTGCATGGTTAATATTTCTAGATCTTGTTATTTCCGCTGCATTGTTATAGTTGAGATTTTCAGTGTATAGTTATTCTATGATAACTGTTGTATTAAAGTTAATCTTGTTATTAATCATAAGGCAATAACTATCAGATCTGATAATCATGTGAACACCAACAACATGAGTATAATGGAATGGTTCAATGAATGATATGGTTACATATCTTAAACTTTGTGGATGCCATTCTATCTTAATTCCATTGGACATATTTTCTTCATGATGAATGCTAACATACTCTTTCAAGCAAGAATATGAATATGGTTGATATCATTTGGATCTATTGGTTACATGGACACACATCATGTTATTGGAATGTCGCATCTATGGTGTGATCTCGGGAATGATGATGGATCTATATGTAATGATCCCAAGCCAATTTTTTGCTTGAAACCACTAACTACTATTGATGTGTTTATTAATTATTTGGTATGCAGGTAGCTGTCGATATTTCGGCCTTAGGGTTTATTTCAGTTATCCAGTCATAGATCATACAAGATCTACTCAATACATGCAAGATCACCACAATACTCAAGATATGGGAAACACAAGCATAGATCTGACTTTTATTATGAAAAAGCATGAACCTGTTACAATATAGAACAGATCTGGAATGGTCCTCAGATGGCTCCAATAGATAGATGATATGAGCTGCTACAAAATGCTCCCGATAATACAAAATAAACCTCCAAAGGCTGAATACAATGTGAAGACCCAAGGTGGCAGTAACAAGTGAATGTCCAACCCCCTTGGGCTGCTGGTACGTCCTGCTGGATGATAAGAGGCCAATATTTCGGCCCAGCTAAAGGAGATGTCCAAACCGTGCCAAACTCCACCAGAATGTAGATCGGGGCCAAGGAAACCCCTCCCGGAAGTCTGAAGCTCAAATACTCAATCCTCCTACTCCAATGGCTGAAACCCTAATACAACGTGTGCCCTCCTGAAGCCCTGAATAGCTCAATAATTCGTTCCGTATGAGGAACACCTCCAAAACCTCTGAAACTCTCTGGGATGATAGATCGGGTTGTGATAACCCCTTAGGAGAAGTTTCAGGTTCATATCCTAGGTAGAACTCCCTAGATCTGAGAAATACTGAATCACAAGACGTCCTCCTTGCCTCAAGGCCGTCCCAATCTGTAGCTGAAGATCTGATGGTAATAACTCTTCAAGAAAGCCTCCAA
Organism: Picea mariana; assembly: GCA_032191745.1. Classification (NCBI taxonomy): domain Eukaryota; kingdom Viridiplantae; phylum Streptophyta; class Pinopsida; order Pinales; family Pinaceae; genus Picea; species Picea mariana. The sequence goes on along the minus strand of JASDQU010100717.1, from coordinate 38,332 downwards.
AATGTTGGTCAAGGACTTGCAAACAGAACCCCAATGCCGGAATACCCCAAGGCTCTCCCAATTGGCTGGATCGAACTCTTCTTCAAGATATGGTGCGCCCTTGTTGGAAATCCCTGAACAGTACGACCCTGCTGCTCTCCTGAATCGATAGATGGATCTGTGATGAGTGTAGAATGGTGTGGGTGGAGTATTTCATCCCCGAGACCAAGCTTGGAACAAGGTGAGTGGGTCTTTCACCACTGAGTTGTTCACAAGGGTTTGTAACAACAAACCCTTAAACTGTATGCTCAAGAGCATCAACAAGAAACTACCAAAATCCAGAATGCCTCATAGGTGCGCCCCAGCCTTTCCTTTATACTTTTCTTCTATTTCTCTGTTGAGTTAGGTTAACCCTAGGGTTAACTCCTAACTCAACCTCCAACGCTTCTATTTCTTCATTGAGTTATCTTTTAACTCTTTTTCACCTTTTTATCAAGTCAACTTAAGAATATAACCTTAGTTTGGTTGACCCTTCCCCTCAGTGTGAGACTATGGCCTAGTGGGGACACCTAGACTACTAAGTCTTCCAAACCTCTTCATCAAGAGGTGGGGGACATTACACTATATTATTGTGAATTGTGAGAGAAGTAAGAATGTTAAGCATGTTTGATGTACTTACATGCCATACCCTTTTCATTGGTTTTTCCAGCATATTATGATTACATTTCATAATACAAGCACACTTGTCTCAATTGTACATCATTAAAGCTTGTTTAATTTAGCAAACATTCTGCATGTTTCAAATTGCTAGTCTTATTTGTCAAGTCTAAGTTAGGAGAATCCCCTTCCTATAGAACAACCTAGCTTACTCTGACCTTTAGGGATTCCCCCCTAGCCTAGGCTAGGATACTTGGTTTCCTTAGTCTGAAGTGTGGGACAAGGATATTACTGTGATAGTGATAGCTTGCTTGTAGTGTGTCTAGGCTCTCATGATTTATGGTTAGGACATTCTTCACCTAACGAGAGTTTGAGCGGTAACAAGATGAATTTTCCTTGATTTCTGCTGTAAAATGTTGGCATCCATTTCCATAGGAACACATGCTGAATATTCATGTCATATGCCTTCAAGTTCTCATAAGTCTAGGTGAAAACATCTTTACATTGTTTGAATAATTTGATGTAAGCTTGCTTCTTGGTTCTGTACAAGAAGTAACTAAATTCACAGTGTTTGGATCCTTTTTCATGCCAAGGTTTATGATCTCATACCTCATAGTTGAGTTGTTTGTCTTAACATTTGTAGAGCTTTTGAAATTGTCTTGCAAGTCAAACATCTTCTCTAGGGAGATGACACTTTTAGGGATCTTATTAGACTTTATTTTTGCCATCCCTTCATTGTAATTCTGCAAGGCTTTTGCATGTTCATTGTCATCAATCACAAAGTTCTGAAATATGTCCTCATTAGTCAGAAATGTTTCCTCATTAGTCAGAAAGACTTTCCAACTAGTGATATTGTCAGGTATGGAGGGCCGGAAAAGCAGTTCAATAGAGAATTTATTAGGTTTCATAATCTTCTAATGGGGCAAATCGAGAAGCAACAATTGTTAAAGAATCAATAACTGTATTCTTAGCTCGAAGAACAAACTTTATATTGAAAGCTTCTAATTTACTTATTAGATTCCATACCTCAAGTTGATAATTCTTCAGCCGAGGTGAGTTATAATGAGTGCAGTTTCTTACTTGCCTCGCTATTATTTTGGAGTCACCAAAAACATTTATACATTTGACATTAAAATCAATGAATTTGTTAAGACCTTGCACCAAAGCCTCATATTCAGTCATGTTGTTGGTGCACTCAAATCCTAATCTGTAGGAAATGAAGGTGCTTTTTCTGTTAGGATTGATCAACGAACATCTTGCCCCAACACCTTCCTACTATTTGGAAGCATCAAAATATAAAATCTAAATGTTAGTATCTATATCTGAGTTAGATGTACTACCCTTATCTAAATTAACTATATTACAATTAGAATCATCAGCCTAAGTATGGTGAAGGAGTTCAGATTGTTAATCAGATTGAACATGTGAACTTTTAGCTGTGATGTTTCCAAAATCAATTTCCAAAAAGTACTTTCCCATAATTGAATGTGAAAAAGCACTAGGTTCATTTGGTGTTTGAAGATTTGGGATTGTATTCTTCATATGTTGTTCTCAATCGACCTAGATCTTATTAGGTTTTCCTTTATAGGTCAGCCAAAGTTGAGACCAATCTGAAGCAAAGTAACCCTATAACTTTGGAAACCGATCCCTGCTCAACTGTTGATGTTTTTGTAGCATCGAGAATGTATTCTCACATTGGCCTTGGTGTCGAGCATGTGGGAATATTTGTTGGCACTCACATTGCATTTTTTATTTTGTGAAAACCCCTTTCTATAGGGTTGGGGCTTGGAATTGTTGTTGTTGGGACTTCACACCCACATGGAGGAATAAACAATTCTAATTTAATGTTGAGTTTAGAAGGGGTTCCTAAACTCACTCATTAGACTCTTATAAAAGGAGAGACAATGTGATGAGGCACCACACACCTCATTGTGACATTTGCATCTTGTTATTATGGTGCTGGCATGAGTGAATGAACACTCTTGCTAAGGAGATTGGGAGACAAATTTCAGCAAAGGAAATTCTTCACTTTGGCAAATCTAGCCTAGGGTTTCTGGACTTTCTTTCTCAGTTTTTCAGCCAAGGAGAGGAGGTCACACGTGTGAGCTCACACGTGGAGAGGAAGAGGGAGAACTGGCCGTACGTGTGATTCATGCAATCCATACCACACAAGCAAACCATATAGCAGGCAGAAACAACCACACGTGTGAGCCGCAACAACAGATTCAGTCGTACGTGCAGGTCGTACAGTTCGTACCACACGTGCGGATCGTATAGGTGACATCAACAATTGTATAGGTGACATTAGTAGACCGTACAATAGATTTGTAAGTTGGAAGGGTTTTCTGGAATTTTGCTAAAGTTGTAATTTTGCTGAGAGGATTTTTTTTGTCCTCCGAAATTCTCAATCTGAAAATTCTTACTAAACATAGTTTGTGTCTCATGTGCATGGATGATTTCTCTTCGATATTTGTGTTTCCGCTGTAATTTTCCGTCATAATTTCAGTGTAAAATTATTCAGTGATAACAACCCTAGGTTACTGTTTGAGTTCACGTGGAAGTAATTTTCATATCTGAAACTCAATGCATTAAATGCTTAAAAATTGACATGAACAACACACCATAAGCCTCTAGAATGTCAACAATTATTATATCAATTATTTGGTGAACTTTAGAGTTTTGGGGTAATTGGATAAAAATATCTTTCAATTCACCAATGAACTTAACCTTTGATCTATCTAACTGAATAATATCAGTTTTGCGATCTATCTAACCGAATAATGTGAGTTGTGCACTTGTTGGGGGTAGCATTCAATTTCTTGCAAATAGTTATGCCCCTGAGTCTACTAGATAGATATGCACTTTATTGTTAAATATTTCAAATGTCAGAAGGAAAGATGGGGTTAATGGCTTTGACCTTTTAGCAATAATGGCTGCATTAATAGGCGATTTGTGTTTTGAATCAAGTCTCTACTGTGAATTAGGCTTCTGTTGTGAGTTATTATGCTCTTGTAAGGCATTTATCAAGAGTTTCTTTTGCTGAGAAATATTACGAAACTCGAAAAATAGAAACATTAGCTTTCACTTTTTTCATCTTTAACTATGTTATATTCCATATAGAAATATAATTTGAATCATTCACTACAGATTTAACAGGAAGAGCAAAATTTTAACTTTTCTTATTACTTCTTGTTGATGGACTAGGAGGAGAAATTTGAGGAATAAGACCTTTACTCTTGAGATTGTAATCTCTTTGGATAATAGCTTGTAGCTCTTCCACTTGTTCCCCCTCTTCATCTTCATCAAAATCAGGCATTACATCCAACAAGACCATAGTTGCTTCTTCTAGTTGTTTTGTTTCTTGTTCAGCCTCATCCTTCCTTTTGTAGTAGATGCTTTGAATTACATATATTTGTTGAGAAATATGTTAGCCATATTTATCCATCAAGGGAAATTTTTCTCAGAATGATTGGTTTCATGAGCTCTACAATAATTCTCCATAGTCATTTCCTCACGATTGAGACTAGGTGACGACATATAAATATGATTCCCAATTGTTTGATGTCACTTTACACTCTTTCACTTATTTTGTCAACTTGGGGTTCAGTTTGTGCTTGTGAGACATGTTATCCCCTAGCCTAGGGATAACTAAGGAGATTATGTTTCGAGGCACACAAGTCCTAGACATGGAGTACCGAGAGCCATATTGATTTGAGCCTGGCCCTGGAGGGCCCATCTTTCTTCTTCAACGCCTCCATCCTGTCAGCAACAACAACATCCATCCCATCGACCTGGTCCTTCAGCAGCAGTGGGTCTTGCTCCATGAGGTAATTTGTCCAGGTATCATGGTATGTTTCACTCTGATTCTCAAAACATTTGAATATGTGCATTTAATTCTTTTTGCTTCATGATGTGTGCTTGGACTTTATGCCTTTCCACTTGTCCACACCTGGGGGGAATGACAGGATGCTCTAGCAAGTTGGTTCCCTTAGGATTTGAGTTGCCATTGGGTGGGTTCATGATAGGTCATCATTCATTCCCACCATACTTGTCACTTTTCATCATTTTCCCTCTCATCCATCCCCTACATTGGTTTGGGCATTGGGTTTTCCAAGCTAGCAAAGGGTTGTACCTTGCCTTGTGGGAAGAAGGGGCTAAAGGCTCAGAGGGTAAAAGTAGTTGGCAAAAGATAAAATCCAAAAGAACAAAACCTTCAGATGCTTCGCCCAGGGATCCCCGAGAAAGCAATAAAAGGCTTCTCAGCAAAAAATGGAGGGACCCATAAAATAATAAAATCAAGACCTAGTTGGAGGATAGGGGGTCTCATCACAAGCTAGCTTATTAGGTCCATGGGCATGTAGCGGTATGACACTACCATTTAGCTGGTCATCACACCAGGGTAGTGGCTCTTGGTGGCATAACCAAGAGAAAGGGGGTCTCATCACGAGCTAACCTTCTCATCTTCGTGAAATGCTTGTGGGTAACACTGTCGCCACTGGTCACTATGCCAGGGCAGTGTCCCCCAGCTATTCTCTTGAAAGAAAAAACAATAAGATAAAAAGGTAAAAGGCATAGAATGGGCTTGGAAACATTTGCATCCACGATAAGGTGCATCTCACCCTCTTCAGAGGCACCCACAGGTAAGCCATACATTTCCCTGTCATCACTGCACCCATTGCTCAAACATCCCCATACCACCTCATCCACTTACATGACCTGGATTGTTCTTCACCTGGAAACATCCTACATCCAATGAGAATTAGCTCAATAGGACCTCCTGAAACCCTCTCCAAACCTGGCTTGTAGAATAACATAACGTCTTTGAGCACTTGTCTGGGAAAGGGGGGTTTTATGCACATGTTTAGATAACTTAATTATTGGATGTGATTGACATTGCTATGATCCCTGTGACTTATGAGCTCATGGAGGGCATACTTGTTGTTGGAGGGCCACACCCGACGGACAGGTACACATGGGGAGATCATTAGTTTGGACCTCCATAGGGATAAAAGCCCACCAGATGGATGCTGAGACCCCAGCCAGGGGAAAACACATATCAGAGGCTTGCACCAGAGACATAGGAGGACGTTCCACCAGAGACAACCTGGCAGGCCTGGACCCAGGGGGGTCTTGCCCTCCCACTATGATGTTGGCCTTGGAAGGCCCATGACGTCACCTCTATGACCCTTGACGTCACCCAATGTTTGATGGACACGATGGAGGCAGTTGTGTGCCAAGTGGCATGTGTGGCTTGATCCAGAGGCCTTGGGAGGCCTAACGTTTTGCTCCTGGAGGCCAACGTTTCACCTAGGAGGCCCAACGTCACCCTAGAAGGGCATGATGTCACCTCTTTTGCTTGATTTAGGGTTTAATTTGTCATTTTATGTAAAAAATTGGATATTTCATGTAAACTGGCCATGTCGGCCTTTTTGACCTAATTTTGTAAATTAAAGGTCATTTTCACTGTATAAATAAGGGTTTTTGCCCTTGTATTTTTCATCATCTTTCACTCACACTAAGTGAGGTATAAAATTTGCGCCCTACTTAGGGTTTATTGGCTGAAATTTGGTGCACACTTTTTGGTGGAGGCTAAATCTTGGTGTTTTTGGCATTTTTCTTGGTGGAAAGTCTTCAACTAGGCCTATTGCTAGATCATTCTTGGTGAATGTAAGTAGATTTCTGCAATTCTTCTTTACTTTGAATGGTTATGGTATATTTACTTTGCATTTCTTCCAAGATTATGAAATTGCTAGCTTAAACCCTAGGAGGTCAAAGCACATGTTATTGTTCTTGCCTTAACAACTTTTCACTTACTAGATTGTGCTAGAGACCCTACTTTCTTGAAGCATTGTGCTAAGGGCCCTACCATTGTAGCACCCTAGTATCATTTGCTTCATCAAGCCGTCATTTACTTCATCCTTGAGCTAAAGAAGGAGGAAAACCTCTAGGGCCTAGGGTTCCCTACTTCCCAGCGGCCATTTTCCTCCTAGGGTTTAGTGATTGAGGCCTTGGGTTACCAACACCTCAATCAATAACCTTCTTATCTCTAGCTCTCACATAATCATTTGTTCCTTCAAGTTTGCTGCTGCCAAGTGACTCCATTAGCCCTAAAAGACACTGATTTAGACCTTGAAATTGATTGATTGATGAAACCAACCCTTAAATCTTTTACCTCAAGCAACCTACTAACCTTTCCTAACCCTAGACTAGGATAATTTACTAACCTACTTGCTACTGTTACAAAAGTAAGCTACAACCATTTATTACAACAGTAAAAGCACTTGAAAGCAATTGCAAAAGTTGAGTTTTTCATTGCCTAATTAGCTTTTGACAACTGCTAGGACATTGCTATTATTGGGTTGTTCTTTTTGGTCATTGTGAAGCTCTTTTAAGGCACTTATTGTGAAGATATTATCTTGTAAATGTTGCTGTCATAAAATTCTGTTTACTTCATCTAGCATCAACTTGTTGCTTTTATGAACTAGTCCAAGGTTTATGAAGCACTAACATCAAATTTGTACTTGCAAAAGATATTGTTTTCTTGTTGCTTTGTTCTGGGCAGGTACATCTAAGCACATCATTGCTTCATTGATTAAAACCTTGGGACTTTCTGATCAGTGTGACTTGTGAGAGGGGATACCTTTTATCGACACTTTAACCTTTGCCTTCTCAAACCCCCAAGTCACCGGGGACGTCTCCCTTTGGTTATCATCCCTAAATAGAAAGAGGTATCTTATTAAGGTGACAGTGATAGGATAACCTCCTGTTACGCCAATTTTCCTCCCTTAGCCTTTCCCTTTGGGACAAGTACAAATTGCGCGATAACAAGACACTCGGTTTAGTATACACAGAAGAGGGATTTTACCATGCTATGCTAATTAACCAAAAGAAATCAACGAAACTAATTCATGCATAAATCGAAAAAGGAAAACATAAAGGATGGAGTCACAATGTTTTCAACCCCCAACCCAGCTAGTGGTATCTCTTGGAGTAAGATCTCTAAAATCTCATAATGCTACTTCATAGTGTGTTCACCTAGTGGGGTCATGAGCAAAGTGGTTCCGTAGCACACATAAGTAAAGCAAGAGAAACTATCTAACCTATTTTAACACACACTGGAAAATAAAGTTATGCTTCACTAAAATGCTAAAACTAAACTAGCAAACCATCTAATTTCCAAATCCCAACTTGATCAATGATATCTCAAACGTTGCTACAGATAAGAATGCACATCTAAACATGACATTTGATTCTAACACAATTAAGGAGTGATAAGGAAATCAATGGTCTTTAAAATCCAAATCATAACATACTTTATTCATCATTTGGTTGCATGTCACAGGTGGCCATTATGCAACTTGTGGACATGCTACAACATACTTCCTAAGACAGAATGGAATTAATGAAAACTCTATGCAACCAAGAATAAACTAACAACTATTTGAAAGTTAACAACTAATATATATATATATATATATATATATATATATATATATATATATATGCAAAAAATAACACAGCACAAAGTCGTACCTGTTAGTGGGCCCTAGCTCACAGGTAGGCATGTACTCACAGCTATTAAATCACCAGTATAAGATCACAGATATACCTCACACATGAACAACAGTCTTTTATTAATTCACAAATTGACAAAGTCTGATAACAGAGCTCACGACTCACACACTGTGTTTCATTCTGAACACTATGCTATATTATTACTATTGTCCTCATGGACGCTAGCACACATGTTTATATACAATATGGGGGAGTCTTGTTGCTCCAAATATGGAGTGACATGCTCCTAATATGCTGCAAATTAAGTTAAAACAAACTCAGAACCTCTTATCCGCTGATTTGCTCAGCTATACGATGTCATGTATTGGCCAAAAAGAGATCGATCCCTCTCCAGATTCCATGGATTCATCATAATTGATGGTTGAATCGGTTGAACTGTTATATGCAAGTGTGCCCGTATCTTATTCTTGGAAATATTATGTGCCGAGTGCTGGAACCTTATAGGCCCGTGGGTGTATGCCGAGGGTATTTTTATTAATTTCTTTTTTCTGATATATTTTCTTAAAATACTCTTATTGCACTTGCAATTCTTTATATGACTTGAGAAAACCTACAATCTTTGCAGCTTTGAATACATAGTCAGCTAGTCTTATTGTGAACACACATATATTTAGGTGGTTCTATGCTGCTACAGGCCTGATTCTGTAGCAGGCTGATTTGAAAATATGGGAACCCCGCAATTGTATCAGCTATTAATGACTTTAAATATGTGGCAATGGATGTGCAATGACTCTGATTTGAATAATCCATAATATGTGAACAAAACCCTATAACAACTTGTCCACACATGACCCGTCACTTCAAAAGTAAATGTAGAACACACTACTTCCCCTAATGTTAATCATAAATCTAATGAAATATTAAGAAATGCAATTGGAAAACATCTTGAGCCTAAATCCCGCATAAATCCCGCATATGGGCATTAAAATGGGCTAATATAGGATTATGAGTAAACGAAAAGGGTTTAATAATAAGGAAAAAAGGGTGTCAAAAGATGACAATTTTGTTGCTCTTCATGTTAAGCCTCTTAAAGATAATTTTTGCTCACTGTAATGGCTCCCCTTTGAAGCATAGATCAAGTCATGAGGTCTCCTTCAAATTTGCACAAGAAAATAGGGTATATTATTACATTTGTTGTCAATTAGGTCTGCTTGCTGGTCTGCATATGCCCAAAGTACTTGTGCTGGTCTAAGCTGCCATAGACCAGTCACCACCCTACGAGAGGCAATCTATATCAACTTGATGGATCTGCATCAACTAATAAATGGCCTATTTCTCAACACAACACGCTAGAAGGAGGTCTGAAACAGTAGTGTTCTAAGCTTTGTAGTTGTGGCTGCCAATGAAGAGGCTGGTAACATAATTGATTCTTGAATACTCCATTGGCATTATATTTAGTGCACAACATTTCTATGAATTATGAATTTTACAACCCAACAAGCGCCTTTGTAGAATGTACACAACATGTAAGAAATAATTTGCAATCCTCATACCATATGGAGTGTATCCTCRAATGAGTCTTGTTATTGCACAAAATGTAGGTTGGGCAAAGCCCGACCCAAACCACAATATGGCGACAACTAAGAGAACACCTACCCACTGTCACCTTAGATAGGTATTCCCGTCACTTTAGAGGTGAAGTGATCACATCAAGAGGGGAATCCAGGGTGACCCTAGGGGGAAATGATACGAAAAGTGAGATGATGAGATGAATGCCCCTATAGGTCGAGTTGCTAAGTGGAGGATGGCTTTGATGGCACGTCTCGGAACTGTTTTAAGATTGCCAAGTCTTTGAGTACTCACGGAAAGAGTTTGTACCTGCCCGAGACACAAGAAAAGCCAATTGTACGATCTATATGTTAGGTGGAGGAGCAAGTTAAGCTTGCTGTCCCTATTTGCAGTAGTCAACAAAAATATATATCGGCAAGAAAATCAATTACTTACAGTAGAAATAACCATCAAAAGCATCGAGTATTTATTGGTCAATGAAGCACTAAACATGTAGACTAATTCCCAATACCTTAGCACAAGTTTTGATGGCGAATTAGGGCTGCAAACAAGATGTTTTCAGAGCAGCCAAATGGCTGTAGCAATGATTTTCTACAGCAACAATTTTTACCTCAGGAATTAGCCAAAAAATTGCCCAACAATAGCTAACATCAAGTAGATTAACAATAGCAACTTTCCAACTATTTCCAACGGTAAAAGAGTGAGAAATTAAGCTTGAAAAAGAGAGTTTGCAGCAGCCCTAATTGCTGTAGCATAAGTTTGTAACAACAACAAGATATCCTTGACCAATCAAAATGCCCTAGTGGCTCAAGCAAGCGATTAAGACAAAGAATTGATTCCACTTTGAACAAATTCAATAACTCGTAAAATCACGTATCTCAATGCAATAAAAGATTAGTGCTTTGCCAAATGGGTTGTGGAGTTTTCTTGTATTGGGTTAGGATTACTAAATCTCAAGGGGCGTAAGCCCTTTTACTCTCTTGAGATATCAACCCTAACAAGGTAAAGTCTAGGAGGGTGTAAACCCTTTTAGTCCTAGCAACCTTTGGAATAGCCTTTTCAACAAACAATAATGATAAAAATGGGTGTTGTAAATCCTTACACTCCTCCAAGGATCTAGCCAATAACAAGCATGGAACAAAAAAGAAACCTAACAAAGTGCAGATTTTCCTTACCAATTCCAAGAAATGCCATGACAAAACCCTAGTTACCAAGCAATTTTCATCACCAAAGTAAAGAGAAAGAGCCTCCAAGAGTGGCACACCACTTCCTTCCATAAGACAAGAGATAAACCGTATGACAATAGAGAGAGAGAATCAATTTTCCCAAGTAGGGCGAAAATTTCAGCCAAGTATCCTTCTCAACATGGGAGAGCTATGATAAAAATGAGATACAAATGATCTCTATTTATACAAAATGTCCCAAAACATGTTTGACCATCTCTTCGTCTTCTTGTGCAGAAAGAACGGAAGCTGGGGCAACTCAACTAGATCTTCAAAGTCTTCATCATTGAGACTAGTTGCTTCTTCAACTTCATGTACAGGAGGAGAGTAGGGCTGGACAACCTTGCATTCATCAAGCGGGAGAAAAAGTAACGATGCCTCACAAAGTTTCTCAACATGTTGCACCTCATCAAAATTCCTTTTTGTCTTCATAGACATGCTTCTTCATCACCTCTTCATCACAAGAGGGTTGATCCTTAATACAGAGCGCTTTGTTTTCTTTTTTCCAAGAGGATCTTTCGTATCCAAGGGCTCCTCTAGCACTTCACTTCCAAAGTCATGGAATAGAGTAGCATCAAGATCTTTGAAAGGGTCACAACTCATCATGTTCTCTTCTTGATGTTCGGGAGGAGTAGAGGCTAGGATGTCTGCATCAAGTGGAAGGGCAGATATAAGTACTTCATCTTCATCAATTGTCTTGTTCGGATCTTCAACATGAGAAACTTCTTCAGGATCTTCTTGGTAACTCTCTTCATATATCTGTCCTTCAAGCATTTCTTCATATTCAAGGGCTAGTTCTTCGACAAATTTTTGAAATAACTCTTTTACATGATTCATYAGTTCCTCAGCAACTTTATTAGTAGACTTTTCCATTTCCATATGTAAAAGTGCCCTTCTCGATGCACGACAAGTTTTGGATGAGGGTTCATCCCATGGTGCCATAATTCCATTGATTGAAAAGACACCTCAATGGAGTCACCAGATGAGATCAAGGCTCATCAAAGGATGGAAAGGGGKAAACAAGAAAACGTGGGTTCTGGGAAGGTGGAGTCGTCAAATGAGCTTTAAGAGTAGCTCATCAAGAGTGGAAAGGGAGAGGGAATTTCCCTCAGGTGGAGTCATCAGGCAAACTAAGGAAAGGCTTTGGGATAGCTTGCCAAAGTGTCGTTACTGCTTGGAAGAGGATTCAACATCCTCCTCGACAACGACACCAAAATGTTATCGCACGAAATGTAGGTTGGGAAAAGCCCGACCCAAACCACAATATGGCGACAACTAAGAGAACACCTACCCACTGTCACCTTAGATAGGTATTCCCGTCACTTTAGAGGTGAAGAGATCACCTCAAGGGGGGAATCCTAGGTGACCCTAGGGGGAAATGATACGGAAAGTGAGATGATGAGATGAATGCCCCTATAGGTCAAGTTGCTAAGTGGAGGATGGCTTTGATGGCACATCTCAGTAGTGTTTTAAGGTTGTTAAGTCTTTGAGTACCTACGGAAAGTGTTTGTACCTGCCTGAGACACAAGAAAAACCAATTGTACGAGCTATATGTTAGGTGGACGAGCAAGTTAAGCTTGTTGTTCCTATTTGCAGCAGTCAACAAAAATATATATCGGAAAGAAAATTAATTACTTATTGCAGAAATAACCATCAAAAGCATCAAGTATTTATTGTGCAATGAAACACTAAACATGCAGACTAATTCCCAATACCTTAGCACAAGCTTTGATGGTGAATTAGGGCAGCGAAAAAGATGTTTTCCGAGATTTTTCAGAGCAGCCAATTGCATGTAGCAAATATTTTCTACAACAACAACTTTTACCCCAAGGAATTAGTCAAAACTTTGCCCAACAATAGGCAACATCAAGTAGATTAACAATAACAACTTTCCAACTATTTCCAACGGTAAAAGAGTGAGAAATTAAGCTTGAAAAAGAGAGTTTTCAGCAGCCCTAATGCCTATAGCATAAGTTTGTAACAACAACAAGATATCCTTGACCAATCAAAACACCCTAGTGGCTCAAGCAAGCGATTAAGGCAAACAATTAATTCCACTGCAAGCAATTTATTTCTCAATGCAAGCAATTTATTTCTCCAATCATGTATCTCAATGCAAGAAATTTATTTCTCTAATGCAATAAAAGATTAGTGCCTTGCCAAATGGGTTGTGGGGTCTTCTCGTATTAGGTTAGGATTTCTAAATCTCAAGGGGTGTAAGCCCTTTTACTCCTTTGAGATAGCAACCCTAACAAGGTAAAGTCTAGGAAGGTGTAAACCCTTTTATCTTCCTAGCAACCTTTGAAATAGCCTTTTCAACAAACAATAATGATGAAAATGGGTGGAGGTTGTAAATCCTTATACTCCTCCAAGGATCTAGCCAATAACAAGCATGGAACAAGAAAGAAACCTAACCAAGTGCAGATTTTCCTTACTAATTCCAAGAAATGCCAAGACAAAACCCTACTGACCAAACAATTTTCATCACCAAAGTAAAGAGAAAGAGCCTCCAAGAGGCGCACCATTTCCTTCCATAAGACGAGATAAACCATATCACAATAGAGAGAGAATGAATTTGCCCAAGTAGGGCGGAAATTTCAGCCAAGTATCCTTCTCCACGTGGGAGAGCTATGATAAAAAATGAGATACAAATGATCTCTATTTATACAAAATGTCTCAAAAGATGCTAGTCCACAAAACTTAGGGTAAAACACAAGACAAAGGGTCAACAACCCTTATCTTGCCCCTTTACAAAAGTAATATTATTTAATTCTTATTTTGCACATAAGAGAAACCCTAGAAACATGACATCATTCTTGTTTTGGGCAACGTTTGGCACTTTTGGTCAAGTCGTTGAGTTGGAGAAGGGAAAGCTAGGCCTCCAAAGGCCAATAGTCTTTGAACAAAGCCTTTCTTCCATGATCCATGGGCCTCTTCCTTGAAAACGTGCCAAGTGTCTTCAATCACCACCAAACCCTAGCCCTAGGGTGACGTCAATCCCTTAAAGGGTGAAGTTTTGGCCCTTTCAAGCAAGTCATTTGGCATGTAGGGGCTGGGCAAGATCCTCCAAGGTGTCCTCTAGGCCTCCAAAGGCATGTCATCATCATCCGGAGTGTGGGGCTTTGGCATCCAACTTGTGGGCTTCAAGCCCCAATGAAGCCCAAGCTAGGCTTGTTCTTCCAAAATTTTCGACCAACTAGGTCCTGCAAAGACAAATGGATATGCCCTCCAAGGGTCTCAAGTCAAATGCATCATGATGAGTAAATCAAATCAATAAAAGAGCCATCTAAGAAAGCACATCCAAACTACATCATCAAAATAAACAAATGCTCAAAGACCCTATGCAATTTGCCAAGTTTAGGTATGGGAGGGTTGACAAAGCGACCTATTGGGTGAATCGTTCCTCAAGTTTACGAGTGTTTCCCAAGGGGACCTCCTTCTAAGTCATGTGGATGAGGTGTCGTGGATGGGGGGAAGACCTTTGGGCGTGGGTTTCATGACATACAAGAGGTTGTAGTGTCTCATCTATGGGTGCCTTTGTAGAGGGTGTGTTGCACCTTCGTTTTCAATTCAACCTTTTTCCAAGCCCATTTATTTCCTTTTATTCTTTTAAGAGGTTTCCAGGTTGAAGCCAAGGTAGGGCTTCTACCTAAGCATGAAAAATTGTGCCCACCTTCACTCTACCCTAGTCACATTATGCTTCCCCAAGTTGAAAACATGTGTGGGCCTTCTACCTAAGCATTAAAAACAGTGCCCACACATGCTCCACCTTGGTTGGCATTTTGTATTAGTTATTTTTCATGGGTCCCACCAGTTTTTTATTGTTAGAATATAATGGATGTGCTCGTTTTATCATTGACAATATCTCTATTGTTACCCAACCATAGGCCGAAGCCACCCTCCGAGCACCTTAACCTTGACAGAGAATCACTCCGGAAGCAAACCCTAGGCTAGATAGCCAAACAAAGGGTAGCGCACCTTTCCCCAAGGATAGCGCACCAACAAGAGCTGATCAGATGTTCCAAACCCTAGCCAAGAGATATTCCAAGCATAACTGCTAGCTGCAGCAGCTACAACGACAACTCTCCTCCAAACCTGCGCAGAAACTGGGCAACTGTAATGCGCACAAGTGCTGCTCTGCAATTCTGAGACTGCCTGCCAGAATGAGAATTGGTCTCCTGTATTTATACTAATTCTGGCTAACTGCCTAGGTCGACTTCTCAATCTGGGTATCTGTCTGTTCAGTATATATTATTATTTCTGGCCAATTTCTTCTCTTGGAGGCTAATAACCTAATATAAATTTCTTCTTGAGTCGACAAGTTTTCTAGGGTTATTAGCCAATTCATTAGGGTTTCTTCTTGCTTTCCGAAGTATTCTATCCTTGTCAGGTTTACACGTGGAGGTAAATACCTCCCGTAGCTACCATAATATCAACACTTATGAGAGACATTTTATTGTCCTCGGGATCCCTGGGCGAGCATCTTGAAGGTTTAATGATTGCCTTTTATCTTTTGCTAGCTACAAGCTTCTGGGCCTTTAGCCCCTTCTTTCCATAAGATGAGGGACAACCCCTTCTTGGGTCAGTATACCTGAAAATCCCAAAAGGTAAGGAGATGAGGGGATGAAATGTGGAAAGTGACAAGTATGGTCGAAAATGGGACGATGACTTGTCAAGAGGACCTCCCAATAGCAAACCTATCCTTAAGGGTGACCGACTTGCTAGGGCGCAATGTCAACCACCAAAGTAAAACATGGCAAAGAGCATAATGTCCAAACAAACGTTACATAATCAAAAGCAGTAATAGATGCAACAAACTCAAATGCCTCAAATATTGAAATGACACTCACCATAATACCTGGCTTGTATCTCATGGAGCAAGACCCAATGTCTTCCGGAGGCTAGCTAATGTGGTGGATACCGTCGTGATGAACCTGGAACTGTGGTGGCGAGGTGGGTCTATGTCTGTGCAAGTGGACACTGATGGTCAGGCTATCTCTCGATACTCCGTGGCTGCAACCTGAGGGATTCAAGACATCATCTAATTAGTTATCCGTAGGAGTTGGGGATAACATCTGGCTCCTACTTGGGGACATGTACTCTCTGTAGAGTGCATGAGAACCACAACATCTCTTGGTGGACCTGTGCGTAGACTGAGACATAACACTATAAAATCTAGGGTGGTTCTATCACCCTTTGTCCATATACATCAAAACAAAAATGAAAACTAATTCTAGAAAAGAAAATTTTAACATTTTTTCAAAAATCTAAACTAAACATGAAATCTATATGCAAGTAGAGCAAAATGAAATATGAAATGCAGCTAAACTATCATGAGCAATCAAGATGCAAATGTAGGAAATCAAAATGACCTACCTACTTACATGGGGCCTTGAAGATCAAGTGATAGGGGATGTCATGTGAAGTTTTACAACCAGTGCAACCATTTGCCCATCACTTCATCAAGATATCTTCCTCTGTGCTTAATCATGTGAAACAACAAAGATAAGTCCAACACATAATAATCATGAGCATAAATAGATATATACTCAATCATGAAATAAAACTCATGGAGATGGGTGGCAGGGAGGAAATATTGCTGAAGAGAGTAGCCGCAATCCTAATCATTCCGAAAATCATGCCAGAAAGGATAACCACAAGCTCGTTCCATCCATCTATGAAGAGGGCTATCATATGTAGATGATGGGTCATCTTAGTATGATCACTGCTTCTTGAAGACTGAGAAGATATGAGAGATCCCAAGAAGACCTCATGATTTCTCGGAGAAGAAGGAATGAGATAAGGGACAAGCTCAAGTCTAGAGAAAGAAAAACGTTGCCTCTTCATCTGCGAATCTTCGTAAAAATCCCCAATATGAAAATACTTTCGCTTTGTAGAGTGAGCCTTTGATTCCTTCGAGATGGCCATGTCTTGGTGTTCATCTAAAGTTGAGGATGAAGGTGGCTGAAAATCCTCATAGAACAAGTCCGTATCCGTAAAAGGATCTGCATCACAACTCCCAAGGGATGACTGAAAATCACCCTGAAAATGCTGCGACAGGTCATCCTCGAATGGATGGAACAAATTTGTAACCATATCATCATCAGGCCGCCAAACATCTGAATCATATACGCACAAAGACCAGTCTTTTGATGACAACTCAACCCCTTTTGCTTGAGAGCTACCCTCAATGTCGTAAATGGGGTCTCTATCAAAAGTGAAACGAACAGAATCCCATCTACGTCTCTCAGTCTGTACGAAAGTGTCTATATGCTCATCAACCATATCTAGGGGTTCTTTCATAAGACCATGAGTATGATTGAAAATGACCATTTCTTTGTCTTTGTGTGCAGGAAGAACGAAGGCTACGATGACTTCAACTGGATCTTCAAAGTCTTCATCATTTAGATTAGTTGCTTCTTCAACTTCATTACAGGAGCAGAGCACGGATGGACAACCTCGCCTTCATCAAGCGGGAGAAAAAGTAATGATGCCTCACAAGGTTTCTCAACATGTTGCACCTCATCAGAATTCTTTTTTCTCTTCATGGACATGCTTCTCCATCGCCTCTTCATCACAAGAGGCTTGATCCTTAATACAAAGCGCTTTGTTTTCTTTCTTCCAAGAGGATCTGTTGTATCCAAGGGCTCCTCTAACATTTCTTCACTTCCAAAGTCATGGAATAGAGTAGCATCAAGATCTTTGAAAGGGTCACAACTCATCATGTTCTCTTCTTGATGTTCGAGAGGAGCCGAGGCCTGGATGTCTTCATCAAGTGGAAAGGCAGATATAAGTACTTCATCTTCATCAAATGTCTTGTCCGGATCTTCAACATGAGAAACTTCTTCAGGATCTTCTTGGTAACTCTCTTCATATATCAGTCCTTCAAGCATTTCTTCATCTTCAAGGGCTAGTTCTTTGACATATTTTTGAAACAAGTCTTTTACACGATTCATCAATTCCTCAGCTGCTTTATTAGCAGCCTTTTCCATTTCCATTTGTAAAAGTGCCCTTCTCAATGCACAACAAGTTTTGGACGAGGGTTCATCCCATGGTCCATAATTCCATTGACTGAAAAGACACCTCAATGGAGTCGCCAGATGAGATCAAGGCTCATCAAAGGATGGAAAGGGGGAAAGAAGGAAAGGTGGGTTCTAGGAAGGTGGAGTCGCCAGATGAGCTTTAAGAGGAGCTCATCAAGGGTGGAAAGGGAGAGGGAACTTCCCTCAGGTGGAGTCGCCAGGAAAACTAAAGAAAGGCTTTGGGATAGCTAGCTTGCCATAGTGTCATTAGGGCTCAGAATTGGATTCAAAATCCTCCCAGGCAATGGCGCGAAAATGTTGTCACTTTAGAGGTGAAGTGATCATGTCAAGAGGGGAATCCCAGGTGACCCTAGGGGGAAATGATACGAAAAGTGAGATGATGAGATGAATGCCCCTATAGGTCGAGTTGCTAAGTGGAGGATGGCTTTGATGACACATCTCGGAAGTGTTTTAAGGTTGCCAAGTCTTTGAGTACCTGCGGAAAGTGTTTGTACCTTCCCGAGACACAAGAAAAGCCAATTGTATGAGCAATATGTTAGGTGGACGAACACGTTAAGCTTGGTGTCCCTATTTGCAGCAGTCAACAAAAATATATATCGGCAAGAAAATCAATTACTTACTGCAGAAATAACCATCAAAAGCATCCAATATTTATTGTGCAATGAAGCACTAAACATGCAGACTAATCCCCAATACCTTAGCACAAGCTTTGATGGTGAATTAGCACTGCAAAAAGGATTTTTTAGAGATTTTTCAAAGCAGCCAAATGGCTGTAGCAGAGATTTGTTACAACAACTTTTACTCCAAGGAATTAGATAAAAAATTGCCCAACAATAGCCAACATCAAGTAGATTAACAATAACAACTTTCCAACTATGTCCAACGGTAAAAGAGTGAGAAATTAAGCTTGAAAGAGAGAGTTTGCAGCAGCCCTAATGGCTGTAGCATAAGTTTGTAACAACAACAAGATATCCTTGACCAATCAAAACGCCCTAGTGGCTCAAGCAAGCGATTAAGGCAAATAATTGATTCCACTTTGAACAAATTCAATAACTCGTAAAATCACGTATCTCAATGAGAGCAATTTATTTCTCCAATGCAGTAAAAGATTAGTGCCTTGCCAAATGGGTTGTGGAGTCTTCTTGTATTAGATTAGGATTACTAAATCTCAAGGGGTGTAAGCCCTTTTACTCCCTTGAGATAGCAACCCTAACAAGGTAAAATCTAGGAGGGTGTAAACTCTTTTTCTCCTCCTAGCAACCTTTGCAATAGTCTTTTCAACAAACAATAATGATAAAAATGGGTGGAGGTTGTAAATCCTTATATTCCTCTAAGGATCTAGCCAATAACAAGCATGGAACAAGAAAGAAACCTAACAAAGTGCAGATTTTCCTTACCAATTCCAAGAAATGCCAAGACAAAACCCTAGTTACCAAGCAATTTTCAGCACCAAAGCAAAGAGAAGAAGCCTCCAAGAGTGGCACACCACTTCCTTCCATAAGACAAGAGATAAACCATATCACAATAGAGAGAAAGAATGAATTTTCCCAAGTAGGGTGAAAATTTCAGCCAAGTATCCTTCTCCACATGGGAGAGCTATGATAAAAATGAGATACAAATGATCTCTATTTATACAAAATGTCTCAAAACATGTTTGTCCACAAAACTTAGGGTAAAACACAAGACAAGGGTTCAACAACCCTTATCTTGCCCCTTTACAAAAGTAATATTATTTAATTCTTATTTTGCACATAAGAGAAACCCTAGAAACATGATGTCATCATTCTTTTGGGCAACGTTTGGTACTTTTGGTCAAGTTGTTGAGTTGGAGAAGGGAAAGCCAGGCCTCCAAAGGCCAATAGTCATCGAACAAAGCCTTTCTTCCATGATCCATGGGCCTCTTCCTTGAAAACGTGCCAAGTGTCTTCAATCACCACCAAACCCTAGCCCTAGGGTGACGTCAAGCCCTTAAAGGGTGACGTTTTGGCCCCTTCAAGCAAGTCATTTGGCATGTAGGGGCTGGGAAAGATCCTCCAAGGTGTCCTTTAGGCCTCCAAAGGCATGTCATCATCATCCGGAGTGTGGGCCCTTGGCATCCAACTTGTGGGCTTCAAGCCCCATGGAAGCCCAAGCTAGGCTTGTTCTTCCAAAATTGTCCATCAACTAGGTCCTGCAAAGACAAATGGATACGCCTTCCAAGGGTCTCAAGTCAAATGCATCATGATGAATAAATCAAATCAATAAAAGAGCCATCTAAGCAAGTAGATTCAAATTACCTTATCAAAATAAACAAATGCTCAAAGCCACTATGCAATTTTCCAAGTTTAGGTATGGGAGGGTTTACAAAGCGACCTATTGGGTGAATCGTTCCTCAAGTTTACGAGTGTTTCCCAAGGGGACCTCCTTCTAAGTCATGTGGATGAGGTGTCATGGATGGGGGGAAGATCTTTGGGCATGGGGTTCATGACATACAAGGGGTTGTAGTGTCTCAACTATGGGTGACTTTGTAGAGGGTGTGTTGCACCTTCATTTTCAGTGCAACCTTTTTCCAAGCCCATTTATTTCCTTTTATTCTTTTAAGATGTTTCCAGATTGAAGCCAAGGTGGGGCTTCTACTTAAGCATGGAAAACTGTTACCCTAGTCACATTATGCTTCCCCAAGTTGAAAACATCTGTGGGGTTTCTACCTAAGCATTAAAAACAGTGCCCACACATGCTCCACCTTGGTTGGCATTTTGTATTAGTTATTTTTCACGGGTTCCATCAGTTTCTTATGAGAGACATTTCATTGTGCTCGAGATCCCTGGGCGAGCATCTAGAAGGTTTAATGATTGGATTTTATCTTTCGCCAACTACAAGCCGCTGGGCCTTCAACCCCTTCTTCCCATAAGATGAGGGACAACCCCTTCTCGGGTCAGTATACCTGAAAATCCCAAAAGGTAAGGAGATGAGGGGATGAAGTGTGGAAAGTGACAAGTATGGTCAGGAATGGCATGATGACTCATCAAGAGGACCTCCTAGTAGCAAACCTATCCCTAAGGGTGACCCACTTGCTAGGGCGCAATGTCAACCACCAAAGTAAAATAGGGCAAAGAGCATAATGTCCAAGCAAACGTTGCATAATCAAAAGCAGTAATAGATGCAACAAACTCTAATGCCTCAAATATTGAAATGACACTCACCATAATACCTGGCTTGTACCTCATGGAGCAAGACCCAATGTCTTATGGAAGCCAACTGATGTGGTGGATACCGTCGTGATGAACTTAGAGTTGTGGTGGCGAGGTGGGTCTATGTCTGTTCAAGTGGACACTGCAGGTCAGGCTATCTCTCGATACTCCATGTCTGCAACCTGAGTGCCTCAAGGCATCATCTCCTTAGTTATCCCTAGGAGTTGGGGATAACAAGTCTCAACTTGATTTTTGCTTAATGGTTCTTTTGGGGTAGCATGTTCATTTCCTCGACTTGTGCTTATCAGCTAGTACTTTTTTTGTTGTTGGTTCTTGTGGAGCAACAAGAATGTCTTATTTTTTTTTCTCTTTTTTTTTTTTTCGCTCCTGTTGCTGGTTCTTGTGAGACAACAACAAGACCTTCTATTGTTTACATATTTGGCGTCTTCATCTGTGTCTTCGACTTTTGGATCTTCAATGTCACTGTCAAATCGTTGTCTTGGATTTTTATATTCTCTCACACGCGATTCGTTAGAATAGCCAATTCTAACAAAATCGCTATACTTCATATTGAGTTGGCTAGACTCAATATGTTGAGTAACTTCAATAATTCTAAGACATTTTCAAGACCACTATTAACTCATTAGAACCAATGTGAATAAAGATCCACAAATTTTCATGTTGGAAGAAAACATGCACAAATAAATAAAGGAAAGTTTGAAAGTCTTCTCCTTAGCCGAGTACCAATGTTTAGTAGAACTCCCTCTGCACCTCTTTGCTAAGACATTGGGCCCACACAAACCACAACAACTAAGTGCATCATTGCATCAAATGCTTTTTCTATGAATAGCGTTTCTTGATGCTGGTTCTTGTGTAGCAACATCTATGCTTGATGTAGCAACACTAATGTCCTTCCTTGAACAACTTTTAGTCCTTCCCATTTTGAGACATTTAAGGAGGTGGAATGGATTTAAATTGTGGAAGTGGAGTAAGATGATGTCATGGTTCAGGTGGAGTGGTGAATGTTTTAGATTAACGAGGATAGGGATGGTATGGACATGACAAATGTTGGCGTGGTCCTAGAAGGTAAAGGTGATGGTACCCCTCTCCCCCAAACTGAAGACTTTTTCCGTCCTTGGAAAAATAAGTAATGGTAAGTGTTTGTTAAGGTTTAAGCTATTATTAGAGTTCTTTGCATTTCACTAGATAACAATAGCATAAGATAGGATCACTGAGAAATACACAATCACAAGAGACACATCATTTATCCTGGGAAACCCTCATGGGGGAGAAAACCTCGCAAAATTTCTTTTTATAGATAGCCAATACAATGCCAAGAGATAATTCAAACAAATACAGAAAGTCCTCTCTTAAGAATGCGCCTCTCTCTCTCTCTCTTCTCCAACTGCAGCTCCGAAACTTGCTCCTCAATGAACAAGTGAGTGTGTGTCTAAATGAGGCGCTAGCCTCCTTATTTATACAACTCTGGCATGTGTGGAGGTGTCTTTTCACTGCCAGGGCCGACTCCTCAATCTGGGTGGTTAAAACCACCTTTAATATATTCTGGGGCTGACTTCTTATTCTGCTTATTACAATTATGTTTTGACCAATCCGCAAAAGGGGATTTGGTCTTTTACAATAGTAGACATGATCAGTCCGCAATAGGGGATTGATCTAATGAATAAATAATTAGAATACACTTTGCAGTTACATTATTTCAACAGTGTTATCCCCTAGCCTAGGGATAACTAAGGAGATCACGTCTCAAGGCCCATGTTGATATTATGGTAGCTACGGGAGGTATTTACCTCCACGTGTAAACCTGACAAGAATATAATATTTCGGAAAGCAAGAAGAAACCCTAATGAGTTGGCTAATAACCCTAGAAGATAAGTCGTCTCAAGAGGATAACTTGTATTAGGTTATTAGCCTCCAAGAGAAGTCGAAAATCGGCTAGAAGAAATATTATATACCAAAGAATTAGTACTCAGAATGAGAAGTCGACCCTAGCAGTCTGCCAGATTTAGTATAAATACAGGAGGCCAGTCTTCATTCTGACCAGTATTCTCAGAACTGCAGAGCAAACTTGTGCGCACTGCAGTTGGGCAGTTTTGTGCGCAAGTCTGGAGGAGAGTTGCTGTTGCAGTTGCTGTAGTTAGCAGATTTCGTTTTGGCTTGGACCATCTCTTGATTATGGTTTGGACTATCTGATCAGCTCTTGTTTGGTGCGCCATCCTTGGAGGAAGATGCGCTACCCTTTGTTTGGCTATCTAGCCTAGGGTTTGCTTCCGGAATGATTCTCTGTCAAGGTTAAGGTGCTCGAAGGGTGGCTTCGGCCTATGGTTGGGTGACAATAGTGATATTGTCTATGGTAAAACGAGCACATCCATTCATATTCTAACAGGTTATGGGCTCACACCCCCTTCATTCAGTCTAACCGCTGGAAGGGAGCATAGCCATAAGGATATTAAGCTCATTGAAGAACTGTCGCTAGGGTTTCTAGCAGGAGCAGTCACCAAAGCACTGCCGCTAGGGTTACTAGCAGGTGCAGTTGCAGAAACCGTAATCCTCTCGTTGAGGCACCTTAAGTGAAGGGATTGACCTAATCTCAAGATAGATCAGTGCGCCTCAGACTAGCGCATCTCCTGGTACTCTCAGCAAGCCAAGACGTCAAGTTTGAGTTTTTGGTCAAATCTAGGGTTGACCAAGTCAAAGTAGCCATGACTTACTCTATGAAGTCAGAAAACAAGTTAGATGGAGCTTATAACTTCAGAGCGTGGAAGACAAGGATTGACCTCATCCTTGCCAAGAATAAAGTGCTGGATATCGGGAAAGGAAAGATCATGGAACCAAAGTTTAAAGAAGGAAAAGAGAAGGAACCGCAGAACATTGCAGTTATGGAGCAGTTCAAAGACAGTGACATCAATGCCATGGGTATCATAGTGGAATCTATAAAAGACCACTTGATACCCTACATCTCCCATCTTGATCCATCCAAGAAGATGTACGATGCCCTAACAAACCTCTTCTCAGTCAGAAACATTGGACAAATAATGAGCCTGAAGAATGAGCTCCGTGACATGAAGATGAATGGTGATGACAACATAACGTCATACTTTGTGAGGATCTCTCAGTGAAGAGATCAACTACAAGTTATTGAAGAGATCATCTCAGAGAAGGAATTGGTAAATATAGTACTCAATGGTCTTCCCAAGACATGGGATGCATTTGCCGCAAGCATGAACAAAAGGAAGGAGACACACGAAGTATCAGTTGCAGAAGAAAAGGAACCCACAAATAAGACTAAGCAGGATGGAACAAACTTCTTCTTCTAAAGACAAGGTAACAATACTCTTCATAGTTCTTGTATGTACCATGTTTTCTGTACATATCTTGCATACCTATTTCTAGAAGATAATATGTTCCAAGAGAAACATGCCTATGGAAGAACAAACAAGCTAAAGACTGCTATCACTATGACTATAAGACAAGCTGTAAGATAAGCCGAAATTGAAGAAACCTAGAAGAAGTAAAGACAGAAAGAAGTCAGCAATCAAGAGAAAATTGGAAAAAGATCTGTGACACTTTGCAGAAGGCAATAAGGATGCAGATGGAAGTGTGGAATCTCCTAGATGGAGAGAGCCGATTATAGTTTGCAAGAGAAGAGCATGCATGAAGCAAGGATTAGGAGGGAGCTAATCCTAAATCCTATAATCCATTGAAGATGATGAAGTAGTAGCCATGAAAAGCAATACGTATTCAGTTTGACCTTAAAAGAAGTCTTCTTCGAAAAGAAGCCTAAAAGTATCCCTGATTGTCCATCCACATCCGTGATTCTATGATGAAAGAAAGAAGTGAAATATTTAGGGCATGGAATCTATAAGAAACTCCATGGATCCAAGAAGCTAAAGAGAAACATGAGGAAGAACATGAAGATTCCAAGAAAGGAAAAAAGACGGAACAACCAGTCATTGTATCAAGAATCACAAGACTACCAGCCTGATATGAATTAACCAAAAAACAATCAAGCAGAGGAAATGAAAAGTGTGATGAAGAACAGTGTACGGAAGACTTATGAATGCAAGCATTGTGAGATCCAGAACTAGAAGTTCTCCCAGATGGAGGGAGAAGACTATGATGATTGTTTGCTCCAAGTAAACCAGACATTGGAATGGGCTCATCATACTCAACCTGTATATCTGTCAGAGTTTGTTTCATCCAAAGTACCTGTGTAAAACATGATGCTGCTGCAATATACTCTGCCTCAACTGTAGATAAAGATACTGATGATTGTTTCTTGCTTAGCCATGATACTAAACACTCACCCAAGTAGAACGCTGCTCCACTGGTGCTTCGTCGGCCATCAATACATCCTGCCCAATCTACATCTGTGTNAGAGTTTGTTTCATCCAAAGTACCTGTGTAAAACATGATGCTGCTGCAATACTCTGCCTCAACTGTAGATAAAGATACTGATGATTGTTTCTTGCTTAGCCATGATACTAAACACTCACCCAAGTAGAACGCTGCTCCACTGGTGCTTCGTCGGTCATCAATACATCCTGCCCAATCTGCATCTGTGTAGGCAATTAGTGATAGATCCTTTCCTTTTGGATACCATAATCCAGACTCTTCTGTTCCTTTGAGATATCTGAAAATCCTCTTCACTGCTAATACATGTGATTTCTTTGGTGCTGCTTGAAATCGTGCCACTTGTCCAACTGCCTACATTACATCTGGTTTGGATGCTGTCACATATAGTAGGCTGCCAATCATTGACCTGTATTGCCTCTGATCTATAAACTTCGAATCATGATCTTTGCTCAACTTGCAACTGGTTTGCATGGGAGTGATAACTGGT